>CM053597.1:42097057-42118903 GCA_028646575.1 Pseudocheirus occidentalis | reverse complement strand
CTTCCTCCATTAGAGTGTGAGCTCCTTAAATGTAGGATCCATTCTTTAACTTTCTTTGTATCCCTAAGACTTTGCACAAGGCCTGGTATATCATAAATATTTGGCACTTAATGAATATTTATTGATTGGCTGATAAAAATGAATCTATACTTGAGTACTTGATCCCATGCTATTGAGCATTTTCATCAATGAGTAATATGATCGTTGAAATCAACTACAAAGGACAATGCTAACCACTTCCAGAGGAAGAACTGATACATGGAAGTATGCATTGTATGGCTCCATATGTGTATACATATGTGTATGTATGTAGTATATAATGTATGCATGCATGTGTATGTGTATGTGCATGTGTATGTATATGTATATGCATATATGTTGGCTTTCTCCAACATGGAGTTGGGTGGGAGGGAGACAACTTGAACCTCAAAATTTAACAATAAAAACAATAACAAGGACAGCTCAGATGCCACCTCCTCCATGAAGAGGCTTTTGCTAATCACCTTCATGAGTGCTCTCTCTCCCTCTCAAAAACACTTTATATTTCACTTCTCTGTATAAATGTTGTATCCCTATTAAAAGGTCAGTTCAAATCTCTTTTGTCTCTGAATGTCCAGGGCATAGCACAGTACTTTGCACACAGTGAAAGCTCAAGAAATGTTTGCTTAATTTACATCAGGTATCTCTTAGCTATGACAAGGGAGCTCAGATCTGCCCACAGTCACCCAAATGGCCCCTGGTACTTATGGCTAAGTACTAATGGCTAGGAATTGCAAAAGAGGGTGTTGGGTGCCATCTGCTGTACATTATGTAGAACTGCAGGATAAGTGGTAGCATTTCAAGGACACCCCTGCTCAAAGTCTTGATTGCATATTTTGGAGCACTGCAGGCAGAGCCACCTTGCACAGGAAGGGAGAGGAACTCAGATGGAAAGAGGAGATGCAGAGAGACACCTCTCACTTTCTGGAAGCTGCAGAGATATTATTCTGTGTAGCCACCCAGAGGAGTCATGCCTATGTATGAGTATCAAACCAGTGCCATGCAAATCCTTAGTAAGAGCCATATTCGTGTTGGGGAGCCAAACCAGAGGCCATCCTTAGTTTGTATAGTAATGGAAATATTCAAAGAAATGCTAAGTAATATCTAGGGTATGGCTGTAGACAAGAAATGTCAAACACAAGACCCATGGGCTGCATGGCTGCCATAATGCCAGTGCAGCCAGAACTAGATTAAAATGTAATTTTAAGAAAATTATGTTTTTAATAAAAATACAATAATACAATAAAATAGAGCACAGACAACATGAATATATGGTTTTCTAAGTCAAAGGTGGATGGCAGGGACCTTTATGCATAGTTTAGTGACCCATTTTTATTTGAATTTGAAACCATTGCTGTAAATGACTGAAACTAAAAAACTAGCCAGGAAGGATTATTCATAGGGAGGTGCCATTATTTTTTTCATGAGTTCTGTTGTGAACCTAATTTGCTTCCTTTGACCCACAGTTTAGTCTGTTCATTCTTTAAAGTATCTTGTAATCACAAGCTTGCAAAGAAAGTTAACAACAGTGTCCTACTTCTAGTTTCATAGTGAAATCCTAGATTGTCTGGGGGTTGTCAATGAGGTAAGAAACTGATAATTCTCCTGAGTGTGCCTAGGCTTTTCATATTCGTATGAAAGTATTTGAAACAGTGGGGAGCTAGGTGGCACAGTGGATAGAGCACTGGGCTTGGAGGCATCTTCGTGAGTTCAAATTTGCCCTCAGACATTTACTATCTGTATGACCCTGGGCAAGTCACTTAACTCTGTTCATCTCAGTTTCCTCATCTGTGAAATGAACTGGAGAAGGAAATAGTGAATCACTCCTGCATCCTTGCCACAAAACCCCAAATGAGATCATGGAGAGTTGGATACAACTGAAAAACAACACAAATTTGATGCAAGGGTACAAGTTGTCAGGAAGTTTGTCTGAAAAAGATCTGGGGATTGGAATGGTTAAAGAAAGAAACTGATAAACTGGAGACTAGGCGAGGGTAACTAGCAGTGTGAAGGGCTTTGAGTTAATATAATATTGGGATCAATTGAAGGAACTGGGGGTTTTAATTCCAAGGGAAATGTGATAACTGTGTTCAAATACTTGAAGGGCTGATGAAGGTAGATGAGTAATTAGAGCACCGGCCCTGGAGCCAGGAGGACCTGAGTTCAAATCTGGTCTCAGCCACTTGACACACTTACTAGCCATATGACCTTGGGCAAGTCGCTTAACCCCAATTGTCCTCCAAAAAGCAAAAAAAAAAAAACAAAAACCCCAAAACTGCAGATTCAATCTAAGAAAAAACTTCTTAACACTTAGAGCTGCCTAATAATGGAAGGGGCTTACTTGAGAGGTAGTAGGTTTTCCTTCCTTGGTGGTCTTCACGTAGAGGTTCGGTAAATTATTGTTGGACTAAATTTCTGATAATGGAAGGGGCTTCCTTGAGAGGTGGTGGGTTCTCCTTCCGTGGTGGTTTTCAAGTAGAAGCTGGGTAAATTATTGCTGGACTAAATGGCCACTGAGCTTCTCTTTGCCTCTAAATTCCATGATTCTGTAAAGAGGAGTTATCCAGAACAGTAAAGCTGCTAGAGACAATATCAATGCAGAATTATTCACAGAACTGTGGATGCTTAACCTGGAAAAGGGAAGAGGTGTATGGTGTGTGAAAATTATCTCCATCCATTTGAAGACCTCCAGAGGGTAGCACTTGGAGGACCATGAATGAGGTGGATATTATAGGAGGCTGATATTGGTTTAACTCAAGTAAGAACTTTTATTTATTTAAATTTTAATTTATGGAATAAAACAAATGTTTCCATAACACAGTATAACAACAAAAAAATGAAATTGCAAATCTATTATGTACAACTTGCTTTTTCCTTCTAAATACATATTAAAGTTATTATGGAAATTTCTTTTTCTTTTTTTTTTTTAAGAACTTTTCAGTAATTAAAGGTGGCCAGAAATAAGATTGTTGTATTGTAAGTGGGTAAGGTTATCATCATTAGAACTATTCAAAGAGAGACTGGACAAATGTGTTTCAGTAAAATTCCTACACTGACCAGTAGAGATTCCTACACTGACCAGAAGGTTGGGATATTTATTCCATGAGTTTGTAATCATAGACATTTAGAGGCTAGAAAGTTGCTTCCAAATCTAAACATCTAAGAGTCCACAATTCTTTGATACCAAATAAGGCTCTTCTTTTTCAGTTTGCCTTTTTTTTTCCTTTTCCTAAAGTAGCATGTTTAAGCTCTGACTTGTTAAACCACAACTTTTGTACACATAGTGAAACACAGCAATTTAAGAATTAACTTGCAAGCATGCAGTGTTAAAATGCCTCAGTTATTTGTCAAGGATATGTGGCTTAAATAATTTGAATATTAAAATTTAAATTTTGACATATGAATGAAATGGAATACTATTGTGCTATAAGAAGTGATGAATGGGTAGATTTCAGAAAACACTGGAAAGACTTACATCAACTGATACTGAGTGAAGTGAGTAGAACCAGGAGAACACTGTACACTAATAGTAACATTGTGCCGTGACCAACTTTGATAGATTTAGCTCTTCTTGGCAATACAATGATATAAGACAATTCCAAAATACTTATGATGGAAAATACTATCCATATCCAGAGAAAGAACTATGGGGTCTGAATGCCAATTGAAGCATATTCTTTTCTCCCTTTTTTTTCTTTCTTGTGGTTTTCCCCTTTTGTTCTGATTTTTCTTTCACAAAATGACTAATGTGGAGATATATTTAATATGATTGTATATGTATAACCTCTATCAGATTGCTTGCTGTCTTGGGGAGGGGCATGGGGAGAAAAAAAATTTGGAACTCAAAATCTTATAAAATTGAATGTTGAAAACTATCTTTACCTGTAATTAGAAAAAATAAAATACTATTAAATGGAAAAAATTAAAAAAAATCTTCACTGTTAAAAGAAAGTACAAAAATATTTTCTTTTCACCAATTTTAAAAAGAAGAAAATTACTTAATTTTGCAGGTTCTTGTAAGGTATATTATTTTTATTTTATGGTTAATTGCAAAACCCATTTAGAATACCCTGGAACACCTCTAGAACCCATTTAGAGTCCTGGATTTGGAGTTAAAGGACCCTGACTATGGACTTTATTGCTGTCTGTCTCTTTCTACTACTGTGACCTCGGGCAAATCACTTAACCTATCTGACCTAGGCTTCTTCATTTGTAAAATGAGTATGTTGGATGAATTGAACTCTAAGGAGCTGTCCTGTGCATCAAACTCTCTGTGCTAGATGCTAGGGATACACATACAATGATGGAACAATCCCTGCCCTCAAGGAGTTTACATTCTACTGGTGGAGACAATTTGTACAAACAAAAGTATATACAATATCTGTGCTAAGTTGTTTAGCTCTTCTTTTGATCTGTTTCCTTATCTGTGAAGTGGATGAACTGACCTCTAAAGGTTCTTTTAGCCATAATTCAATATGTAAGAAAGTTAGATCTGGAGTAAGGGGTTCTGTATTCACATGAAGACCTTGCCACTTATTACTTGGTTCGACTTCAAACCCAAAGGGAATCTACTCCCGGTTTTGCTCCTTATCACCTGCGTGACCTTGGGCAAGCCCCCCACCTCTGCCAACCTCAGTATCCTCATATGTAAAATGATGGGGGTGAGTTGTCATTTTGTCCTTCATTCTCAAAGAGGACGATGGCATTGGGAAGATGATACCATGACATGTAAGTGAATTGAATTTAAGTGAGGAAGGGCTGTGCAAGATCCCCAGCTTCACTTTATCCTCCAGAGACATCTGGGTACAGTGACAAGATATAGATTGGGATGACGGGAGATGGCTCGGAATGGAGTTGGATAGCAACACGCAATGGAAAGGCATTGGATTTGAAGACAAAGGGATCCACTCCCAGCCCTGCCATTAACTACCTATGTGACACCGGGCAAAATACAACCCCCTTTTCCCTCAGTTTCCTCATCTGTAAAATGAGGAAGTTAGATGACCTCTAAGGATTCCTTCCAGTTTGAAGGCTACGAATCTGTAAGTACTTTCAGAAGATTGTTGAATGAATTATCCTGAAATTAAAAAAAAAAAAACCCACCCAGTGGTCAGTAGATGGAGCTACTATACTTTGTTCTATTTCACTTTCTCAGTTTACGATTTTCCAACCTCTCTCCAAAACTTACTAACAATCATAGTTCCCTGGAGGACGTGGAGAGATACTGGACCATTTGCCCACTTCCCAACAGGGCTATGCCCATCATTCTAAGCTTTATATTCCAACACGCTTTAAAAGCTGTACCTTATGTCCATCTGAGTTTTCTCTGCTGACTTTCTTCAAAGGTGTTTTCCAGGCATGTTTTTTTTTTGAGAATCTCTCAGTGTTTTACCATGTTCTGTTTAATTATAATTTTTTTCCCTCTCTGTGAAGCAGGTCATTTTGATTCCCTTCTCCCCATGGAAAACTGGGTCCTGTAGATGCTTTATGTTTTGTCCAGGTTCACACAACAAACTGGTGAGACCCAGAGGGGCCTGAACTCATTCCCAAATAGTGCTTCTTATCACCACTCCAACTGAGAATTCCCAGACTCTATCTAGGGAGTGAATCAAGTTGGTTTTCCCAAGTTATCTTGTCTTTTACTTTATTACTAGCCAATTCAATCAATCAATCAGCCAATCGAAAAGCATTTATCAAGCATCTAGCAGTGCATCAGACTCTCTGTGCTAGATTTGCACCCTCGATCTAGAATCTATTGCACCCTAGATTATTAACATGAATGTTCTGCTAACTTACTTCCCTCTTCCTTCCCCATCCCCTACTTTTTTTTTTAACTGATATTCAATGTTAATCTTGGATGGGAGTTTTCAGATTGAAACATTTAGAAATGTATAAGCCAAAAATAACTTTTCGTTTGTTTTGGATTGGCTGATTCTTGGCCTCCCACTCCCCCCTAACTGCCCCATTTATAATTAATTTCACTTTTGGTCCCCTTCAGTGCATTCAGACTGGAGGCCAAGAAAATTGAATTTCTCCTTCATTGTTCTCTTTAATTAATGAAAAATAAACCAGATATCCTTTTGATTTTCCAGGCTATTTGGCTGAGTTTGGAGACTGAAGAATAAATACAACAAAAATAAACTGCTTAAAGAGACCTCCAGAAATGAGTGGTTTGCACCAACCTTTCCTCAGAGCAATCCTGCTTTCTAAAAATCCTATTGAGGGTGATAAAATGCATTACCCAAAACCACTGAGACTGCGGCCAGGTTTCCCAGTTACTAGCTACTTTCTTCCTTCAGTTCTGGTTGAATTTTCAGCGCCTAGAACAGCTCTCTGTAAATACTAGATGTTTAATAGGTGTCTGTTAAATGAAATAAAAAAGTGTTTGTTGAATGAAAAACTTGGTATAAAATAGATAAATCTAATTGTTTTGGTATCTCAGAGAAGGAAAGGAGGGTCATATATTGGTTTAGAACAAAGACCATGAAGTTGGGGATGTGAGGAAGACTTGTATCTTACTGGTTGGCTTAAGAACTTAAGAATGGCTGTATATAGAACTTACTTTTAAATTATACTGCAAATGGTAAAGTAATAAAGAGACCCTTACCACCTTTCTGTTTCCAATTAATACTTAGCCTTGAGTTGGGGAATAGCCAGTGGTATATTGGTAAATGTTTAATAAACAAGTCTCCAGGAAAAAAAAAAGCTTAATCTGCCTTTATTAACATTTTCTCCAACACTTTCTTAAGTTTGAACCTTTGGCCTCAAGGCCACATGTGGCTCTCTAGGTCCTCAAGGGTGGCCCTTTGATTGAATCCAAACTTCATAGAACAAATTTCTTTAACAAAAAGATTTATTCTGCAAAAGTTGAACTTAGTCAAAAGGCCACACCCAAGGACCTAGAAGGTCACAAGTTCCCCACCCTTGGTTTAGACAGTCAATAAAACAATTCAATCAAGTTCTGATTGTAGCATTTGCTGATTTGGGGTGGAGGTGGGGGGAAAGAGGGAGAGGGAAGAAGGGTAAAATGTTCACACTGAAAATTTAATAATCAGCTTTCTCAAGTCATTTTGAGCTGGCTCCCACATACCTGTGGAACAAAATCCCTCTTTGGTATATAATATAGTGGGACTGTTTGATAAGTCTGGTGTAGTTAAGGGAAAAGATGTATACTCTCTTCATGGACTAACCATGATTTATGGCAGACTTTTCATGCCTGTAATTATGTTTTAGGAACAAGATTTGATTCACAGTCTACCTAATCTGGGTCTTAATGAGCTGTTATATGATGAGCTTCCATTGTACTGCAATGACAAAGCATCTATGTGGGAGTTAATGACCCTTCCCACAACTAGGTGGCAATTGCTTGTTGTCAAAATAATTTGTTGTTTGAATTCAGAGCATAAGTGCAAGTAGCTGAAGGAACTGGGGTTGGTTAGCTTGAAGAGAAACCTTAGAGGAAGAGGGTAGAATATGATCGTTGTCTTCAAGCAGTTAAAGGGTTATCACATGAAAAGGAATAATTTTGTTTTCGTTGGTTTCACAAGCCAGAACAAGGAACAATGGGGAGAGGCTCGAAGAGGTCAATTTAGATTTGATTCAAGGAAAAAACCTCTTAACAGACAGTGCCGCACAAAAGCGGAGTGGTATCAAGCGGGGTTTCTGGAGCCAGTTTGAATTGACTTTGGAAAGCCTATTGTCAAAATTTTTAGTGTGAACATTTACACCTTAGAAATCAGCAAAAGCTACAAACCGGGACTTTACTGTCTTGTTGATTGTTCAGATTCAAGGAAGTGGTGGAGTAAATGTTAATAAGTCATATTAAACCTAAAAGTGTGTCCTGTGCTCATTGACCCCCCCTCCTTCCCCCCCACAGAGTCAGTTGTTAAACATTTATAAGCACTGAGCAGGAATAGTATACCTTAAAAAGTCATGAGATCTTCAAACAAGGCCAGGATTTCTACTTGTTAATTATATTATACTGGGCATCCCTGTTCTCTTAGTCTCTTTATTTCCCTTTTGTTTGCTTGCATATTAATATATATTCGATATACATATATATGTAATATAAATATATCTATATAAATATAGCCTCAGACACTTAACATGTACTAGCTGTGTGACCTTGGGCAAGTCACTTAACCTGAATTGCCCTACCTTCCCCCCTCCAAAAAAAGAGAAAAAAAATTAAAAAAAGAAAGAGTGAAGTAATTGACAGCTTTTCTCTTCTATTATATATACTATATAGATAGAAATATAGATATCCGATTCAGTAGAGAGGGCAGTTTGATGAAAATAAAATGATTTTGTGTTCAGTAAGAGTTTAGGGCAGGCTTTGTATTCACATATATCATCTTCATGTTAACATATTCAGCCATAAGTTTCCTTACATAAACCTGTTCAGAGACGTCTACGTGTGGCTGTGCAGGAAACTTAACCTCTCTGTGACTTGGCTTGCTCATTAACAAAGTGTTGGATTAGATGATTTCTGAGTTCTGTATCTTGCTGCTGTAATCCTGTAATTCTAGGAAAGGGCCCATAGTTACATCGTGGGGAAGAGTTACTAAACTCTCAGTATGCAGAAAATAGCTGAGTGCTCACAGAGGACAAGAATGGAAGAAGACAGGATAGATCACGGTAGTGGGGGAATAAACACCCATTCAGGAGCATTCATGGCTTGACTTAGGAGTTGGGAAAATACCCCAGACAAACCTCAACAGCTTTATAGTTTTTCCTAGGGCCATCCCTGGTCATGCTTTTCAAAATGGGCTAGTGCCTAGGATGTTGACCTTTGGACTATACTATCCCATGGGCATGATAAGTTTCATTTTTTACTAGCAACTTTGCTTGGTTTTGACACCACAGAACATCATGCACCTGTGTGGGATGCCCTTCCCCGACACTTTCCATCCTCCCTTAGTGTATTGTCTTTCCCCATTAGATTGTAAGCTCCTTGAGGGCAGTGGCTGTTTTTCTTGTTATGGATCCCCAGCACTTATTACAGTGACTGTCCTATAGTAGGCACATAATAAATGTTTATTGAATTGAATTGATGGGTGACTCTTCTTCTTTAAGGTTCTTGAGGCTTCATTAAAGTCCTCCTCCAATGCCTTATTGTGGCATTCATGTGACCAGGGTTTCTTGAGAGCAAAGTTGATGGAACTCAAGCCCTGTCTGATGGTCCCAAGCTGGAAAAGCTTCAGGTGTGGCTAAGTAAGTCCTGGCTGTCCCATTGACTCACTATATGACCTAAAATGAATTTTTCCATTGGTCTGCACTGTCTTCAAGTATTTGAGATACTGTCACAGGAGAGTTAGATTAAATGTATTCTGCTTGGAGCCAGAGAGCACAATCAGGAGCCCTGGAGATAAGTTGCAAAGAGGCAGATTGAGGTTTGATTTAAGGCAGTGGTTCTCAACCTTCCTAATGCTTCCTTAATACTCATATGTGGTTGTATCTGCCTAGAGATGGATAGAGGAGTGGTGTCTTGGTTCCTAAGCTCATCTGAAATATGTGTTTTCCGATGGTCCTAGACAATCCCTGTGACCCCTGTGAAAGGGTCGTTTGATTCCCAAAGGGGTCGCGACCCACAGGTTGTGAACCACTGATTTAAGGGGACAATGAGAAAATATCCAAAAATGGATGGACTCTTTTGGAAAGTAGTTTAGTGCCCCACTTTGGAACAGAGGCTAGAAGACCGTGTGCTGGGTACATTATAAGAGTTATTCTTTTCAGTTGTGGGCTTGACCTGATGGTTATTAAGGTACCTTCTAACTCTGAAATTCAGTGACTCTGTTGGATGTTGAATATGGTTCTTCTAATTACTTATCTATGATTCTTCATACTATGCCATTCCATTTCTTACAGAAAAAAGAAAACAAAAACAAAAGCTATGTCAGACCTTACATATGTTGCTGTTATCAAAAAATATTTAAACCCAGGATTCTAGATTTAGAATTTAAATGTCATTTAGTCTACTCCTTTCATTCATGGATGTAGGAACTGAGACCCAGAGAGGCAAAGTAATAACTCAGCCAATGACCACACAAATAGCAATAGAGTCAGGATTTGAACTCAGGTCCTCTTATCTTAGATCCAGGGCTCTTTCCACTAGCATGCCATTGATATAGCTGGAATTATTCTGAATCCTGGCAGTAAAGCTGTCTTTGCTGTCAGATTCCTCTCCCTTTCCCTACCCCAAGATTCCTAGATGTCAAATATTCAGGGACCATTTGCCTTGTCCTAAGCCTTCCAGCTCCCAGGACACCCTATGTACACACCAGATTTATAAAGTATATATCCAAGTACCTTTGTATGATTCCTTAGGGTGGGTGCAGAGAGGACCTCATGTGGCCAAGGGTTTCTTAGGTTGAGAGAGAGAGAGCTGGGGAAGCACAAATTGCTTAAAGTCTAGGTCATGGGGTTGTGGGAAAGGAGGAATTTATTTCCATTGAGTTGAATGGAGAAATAATTTGATTTGAGGAATAAGCATATGGTGACACATCAGTGAATCTAGACTATATTTTTGAGATTTGGTTGGGAAAAGAATGGGATGATGGTTGGATGTGTAGCAAGGTCAAGGAGAAGGGCTCTAAGCATAGGGGTTGACTTGTCATGGTTGTTATAAAGGGAATCCTTTTAGGTGTTTGGTGCCTTCTCACTCCGAAATTTCATGATTCTATAATTTATAGTCAGAAAGGACCTTAGAGACCATCTCATCCAACCTCATTTTACAGGCAAAGAATCTAAGGCCCAAAGATTCTAGTCTATTCTTTAACACCTGACAAATGCAAAATTAATCCTTGAATTATGTCCAGATTATTGCACAGACAGTAAGGCAGGGCATAATGGAAACTTGCAGAACTGTGTGTTTGAACCTATTTTGATTCGTGTTTGTATTTTGTAGTCAAGTGATATGAAGAGTCAAGAAAATATCTGGGACTGGACAACATGGTCCATTCATAATTTTTAAGCACAGGCTGGTTTACCACTTTAAGTTTCGCTGGAAGTCACGTTTGCTGAAGTATCTGCATAAATGCCGGTTGTAAAAGATCTCGAGGAAAAAAACACACACAAACTTTTACATAGACTTTTTTTTTTTGGCAGGGAAAGAAGATGCACTATAGAGAAGACTGTCCTATGTGAGGTGTTTTGGATCAAGATGTGAAGTAATTGAATATTCATGAGATCTAATTTGAATACGTGATTTTTTTTTTAAAATAAAAAAGAATGTTGGCAATATAAACGTACCTTGATGTTGTCTCTATGGTATCATTAAAAGTATTGAAATGATATACTTTTTCCTTCCAAAGTAGAAGATTTCAGTTTATAAGAACTGGTGAACTTTTATGATGAATCTGATGGTACAGAAAGAATGGGATAAATTGGTAATGGCAAGAAATCTAAAAAAAATGCTTTTCAGACACAAACTACAAAAGATTGAGAATACCAAGGAACTTGGACTTAATTCAAGGTTTAATTTTGCATTTGTCAGATATTGAGGAATAGACTGGAATCAAGAAGCTCGAGGTCCAAATCCTGTCTCTGACACATAGCTTAACAAGACTAACCTTCCTTCTTCTCACAGGGTCATCATATGGCTCAGATGCGATATATGTTTATATAATACTTTGAAAGAATACAAGTTACCCCTCAACTGATTAATGATCAAAGGATATGAACAGGCAGTTTTTTAGATAAAGAAATCAAAACAGTGTAAAGTTATATTAAAAATGCCCTAAATCATTATTGATTAGAGAAATACAAATTAAAACAGTCTTGGGTTATCATTTCATACCTATCAGATCAGCTAAAATCATAAAAATGTAAATTTAAGTAGAGATCCCAACCTCTGCCTAAAAGTTTGAAATTTTCTTAACTGGGGGCTCAGAGCAAATGTTATTGAATTTTTTTGTCCAAATAAGCTCCCTAAAGCTAAAGAGGAAAGAATCACATGGACCTTAGAGACCATTAAATTGCCCCTAGGATTAAACGACCTAATTATTATAACAGTGTGCTATAGAGGTACATACAGGATGCCTAGGAGGTACATACAAAGAAGAAAAGTAGCCTAATGGGGAAAGGAATGCTCAAGTCACCTACAAATGTGATGCTTCTGAAATGTATTTTTGTATTTTCTTTGGGCAGATATGGTTTAAGACTTTTACTTTCATTTACTTGATATTAATTGTGATTAATATTGCTTCATTTATTTCTTTAAAATTTGTGTATATATATGCACATGTATTGCTTTACATTTTTCAAAATATTCAAATGTAACTCATCAACATGCTGATTTCAAGTACAAACTTACTGTCATATTTGTGCTCTAAGAGTATTGTTGCTCATTTATCTTTAGTTATAAGACATTGCCACTGATGGGGTGGATCCTCAAGATGGCACCACTGGGCATCTTTGCCACATAATCCTTTCTATGCTTGTCTGGGTAGGTACCTATTGAGTGTCAACTTCTAACATCCTCCAGCATGGGGACACAGACAATTTTACTATACACACTTTCTCAGCTTGTGAGAAGTTGAAAACAGCTTTGGTGCTTGGACAAGCAACTCCATCATCTTGATGGCTCAAGAAGTCGTTACCTGCTCAACAAATTCCAGTGATACCCATTTGGGTCAAATACAAACTCTTCCATTTTGAACTTAAAATCTCTCACAACCTAACTCCAACTACTTTTCATGCTTTGTAATGCCCAGACAAATTGATCATCAAATCTTGATTTTTTTGTCTCCATTCCTTTGCACAATCCTCTATACCTGGAATATCTACCCTCCTCACTACTACCTCTTAGAATCTTTAGTTTCCTTTAATATTTATCTCAAATGTCATCTCTTACAATGAATTATGCTTTTGCTGATATTCCCAGATATTAGCAGTATCTTTCCTCCACAATTACTTTGTATTTGTACTGTATATATCTATTTTGTATATGCTTATAAGAGTCCATGTCTCCCCCAATAGGATGTAACCTCCTTGACAGCAAGGACAATTCCATATTTGCCTTTGTGTTACTCATAGCAAGCACAGCACCTGGCACATGATATATTCTTAAATGATACTTGTTACTTGATTGTTTAACAGACTAAGCTGCTCAGAGTAAATACTGCTTTTGTTGATAAGAAGGTTATAGTGGAAAAAAGAAATTTTTGTGGATGAAGGAAGTGAAAATTTTTAGATAAATTAATTTTTTGAATTATATGAAAATCAAATACCTTTGAGATACACTTAGAAAATTGGATGATATTTAGATTAATTGCCTGGCAGTAAATTCCATTCAAGAACTGTATGGATAATTCAGTTTAATAGCCAACGTTACCTGAAGTAGTAAGATAATCAAAGCAACATTGTTTTTGCCCAGACAGAGTCATATCAGATACCTTTGACTGCTGCCAATTATTGCCTCAAGAATAAAATGCAAACTCCAAGGCTCCAACTTCTCTTTCTAGCAGTTTATTTAGTCTCCTAAATTCTGTGGTTCAGCCAAATTGAACTATCAGATGTTCCTAGAACTGTATAATCTGTCTTCCACCTCCATGTCTTGTCAAAGGCCAACCTCTTTGCCTGGAATGCCCTTCCCTGAAAAGTCACCACACTTGTCCTCACACTCATCTAAAAGTCATTATCATTATACCCATCCTCATGCCCAGTCACAATTCTGGTCTCTGTTTCTCATTATTATTATCCTTCTTCAGGGCATAGCTCAAGTGGTAACTCCTTAGTAAAGCCTTCTCTGATCCCCTCTTCCCTGTCCTTTCTCCATCACTTTCTGTCATCACTTTCTCTTCTCAAATTGACCTTCATTTACTTGTTTACACAGCATGCTCCCTAGTAGATGAAGCTCCATGAGGGCAGGAACTCTTTTGTTCATGTCTTCCTATCACCAGTGTCTACCACAGGACCTTCCATATATATGGATACCTAATAAAAAGGTATTGAATTCTAAACTTGAATTCTCTTCATCTGAAATCTTCATTTCTTATAGTATCTGGAATCCTACCTGAAGTAAAGTCAAAGGACAATTCTTGAGGAATTACTGCTGTTTCTGCATATTGGACTGTCAATACTGAAATAACTGGGCCCGAGGAAAAGTTTGACCAAAACAGTCTTGGCATCTTTTCCCCAAAGCAACATCTTATTCGTCCAAGTATTCACAGGAGGTCAAAATCTTGCCTTTTTCCTTTGGACCTAAGCAAAATCTAGTCTAGAAGGTCCCTGCTTGAGTGAAATCACCACTATTTGAAAAAACATCACCTCACTTATTTTAGAGAGTCCCCTGGATTAAATTGCACGTTCCTTGTCCAGCTGGCTGATGGTACCTATCCTTGCCTTTGTGAATGTATGTTTGGATTTTGTTGGGGAAAGGGAGCTAGGAGACGATAATTCACAAAGAGCTGAATTCCAGGATTGTAAACTAGGAAGAAAAACCAGCAACTAGGCAGAGGTGTAAAGGTCATTTCTGCTGTCCAGAGGGAGCTGCTTTTCATCTACAGCATAGGAATCCTCCCTCCCAGCAGACTTCATACAACCTTGCTTTACTTGTCACTAGTGTCAGAAGACTCACTTTCCCTGGGGATGTATGGAGAGTTTTTACCACTTAACAATTTCCCATCATTATCTCTGGGCGAAAAAACCCTCACAATCCAACAGTCAGTTTGACAGAGCCCCATCTGAAAGACGTTAGACAACCCACCTTTAGTGTGCTCACCCACCTCCCTGTAAAGAGTGGGGAGATGGTGATCTGGGCAATGTTTAAAGCAGGCTCTCTAACTAGCATTCAAATCACTGGGATGTATTTCATGCAGGGCTGACACTGGTCTCCTCCCTTCCACAGGAAGACAGAGCTTAAAGAGACAACAATGTACATTTGTGTAGGAGGATGGGAGTTGGGGGAAAGGGGAGTGAAGGAACAAGGGGGAGTAGGAGGGAAGGGCCAAAGTTTCCTAGGATATCAATCAAATCATTGACAAGCATTCATTAAGCACTGTCTATGTCAAAGGCCCTCTGCTAGGCCTGGAGGAATCAGAGGAAAACAATAATTTGTATCCTTTCAAAGTTTGTTTACTACCAGAAAAGACCACTTGTGTACGTATAAGCATGTATAAAATAAATACAAAAAAATAAAAACAACTACAAAGTAGTTAAATACAAGGTAATTGCTTGGGAGGTTAGGAAAGTCTTCACATATATTATATTGAATGATGCCTTGAAGGAATAAAGAGGCCCAAAGACATAGAGATGAGGAAACAATACATTCTACACACGGCAGATGGTCAATGTGAAGACCTAGAAGGAGAGAAGCATTTATGGCATAGGTATAACAGCAAAGCTTGTTAACAAGTATTTACTAAGTCTCTGTGTTCTTATTATTATATACAGAGAGCTGTACAAAGTGCTAGATGTAGGGGGGAGAGGCAAAGACAAAAAAAAAGTTGGTCTACCTTCCAGTTTGGTAGAGCCATAGCTAGGACTTCTTTATTTGGGGAAAAAAATCTGGGGGAGGAGAGTTGGTATGGAGGGGTTCAGAAGGAGATCAATTGTGAGTACAGTTGCAAAAGGAGAGAGGGTAGCCTAAATACAAAGAACCTGAGCAGTGACCAGAGGAATCTGGGGAGCTGGCTGAAGGTGGCACCTCAGGGAGAGTTAGGGTGGTCCAATGACAGTTGTCCTCCATAGTCGTTTGGGCCATTGGAAGATTGCAAGGTAGGGTTTGGGGATAACAGTCACTGTGGGGCAAAGCCATGTTCATTTGCGTTAATTATAGCTGATCAGTAATTCAAGGGTGTGGGATAAGGAAATACGCACAAGGCCAGGTAGAGTTGGAGAGTGGGCGGCCACAGTGATGCTGCCAAGATTTGCAAGCCCCTTAATACATACTATTACCCCAACATTGCTATTTTTATCCTCTTAAATCCATTTATTATTACTTTACCATATACATTTGACCTAGACACAGACTGAAGTTTTCATAAGCTGACATACTCTACTCTTCTTTCTCCAGAGGGAGATAAGGAAGCTTTCTCCATAAAGAAAGCTAAATTAGCTAATTAAGGGACTTAGAGTTTCCAATGAGGCTCTAGGATGATGTGTTTTTAAAAGCAATGCTTTAATTTCTGTGATTTATTTATGTAGTAATTGAGTTAAAAGTAGAAATGCTAGGTGAAAATCCCAAGTATCTTGTTTTCTACTTCCCCCTCCTCGTACTGGAAAGTAAATGGATCCAAGGACGGTTAGCCATTTTCAAGAGCCCATAATTTGGCCATAAAAAGTTGAGAGTGTTTACCTAGGTTTTTACTCCATTATGCTGCCATAGTGCGTAAAGTTTTGTGTCTGGAGAACTCTTGGCAAAAACAAAGAATTCTTCCCAATTCAATTTCTGAAGAATCTCTTACCTGAAGAACAGGACAAATCCTATACTTACTTATTTAACACTGGGCATCACCATACAGATCAACATTACCATCTCTCAGCTATTGTATTTGTTGGTCTCTTCTCCATGTCTTCCTTCTATTTATTTGTCATTTTTTCCTCTTTGGATTGGACCCATAATTTCAATGATCTAGGGTCCTCCTGGCAAGAAAATTCCCTCTACTAGCACAATTTAACTTCCTGTCTTAGCGACTTGGACCCTGGGAGTGCTGGCAATGAAAGAGTAAGTGACTTTTTCAGGGTCACATAGCTAGCAAGTATCTGAGGCCTGATTTGAACTCAAATTTTCCTCACTCCAGGCTGAATGCTCTACCCATTGAGCCACCTGGCTATGTAGGTTGAATTTGTACCTTTCATTTAAAGCCCAAGTCCATTTCTCTCTGGTCCTCAAAGACTTTCATGATACTCACAATTGGTAATGACCTTCCCCCTCATACTTGGCATAACCCTTTGTTTTGTAGCTCTTTAATCTAATGCACATATCACATAAAACTATGTTATAATCGGATGCATGCTGGTAAATGTTTAACAATTAGCTCTCCAAAAAAAAGCACTTTTATACTTACTTTGAATGATTATAATTTTCTTTATTCATAATCTTTCTTAAGTCTAAATAATCAACAAAATAATAAACCCAGTCCTAATTTGTAGTTCTGAGGTGTAAATGAAATTTAAAAACCAGCTCTTTGTTTAATCATTTTTTCAGTAATGTCTGACTCATTGTGATCTCATTTGGAGTTTTCTTGGCAAAGAAACTAGAATGATTTTCCATTTCCTTCTCCAGAATCTGTTCTTTAGAACCTATCTATATGAGCCAGCACCACCATACTTATGGTATTAGTTAATCTGAATTTGTGAATTTCTACCTTCCTGGACTTAAAATTCCTCTAGGAAGGGGACTCTCTCAGGATCTCCCTCAAAACTTAGCACAATGCTGTGCATACAGAAAGTATTTAATAAATGTTTGCTATTGAGGAAGAAAACCGCATCTTCTCCAGGATTTCTTGTGTTTCTTTGTATTCTATTTCAAGTGTTGTTTGGAAATGATTTCTACCCAAATGATTTAGGTTGCCTTTTTGCCTGGCAGTAGGATAAACAATTTGTGGTGACATTCAGAAGTTACTTCCATTATCCATCAAAACAACTGGTTCAAAACTGAGTATCTGATATCATATCAGAGCACTATATTTAACAATCTTCAACTAGTGGACTTTAAAAGTTGTATTCAGTTATCAGTTTGAGGTAAATGGTCAGAGTGGCAAAGAACCCCAATATATAATCACAGAAACAGAGAGTGTTACCAACAAAAGTGACCTTAGAGCTCATGCAGCCCAAACTCCTTATTTTTTAGTTGACTAAACCAAAGCTCAAGATTAGATGACTTGCCCAGGGTCAAATGCTGATGTGGAACTCCAACTAAAAGCCAGGTATTTCAGCTCTTCATATCATACTCTTTCCCCTTGAACTATTTTTTATTTTTAATTTAGGGATAAACAAGCATTTCTATAGCATAGTATAATAAAAATGCACATGAAACTGAAAATTTATTACTTGCAACTTGCTATTCCATTTATATATATAATAAATTCTTTCTCTTTTTATTTTTCTCCTTTTTCCTCCCCCCTTTTACATAGAAATGTAAAAATTATTCTATACATGCTTCTATTTATCGGTTCTTTCTCTGGATGTGGATAGCATCTTTCTTCATATGTTCTCTGTAGCTAATTTGGATATTTATAATAGTCAAAATGACTTATTTGCTCAAAGTTGTTCCTAAAACAATATTGCTGTTACTGTATACAGTATTCTCTTGGTTCTGCTCATTTTGCTTTTCATTATTTCATGCAAATCTTTCCATTTTTTCTAAGATCATTGAGCTCATCATTTCTTATAGCAGAGTGATATTCCATCATAATTATGTACCCCTTGTACTATTGAATAAGAATAAGAGGAAAGAACCCAGAAATTCTGACCCCTAGCCTTTTACCTCTTAATTCTGGTGAATAGGAATATCTAGAATGCAATGAAGAGCGACAAGTTAAAGAGATTCACAGATAATGTCCCATAGCCTAGTCATAAGTTCCTTTTCACATGAATACAACACCTTCTCCCCAATCAAATCTCTTATTGGCCCAAGGATAGTACTGAGCTCAGAGGTGGAAAATGTAGGTAGACACAGCTTTAGCAAGTGGAATTAATGATTGGGATCATGGCATCCTGAGCTGGGCAGGAGCTAAGGGGCTCTGTGGGTGACTCAGTGATGAGGAGAATACTTAGGAGATGGAAAAAGATTAATAGTGGCACACCAGAGAGAGTCAGGATTAGAGTTGGCTCTCTGGAACTGATGGTTAAATTTTTAGTGTGAGCATTTACACCTTGAAAATTAGCCAAATGCTATGAATCAGGGCTTGATTTACTCTTTTATTGAGTCTCACTAGACTTAAGAAAATGATGGAGAAAATGTTAATAATGTATGTTAAACTTAAAAATTCGTTGAATGTACATTTTGTCCCATTGAGATTCACTGTTAAGTTGTTAATAACATACTGTCAGCATAACGGCAGTCTAGAGCACTAGGAACAGGGGCAAAATAACTAGTAGAGGTTAATAAACACACATTCAAAGATAGGGCAAAGAAAGGCTAATCCAAGTTGGCAATTATCTTTATATTGGATGACCGACGCAATGCCCTATTGATGTAGGTCAGTGAAGAAGGCAGGGCTGCTAAACTCTCTATGACTTATTATTGTATTAAGAGGCTGGGTGCCAGTTTGCTGGAACAACAATGGTTTAGACCTCCACCAGGGGCTGTTACAATTAAAATACCTTTCTGGTGCCACTAATTGAGAGCAGAGCTACATAAAACGGCATCAAAGTATTGCCTGATGTGGGTGATCTTGAGATCAGCCAAATTAGTCCTGGGGGAGTCATAGCAAAAATGCTGTACTACAAATGGGATTTATGACTCAGAAGATCTGAAAGGGTTAAAGATTCAAAGAAGAGATAGCATTCATAGTGGTTTTTAATGAAGGGAAATATTTGTTGATAGTGTTTTTACGTCACTTTATTTCTTAATGTCTTCCTTTACCTTCTCTACCCAGAAAGCCATTCCTTAAAAAGAAATAAAAAAACCCTATTCAGCAATACTAACTAATGTATCAGTGAGATCCAACACTATATACAATCTTTTATGTCTGTTGTCCCCTACCTCTGCAAAGAAGAGCAGGACATTCATTCTCAGATCTCTTCTTTTGAGCTATCCATGGTCATCATAATTACCGAGTATTCAATTTCACTTTTGTTCTTTTTGTTCATGTATGTGGTTGTACAGCAGTCATTGGGTAATTGGTTTCCATGTCTTGCTTGCTGTGTTTGGCATTAGCTCATAAAAGTCTTCTAATGCCTCCCTACATTCTTTTTATTTATATTAACAGAATTCATGTACCACAATTTATTTAACCATTCCCCAATTGGTAGTCATCTACTTTGTTTCTAGTTCTTTGCTTCTACAAAGGGTTTCTATAAATAACCTGGTATATATTGGAACTTTCTATATATGGCCTCATTTATATGCTAGTACTGAGATCTCGGTGTTAAAAGGTGTGGGCACTTAGTTACTTTCTTAATTTTACATTTTTTCCAGGATAGTTTGACCTATCTGCAATTCCACTAATAATAAATCAGTGTAATTCAATGCCCATGACTCTTCCAGCATTAACTGTTACCATTTTTTTCATTTCTGCCAAATGACTGAGTTTGAGGGGAATCCTCAGAGTTATTCTGACTTGTATTCCTCCTTTTATTGGTGATTTGAAGCAATATTTCATGTGATTGTTGATAGTTTGCTATTCTTTTAATAATTTTTTTTGCTAATATCCATTTTTATTCATCCTTATGTTTGACTTGGAGTAAGGTTATGGAATCCCACAACCTATTTTCATACAATTCAGAGCCCAGAGAATAAGAGTACCAGACCATACAGAGACTGATTGATGTTTTCTGTCCTTATGACTTAGGGACAAAACAGGATTGTCACCTGACATTTTTAAGTCCCCAAAGGGAATCAGACTGTGGTCAGCTATGGTCAATGGTTCTGCTAGTTATCAAGTTTCTAAGATTTGTCAGATTGTGGAGTTCCCTCTTATTACAATAGAGGGCATTGTTGAATTAAGAAGTCAACCTTTAACCTTGGATAAGTTACTTGATGCCTGTGTCTCAACTGCCTTACCCATAAAGATAAAAATCATACCTACACTAGCTACCTCACAGGGCTGTTGTGAGGGAAGTGCTTTGTGAATTTGAAAATATGATATAAATTTAGTCTATTATATGATGAAATTTCAAACTATCACAATCAAAGATTACACTGATGATCAATTATCCATAGAGTAGGCTCTGAGCTCTTTCTCCAGCAACAGCAGAGATGAATTTGTGTTCATCTGCTTCTCACCTGAACCTTCTTATTTCATTCATTCATTCATTCATTCATTCATTCATTCATTCATTCATTGCTAGGCAAGGGACTTCAGTAGATGATAAGGAACCATTGAAGGTGTTTTGTTTTGTTTTTAACAGAGGAGTGGCCATTACTAGGTCTATGAATAAAAAAAATGTTCAGGAAGCAATATGAAGAATGGATTGGAAAATGGCGGTATAGAAGCAGCAAGGTCCTGCAGCTCCCACATCGCCACCCTAAATACCCATAAAATTATGAGCCCAGACAAAGTCTAGGACTCTCAGACTCAAAAAATACAGAAAACACATCTCTTGCTGAAGGCAGCTCAGCAGCAGGGGCTCAGTGCGGTGGCTGGGAGTGGAGGCTGGCCCAGCCTGAAGCTGAGACCATGGCCAGGCCTGGGGCAGTTGGGAAGGAGCCAGGCTGAGCTGAGCTGAGCCGCACAGAAGCCAGTCTTCAGAGGAGAGGATCTACAGCATCCAGCACCTCCACATCTGCCAAGACGTGAGGAATGGGGTTGGGAAAGGGGCAGCTCGCACCGGAGCAGAGATCGGCCCAGCCCAAAACCGTAGTCGCAGCCAGGCCAGGCCCCAGGGCAGCCAGGAGGAGCTGAGCCTCCCAAGCCACAGCTTGAGTCTACTTCAGAGAAGATCTAAAGCATCTAAAGATCTGCCTGAGGGAATCTTAAAATCCCGCAAACCAGGGTCAGAAACGGTTAGTGAAAGTGAAACTTTGAAAATTAATTTGGGGGAGGAAAAGCAGTTTGGCCAATCTGCCCCCGGGGCAAGGAAGCAGTGGGGGAAGGGAACTGCTGGAACTGGTGGTGGCCCCCATCAGGCTACTTCAGAGCCCCTGGCCTGTGGACTCTGCAGGGGGGCTGAATCGATTGATCAGGGCCAAGTGCTCTT
>CM053597.1:42076800-42096557 GCA_028646575.1 Pseudocheirus occidentalis | reverse complement strand
GAAAAAGAATGAAAACCAATGAAAATGCATTATTTTCTATAGTAGAATACAAGCATCTTGAGGGTAGGAATTTTGTTTTGTATCTTGTGAATCTCAGGTGCCTGGTACATAATAATCTCCTAATAAATGCTGAATTGTATTGTGTGCTTATATAATATCCAAGACCACAGATCTAGAGGGAAATGGACTTGCCACCATCTAAGAGCCCAACTGCTATTCACATGTGCAATGATGAGGATCAGATGACATAACCTACTTAAAAGCATTTTGCAAACCTTAAAGTGCCATATAAAAGGTATTATTATTACTACTGCTTCTATTATGATTGTTGTTGTTGTTGCTGTTGCACGTGAGGATACTAAAGCCTAGAGAGGCTGTGACTTTCCCAAGGACACCCATTTCCCACGCCCTCACAGCCCAGTCCAGAGCACCTCCCCAACTAGCCTCCCAACTGAATGACAATTCAGTGAAACAAAGAAAAAAAAAGCAGAGAGGAAGAGTCACATTCCTCAATGACCAAGGACACCTCCATCCTTTTACAAAGTTGAAATGTCATTTAAGAATGCAACAGAAATGTTAAAGGTAGAGTTTTCCCCTTTATCATTCAATCCTAGTCATTCTAACTTACCCCACTGGAAAATAAGCCTTTTAAGGGCAGGGACTATCTTGGTTATATTTGTATTCCCAAGTCAAGTCAAATCAACAAACATGTATTAAGCACCTTCCATAAGCAAGGCACCATTTTAAGCTCTGGGGATACAAAGAAATATTAAAAAGCCAAACAAAAAACCAATTCCTGCTCTCAAGGAGCTCAGTCTAATGGGAGAGACAACCTTCAAACAACTATATACAAACAGGATATAGGCAGTATAAACTGAAGGTAGTTTCTGGACGAGAGGAATGGAAATTGAGGATAACGACTTCTTGCAGAACGTAGAACATTAGCTGAGACTTGAAAGAAGCTAGAGTCAGAGATGAGAAGGTAGAAAGTCCCAGATGCAGCCAGTTACAGGGGCCATTGCCAATCATCTTGACTTTTGTCCTGCCACTGGACTCCAATGCCTATGGAGGAGACAGTGAGGCTGATGATTTTGCTTGCCTCTGCCTCACTTAAATCTAAGTCATTCGAAAGTCCTTATGATGTTGTTGTTCCTCTTCAAGAATGAAGGACAAACAACAAACCAGTGAAAATCCCTGGAGGCCTAGCACATAATTAGCATTTAACAAAGTCATACTCTGTCTACACTAATTCATAGAATCACAGAATTGGAATTGGAAGGAATCTCAGCATCCATCTTTTCCAATCCAATTTGTATCTACTTTTCACCCTCCGTACTCCATCCCTTCCCCAATCTCCCATCTTTCTTCAATTTTTATACTACCATTTACCAAAAATTACTATTTTGAAGCAGAGAGTCTGTACAAGACCGCTATCCCTCTTTAGCACAGATAAAAGACACTTGTGGCATAAGTAGGTGGATGGTTCTCCAACCAGCTTCCCTCTGTGTCATCTACCATAATGCTGGTGGCTTTTGGCCAATAGTTTTTCCCCTAATCGCCAAGGTCATAATCTGCTCCAAAAAAGCACTTATTAAGTATCTAATTCAGTTGGCGCAATGAGGAGCTATATAAACCTGGTTCCCTGCTCTACAGAAATTAAAATCAAAGACAGAAACACTTATTTTAAGAATAATGCTACTAACAATATGCCATTCATTGAAAGCCGATTTGGAGCACATCTTTAATGGATATAACTGCATATAACAAAGAGGAAATTAAACTAACTAAAAACAAATCCAGTTGAGATCCCAGCTTCTTACAGTGTGCCATCTTCAAATAAATAAGCAAAATGGAGCATATTTGGGAAATGAAATGAAGATGAAATGTAGGTGGTTAGACCTAATTTTCTAAGCCAATCTGGGATAGCTCATTCATTAAAACATGTATAACTGACACATTGTCTTATTCTCCCCAACAAGTCTTCAAAAATAAGTCTGTTGCAGCCTCAGTTGGCTCTGGACTCAGAGGAGCTGAGTTCATATACATCCTAGCTGTGAGACCACTTAACTTTGGGGGGTCTGAGTTTCCTCATTCATAAAATAAGAAGCAGGGAGTGATCTCTAAGGCTGATCCAATTCTAAATCTATGATTATAGATTATCCTCTGATTCTTGCTTTTTAAGGGAGAGAGAAGTTGACCAGGAATGAGAAATCATGCCACCTAAAAGAGTTGGGGGAGTTTATTCCAGAAAATAATGGTGATAGCATTTAGCTGGGTTTTATGCTTTGTGAAGCACCTGAGATAATTCATCTAATCTAAACCTTACAATAACTCTGCAAGGCAAGTGCAAAGCTGGAGTATAAACCCACCATCCACTGGGCCACATGGCAGCCCCTGGGAGGAAAGAAGCTTTGCCAGAGAAAGATTTTGAGAATGGTAGGGGCAACAGCATGACAACTGTCTTCAAGTATTTGAAGGATTCTCATTTGGAAAAGGGATTAGATTTGATTCTGCTTGACCCCATAATAGCGATGGATAGAAATGACTGAAAGACAAATTTTGTTTCTAGGTAAAGGGAAATTCTTTCTTACGATTAGAGCTGTACAAATTTGGAATAGGCTATCTTGGAAAGCAATGAGTTCTCTGCCACTAGAACAAGGGTGGTACACTGGAAGGAATATTGTGTTTGGAGTCAAGAGACTATGGGTTCAAATCTCACCTCAGTTCCTTACTAGCTATGCGACCTCACAACAGAATGCTGAGCTTGAAGTCAAGAAGACTCATCTCCATGAATTTAAATCCAACCATAAGCATTTACTAGCTTGTGACCCTGAGTCAGTCACTTATCCCTGTTTGCCTCAGTTTCCTCATCTGTAAAATGAACTGGAGAAGGAAAGGACAAACCATTCCAGCATCCTTGCCAAGAAAACCCCAAATGGGTTCATGAAGAATGGGACATAGCTGAACAACAACATGTGACCTCAAGCAAATCACTTCATACCTCCGTGGGCTTCAGCTCCTTGTCAACAGTAAGAGGGATTGGGCTAACTGGCTTCTAAGGGTTGCCTTAGCCCTAAATCTGATTCAAGCAAAATCTGTGGGATGGCCTGAATGGAAGAAGGAGGAAAGATTCTTAGTCCTACTCAATGACCTCTAGGAACCTTCCAGCTCAAAGATTCTGTGAATAAATGAAGCTATGTAGCACAAGTAGACTAAGACTGAAGAGCCTAAGTGTTTCCTTGATGTAGGAAAGGGATAAAGGTATAACTGGGCTAGCGGCTGTGGGGATTTTATTTCTGTACTAACCACGATAAAGGGAGACAGTTGAGGCTTCTGCAAGCAGAGTTGGTGCAATTTGGGGGAAATCTCTGATCTCTGATCCCTCTTATCTTGCATCTTTCTCTACATAGGAAACCCTGATCTAGATGTCTTGTGGCCATCTCAAGTTCAAATGACCCAAAATTAGTGATAGGAACTCCAGGCTTGGAGTCAGGAGATGGATTCCTGGTTCTGGTCCTGGTGCTGACACTAACTCCCTGTGTAATCGTAAATAAGTCAGTTATGCTCAATGCAATGACCGAGCCGTGATTCCAGAGGATGAATAATGAGGCATACTACCCTTCTCCTGACAGAGGTGATAAACTAACCATGTAGAGCAAGGCACACACTTTTTCTGAGATGGCCAATATGGGAATGTTACTTAATTATACATACTTGTTACAAGGATTTTCTATTTCTTTTTCAGCAGAAAGGAGGGAAGGTAAAAGGGAGAGAAAATAAATGTTTGTTATTTTTAATACAATTTAATTTTTTAAAACTAAGTTCCAACTTCTCTGTACCTCAGTTAGCTCAGCCATAAAATGGACATAGCTACCTGACAGCATTTTTGGTGAGATGATATGACTTGACATCTATGAATCCCCCAACCAAACAATATTTACTGATTTGAGATGCAAATTAAAACAACTAGGCGGTGCCACATCACACCTATCAGACTGGCTAACATGGCAAACAGGAAAATGATAAATGTTGGAGAGGATGTGGAAATGTTGGAACACTCCTTCATTTTGGTGGAGCTATAAGCTGGTCCAACCATTCTGGAGAGCAGTTTGGAACTATACCCAAAGAGTAATAAAAATCTGCATACCTTTCGGCCCAGCAATACCACTTCTAGGGCTGTATCCCGAAGAGATCATAAAAATGGGAAAAGGACCCACATGTACAAAAATATTTATAGCAGCTCTTTTTATTGTGGCCAAGAACTGGAAATTGAGGAGATGCCCATCAACTGGGGAATGGCTAAACAAGTTGCGATAAATGAATGTAATGAAATACTATTGTGCTATAAGAAATGATGAACAGGTGGCCTTCAGGGAAACCTGGAAAGACTTATACAAACTGATGCTGAGCGAGGGGAACAGAACCAGGAGAACATTGTACATGGTAATAGCCACGGTATTCGAGAACCGACTCTGATAGACTTAGCCCTTCTCAGCAATGCCAAAACCTAAAACAATTCCAAAGGCAAGTGATGAAAAATGCCAGCCACATCCAGAGAAAGAACTATGGAGTCAGAATGCAGAATGAAGCAGATTGTTTTCTTTTTTGTTTTGTTTTATTTTGGGGTTTCTTTCTTTCTCATCATTTTTCCCATTTATTATAATTCTTCTAAGCAACGTGACTAACGTGAAGATGTTTTTAATAGGAATATATGTGTAGAGCCCATATCAGATTGCAAGACATCTTGGGGAGGGAGTGGGGAAAGACTTATAGAAGTGAATGCTGAAAACTAAAAATAAACAATTTAATAAATTGGGGAAAAAAGAATTGGCATGCTCTCAGTCCTGTAATAGTAATAGTTGGCATATTGTGCTTTAAGGTTTACAAACTGCTCTACATATATTAATCTCATTTTATCCTCAAAAGAACCCTGGGAGTTAAGTGCTATTGTTAACCCTCATTTTACAGGCTAGGATTCTGAGGCTTATGGATATTAAGTAACTTACTTAGAGTCACTTAGCTATTAAGGAATTGAGGTAGGATTCCAACCCAGGTCCTTCTGACACCTCACTCTGTCTATTACTACGCACTCCCTCGCCACTGTACTTCAAAGCATGGTGGGGAATAGAGATCCAGGGCCTGCCTCTAGTTTAATTGGGGAGACAAAAAATAACATACATGAAATAGAAGGCAAAGAGAGGAGATAGTATATGCCAATTTGTTAAATCGTGTTGTAGGTAAAGGCCAAAGGCTGCCCCTGCCCAGGGTAGAGAAAATCAATGTAGGCTTGAAAAGTAGAAAATGCAATAAAGATGTTATGGCTGCTTTGTTTTTGGAACTCAGCTGGATCTGCTGTGAATTCATTATAAAAGTAGGGGATTAATTATGTTGTTTTTATATTATTGCCATCACCTCATCTTACCCTACAGGCCAAAGTCATTAACTTCTACCTGAAGAATGTGTTTGTCTCATCCTTCCAACAACAAAAGAGAAATAACAGGGTTACCTTCTCCTTCGATCTATCCTATTCAATTTCACAAACGCATCCTAAGTGATTAGAATGTAGAATGCACTGTGCTAGAAGATCGAAGGAGAGGGAAAGGGGCTAAGGTGGGGAGGGGGGGATGCTGTGGTTGTTCTTGTTCCTTAAGACATCCTTAAGGGCCACAATTGAGCAAGGAGTGTATTAGTGGAAGATGGAAAATGTGCTAGGATTGGAGTCAGGAGAACCTGGGGTTGAATCCATCCTCTGATACTTCTTAAAATGTGCGACCCTTCATCTCTCTGAACCTCAGTTTTCTCATCGGTAAAATGGGAAGGATAAAAACACCACCCTCACAATCACATGAGATAAATATATATAAAGCTCTTCACAAAACTTAAAGTGCTACAGAAACATCCGCTATTATTTAGCCTGGACGCAACCTGTGCTCAATGCAATAGCTGACCATGATTCCAAAGACTAATAAAGAGGCATCCTACACGCCTCCTAGGAGAGAGGTGAGCTAAATATGTAGAACTGGGCACACTAAAGAACGTCATTTAAGGGTCAAAAAAGCAGGGAAATGCAGTGGTCAGACCTGATCCATAGGAAGACTGATTTGGTAGCTACATGAAAGATGAATTTGAGAAGGGAGAGTTTGGAAGCAGGGAGACCACGAAGAAGACCATTACCATTGTGTTGGTAAGAATGGAGACCTGCCCTAGGATGCTGACCATGTGGATGGAAAGAAGAAGGAAATGTTGTGGAGGGTTGGGGTTTGGCAGAGCATGATCGTTGATAGAGTAAGGGGGCTCCAGCAGTGGAAGATAATAAATAGTAAACTGGTTAGCTGTAGAGTCAAGCCCACGAAAGGGAGTTTGGAAACAGGCGGACTTGCTAAGCACAAATGTGACTTGCCCAAGGTCACCCAGCTAGTAAGTGTCTGAGGCCAGATTTGAACTCAAGAAGACGAGTCTTCCTGATTCCAGGCCCAGCACTCTGTGCACTATGGCGCCCCCTAGCAGGCCCTGTTATGTTAGCTATTATTATCATAAATGCCACTTGACTGGTATCCTCTATTTCAAGAGCCCCATAATGATGGAAAGAAGCCTCTTAAGCAACGGAAAAGAAAAGATATGGGGAAGGGACATATCTGTGTTAGTATGTACCTCATGACTAGGTATCCAGCAGCCTAAATGAACTCTCATTCACATCCAGTTCCTTTAACTCACTCCCCAAATATTAGGAGATTTATTAGGAGGTTAAGTCAACAAATATCCAGCCCGCAGAAGGAACCTTGGCCTCCTCAATGGGCTTTGTGTCTGAGGCCCTTCTGCTGGAGAAAGAGGTCTCTGATCCTGGGTGGAGCCCTAATGACAAGAGAGCTGGGGGGTGGACAATCAGTGACTCAGACCTGACTGTTTTTCTGATATAAAGCAGAAAGAATAATGCCTCCACTTTGCCATAAGGTCCAACTTCAGTCCCCGGATGTTCAGGCATCTCCTGGCCCTCTAAATGCCAGTGCCTTCTCTCTGATATTACGTCCAACTAATCTTGTATATATGTCTTGTTTGCATGTTGTCTGCCCCATTAGATTTTCAGCTCTTCGAGGAAGGGAGCTTTTTTTGCCTTTTCTTGTTTCCCCCCTGCTTAGTCTAGTGCCTGGCACATAGCTGGCATTGAACAAATGCTTGTGCATTATTCAGTGACATAGAGGGCCACTAACGGGTGCTGTAGGGCTATTGTCATAAGTGCAGAGTAGCTGTTGACTTCAGGGCAGTAGCTTCCTAGAGATGGGGGCTAGCAAGGCTGGGGTCCAAATGGGACATATCCACTCTCTGGACAAAGATGAGAGAGTCAACAAGGTCAAATGCCTGCAAAAGTTCAATGAGTATGAAGACTAAGCGTAGGTCATTAGCTTTGGCATAAGAGGCTGTTGCAAGTGGAGAGGGAGAGATGGGGGGAGAAGAAAGAAAAAGAGAGAGAGAGAGAGAGAGGCAGGGAGGGAGAGGAGAAGAGAAGAAAGAGAAGAGAAGAGAAGAGAAGAGAAGAGAAGAGAAGAGAAGAGAAGAGAAGAGAAGAGAAGAGAAGAGAAGAGAAGAGAAGAGAAGAGAAGAGAAGAGAGAAGAGGAAGAAGGAGGGAGGGAGAAGAGTGAAGGGGAGATTAGAACACAAAGAAATGATCAACAGAGAAAAGGACTGAAAGGGATGGGAGGGGATGAACTCCAGGGTGCTAAGGTGGGGAGAGGGGAGGTTGTTAGCCTCCACCTTTTATTCATTTTATTCCACTATTTTATTCATTTTCCCCTTTTGTGACACCTAGATATTAAAGAATCCTTGATGCCTATAATTTTCTATGTCTCAGAATGCTAAAAATAGTAACCAAGGAACTGAACATCAGAAACCTATAAAGTCTAAATTCCTTAGTTTGGCATTTTAAGACTCTCCAAAATCATTTCTTCTAACCTGATCTCACACTACTTCTACTTCATGTACTTCAATGCACTTCAGCCGAACTTGTGTGTTTCTTATTCCCCAACCACTCCACATTCTCCCACCTCCATGCCTTTGTAAATGCCCATGTTCATGCCTGGAACACCCATCCTTCCATCATCCCCAGCTCTACCTCTTGCAATGCTATTCATCTACCAATGAGAGATACCCTTTCCAATCCCTAGCCCTGGCCATCCCAGAACCCACCTTGGATGCCCAAGCAGAGGATCTCCCCTTTATTGCCCTTTCCCCCTCACCCATTTCTACAGCAGAACCATCTTGGACGCTCTGCAGCTAGAAACCCTGCCATCATCACCCTGTTGGTATTTGATTAATCAGATATCTTGAATGATATAAGAGTCAATAATTGGACTCCAACTGACATGGAGGACAATAGGCTTTACCATATGCCCTGCCATTGCCTCTGAAATTTCTCCAGGCCTTAGCTATGTCCTCCAGACCTCCAACACTGTTATCTGGCCTACTAATGTGACCTAGTGCAGCTAGGTGGTACAGTGGATAAAGCACTGATTTTGGAGTCATGTAGATCAGTTCAAATCCAACCTCAGACACTTAACTAGCTATGTGACCCTGGGCAAGTCACTTAAGCCTGTTCTGCCTCAGTTTCCTCATCTGTAAAATGAGATGGCAAACCACTCCAGTATCTTTGCCAAGAAAATCTCAAATGGGATCATGAAGAATCAGATATGACTGGAAAAAATGACTAAACAGCAACAGTGTGACCTAAGAACCCCTGAGCCTCCTACTGAACCCTTAGGATTTCTAGGGCTTTCCAACCACCCTGCAGGTGAACTTTATTTCATCAACTTTCTCCCTCAATTAAAGTATGCGCTACCTGAGGACAGGGACTATATCTTACCCAAGTTTGTATTTCCTTCAGTACCTAGCTGAGTTCTTTGCAGGTAGTAAAGACTCATTCAAGTTTGTTGAATCTTAAATGGAGAGAAGAATAAAATAAAATAAAATAAATAAAATGAAATGTAATGTAATATAATATAACTAATATAATAAACAATAAAATAAAATACACAGAAAAGAATTACTTTTTTCTATAAGGAAACAGAAAAGCTAGGTAGCTTTGAAAACAACATATAGGATTTATCACATAGGTTTTTATGAAATTAAAATTTATTATTTTATATTGGATCTTCTCTTATGTACTTCCGTGTATGTGGAAATGTTCTTTTTTCCATTTTATACATGTCTAAAATGAATTTTAAAAAGAATCACAAATGGATGCATGACAGTCACTAATCCTGAACAATGAATAATACTAGTAGAGAAAATCCCTAACAAACTGAAAAAAGCAAATGAAGAAAAAATTATTCCTAAAAGCTTATGCTCACTCCAAGACAATTGTTACTGATTTTATTCCTTTTCCTGGGAGTTAAGATAAAGACATTTGTTGAATTCTACTATGGGCAGAAGTGGAACAACTAAGACCAATGACTTGCAGAAAAACTCTATCTTAAATAATCCTTGCAAAGTATAGAATCTTCATGCTATTCATCCTAAAACAGGGGGGAGAATTCAGTTGCCAGATGTCACACAAGGACTCTCAGTTTAATAAGGATGAGAAAAGATCAAGCAATAATCATCCAAGTCCAGTTCCCCACTCCCCCGTGGAGGCCATTGGGAACTTTACCTCCCCTAACTTCTTTGAAGACATCCCCCTGTTCGTTTAGAAGACACTGGAATAAAAGAACAAAAAAATGACACCCTAGTCCTAACCCATGTATTTTAGGAGATGAGACTGGTTGGATGATCAGGGACAGGGCCAGTCAATAATTCCTAAGCATTCCTGTATCTTCTCACCAACTGTGCTGAGCTTGCTTTGATGGCTTTCTAATGATGATCTTCCTTTCTCCCTGTTGCCTAATTAGCTCTCTGGCTCTAGGATCCTGACCTGAGCCGGTCTTTATCATTTCCATGGGCTGTTATCTACAGTTGCTGGAACAACTAACAATTTGCTGGGACACTTGGAGAGATCTAGGGCCTCATCTACCTCCATTCACATCACTATGCCCTCCAGCAGCACTGCCTAGATACATTTTCTCAGCCCATATGCCTCCTGGACATCTCTTTTTGTAAATATGCCATTGCAAAGCTATTCCACATATGGAAGAGTATGAAAGAGGTCTTTGGCTTTTTGCATATAGTGGGAATATGATTTAGCTATCAAACTGTCCACTCATTGTCTCATTTTCTTGTTACGTGATCACCCCTATTTCAGGTCATGCATGTCCTCAGTGAAGCACCTTATGTCATCTCTCACAATTATGTTAGCAGTGGGAGTCAGCCTATTTATAGCCACCCTATATGATATGTAGGTGTTTTTCCATTCTCTTTTGGTTACTTGGAATTTGGTCCAGTTCAATATTAAACACCTACTATGTGCTAGGGCGAGGCACTATTCTGAGCTCTGGGATATAAATAAGAAAATTACAGTCCCTGCCCTCAAGGAGCTTACAGCCTAATGCGATCACACAACACAAACAAAAAAAAGCGGAGAAGTGGGGATGAGGAGAAGCACCAGGGAGTACCTGGCCTGGGGGCATGATGTTCCATGGAGTCCAAACCAAACATAGCTACTGATGGAAAATGGAGAGTTACTTGTTTCTTCCAAGCCCATCATTTTAGAATTACTAGGAAATTACTGGTGTTAAGAGCATGAGTTTTTATGGTATCAAGCTGTTTGGAATCAGAGAAAGTACCATTCAGTTTCCCAAAGTCAATCTATCCCAATAGAATGCTCCTCCTTAACTATATATGGGTCCAGTTTATTGTCCATATGCAAAATTTGTCTGTGATACACTGATAGGCTAACTCAGCAGATTACCTCCAGTCAGGTACATGCAAGAGCCTGGACCATATACAGATTTCTTCCACTTTATCTTTAGGGCAGCTAAAATACCAAGAGGTTAGAGCACTAGATTTGCAGTTAGGAAGAACTGAATTGTAATCCTATTTAAATCATTAAATAGCTTGCTGACCTTGGGCAAGTCGCTTAACTTTTCTCAGCCTCAATTTGCACATCCATAAAATGGGGATAATAATAATAATACCCATCTCACAGGGTTGTTGCAAGAATCAAATAAAATAGCATATGTAAAGTGTTTTGCAAATCTTAAAGTTCTATATCAAGTTAGCTTTCATTGTTGCTGTTTTCCTAGGGTAGATGGTTAGAAAGTTCTCTGTTCAGTTATTATGCACTTCACTGAGGAGCTTTCATGATGTTCCAGAGCTTGATGCAATGAATTCAAGGTCATCCATGAAAGGAGGCATCTGGAGAACACTTGTCATGAACTAGAAATCCTTTGGTTTGGCTCTGTGAAGGATATTTTCCAGGGCACTAAGATCTGCTGTTAAGAACAGCTGTCTTCCCAGTGATGAGCCATCCCCTCTGGACTCTTCCTCCTCATTGTACCCTCCCACCCCACCCAAGTCACCTTGCTCCCTTACTGAACAACAATCACAATACCTGTGAATCTACCACAACCATCCAATTTCAGGTCATGCCATTAGTTATGGAATTTAACGGTCAATGAAATGGAACAGTTGCAGAAAAGGATACCACACCACACAACAAAGCTTTCTTGGCGAATTTCCAGTGGGGAAAGCAATATTCAGTCATAAGTTCAACTGCTCAGAAAGCACTGAAGTTGGTCATAACAAAGGTGGTGCCATTCTACTTGACATTAGCTCTCCATACAGATCTCTCAGCATGACTCTCATCCTCCCTTCTGTCCCCCTCATTAATATTGCCTCCATCAAGCTCTTTATCTCATGTGTTGCTTTAGTTATATTCTACCCAAAAGACTTTTAATGAGTACATAACTGCCTGCTTACCATTCCCTAATTCTCAGTTCTCTCTATCTCTTCCTTCTTCGGTGATAACCCCCACATTCTCACACACTAACACAGGCACTCTTCTGAAATTATTGCTTTCAGTTACCTTATGAAGATAACAAAAGCCTTAAAATAATCCCAAAGAGCCAATATCAAAGTACATTCCAAGTTCTCACTTTCACATTGTGTTACAAAGCTTAAAGAAGCCAAACATCAGGCAGAATGATATCAGTTCTTAGGGATTGCCCAAAACATGTCTCAACCAAATAGACCAGATGTCAAGATTAATTAGTGATTCCTAGCCTGCAATTTGTCATATTTCAGCCGATCAAGGGTGCCACGTACCACAAACTAGTGAGCCGTGTTGCAATACCCAAAGCAAACTTATCGGGGCAAACCTAAATGTCCCATGGAAATTCAAAGACAAGAGAGAACAGGAAGTTAGGAGTAACTGTGATTCCTGCTCTTTGAATCTCTAATGAATTTTTAAAATATGTTCCAGGAAATATGCCAAAAATGATCCTAAAATGTTGTTCTAAGAAAACAAAACACTCTGGTGCTGTGAAGAGACATCGCATTAGATGTTGGTTCAGCAACTGGTAGAGGAATAACATATGGTGTATGGATATATACATCAAGTTCTAAATCTTGATTAGGCCCTCTCTGGGGCAAATAATAATAACAACAATTAGCATTGATAAGGAACATCAAGGTTTCTAAGGGGCTTTGCATATGTCATCTCATTTGGTTATATATTTTGTTACTAGTCATTGGTCTTTCATGGGTTGCCATGGTCACTTACTGGACAGAATGCTGGTAATGAGCCACTTCGCACCTATCTAGACTGGTCCTAGGAAGGCAGACATAGTCTATCACTGGAATTATATATGGAAACCTTTCAACTATCACTGAACCCCCCCAAAGCTTAAATTCCACCATTGTAACATTTAAAAACCCAGTTTGTCAATGTACCATGCTCCTGCCAAGCTAAGTTTGGAGGACATCTTCACCAGCAGGTTAACCACAGATGGGGAATTTTTTAGGGGGGCTCATGAGTACAATTACTCACTGAAGCATCTGCTAAGGAGAGGAGGAAGCACCCACACTGAGGAAACCGTGGCTCTTTAAAGTATCTAAGCATTTTTTTTACTTGATAATTTGCTGGGATCTATGACATCATCATCATTATCACTTAACCATCATCATTATTAAAACTAATGTTGAGCTTCAAGCCCCATAACTGGCTCTGGGACCACCAGTGGCACCTAAGATTTGGTGCATGAGGCACGACAGTCACACAGTTATCTAACGTGGACATATGTCCAAGCACACATGTACATATACACGTGAGTCCTTTAAAAATAGACTCCTTAAATTTCATAGCACATCAAGGTGCCCCTTCCTTCCAAAATGGCACCATTTGGAAGGTGTTAGGTTTAACCATGGCGCACATAGGCAGGCTATTGGAAAACAAAACAAAACAAAGCACAGGACAAACCTACAGGACATACAGCAGTCAATCTATGAAAAATGCAAATACCCCACCTAGCCTCTTCACATGGCTTATTTTTCCAAAGGATGTATGTTGGTTAAAAAAAAAGTGAACATAAAATCAGTAACTCAGGCCCCACCCCAATAAAGGCTCACTCAAACTAGGCCCCATCCTGGGGCTTGACCCCAAAGGAGTTTTTTCTTCCCTCTAGGCCTTTGCCCCAAACTGGAGTTTAGTATACTTCATGTCTAGTTTCCTCATTTTTTATTGAAGATAATAAATCTTTATCAAGGAAGACAGTCTTTATTTTACCCCATAGAAAAATACAAGATTCAGAGGGCTCACAGGAGCCTATAATGGGGCACAGAAAATATATAAGTATGTGAATAAAAGTCAATAAACAGATACAGAAAACATGGAAAGCATTCAAATAGCTCATAAGCTGTCCCTGGGAAGGCAATCATATCTGGGCCCTGTGGAGTAAGTCATGTCCTCCCCATCAGCCCTACATTATCCAAAGGACTCACTATGGAAGTTGAGGAGGGCAAGGTCCATGCAGGCTCTTTGCCTTCCTAAGGCAAAGGTCCCCTTCGCTTCTCCTTTGCCACCAAGGATGATCAGTTTATTTTCCTCCAAAAACAGTACCGTTCACGAACTCCCCCTTCATTCTCTAGAGCAGGATGTGAAAAAAATGCTTTTAAGTGCATAAAATATATGTATATATTGGTAGGATTGTGAAGGAAAACCACTATATTGAAAAACAATTATTACATTTTTAAAAAAAATCCATGAAGCCCTGGAATCAGAAGAACCTGAATTAAAATCCAACCTCAGATACTCACTAGCTTGGCCAAGTCACTTAAACTTAATTGCCTCAAAAAAAAATCCATGAAGATCCTAAAATCGAGCCACAGACTCCTTGGGGAGTACTTGGACCCTAAGTTAAGAATTCATATTCCCCTCCTTCCTGAGACTGCCCAGAAAAATCTCCCTTTTATGGGGATGGAAGGAAGGAAGGAAGGAAGGAAGGAAGGAAGGAAGGAAGGAAGGAAGGAAGGAAGGAAGGAAGGAAGGGAGGGAGGAAGGAAGGAAGGAAGGAAAGAGGGAGGGAAGGGAGGGAGGAAGAGAGGGAGGTAAGGAGGGAGGGAGGGAGGGAGGATTTAATAAGCATTTACTATATGCCAGGCACTGCACTAAGTACTGATCTGATCTTCATAACAACCCTGGGAGGTAGGCACTATGATCATCCCCAATTTACAGTTGAAGAAACAGAGGCATATAGAGGTTGTGACCTGCCTAGAATCACACAGCTAGTAAATATCTGAGATTGGATTTGAACTCAGGTCTCCCTGACTCTAGACGCAGTCCTCCATTCACAGCCTGCCCCTCCATGCTCTGCACTAGAGACTGAGACTCAGAAACATTGTCCATAAACTTCCCACTCTGGCTATGTAAGAATCACATGGTTATTGCTTTCTAGGATGGCTGGACCAGTTTATAGATCCACCAATACTGCATTCAAGTACCTGTTTTCCCACGTCCCCTCTAGCATTTGTAATTTTCATTTTCTGTTATCTTAGCCAATTTGATAGGTATAATGTGGTACTCCCAGAGTTTTTAAAAGGTGCATTTCTCTAATTATTAGCATTTTAAAAAAATTTTTTCATGATTCCTGACAGCTTTTATTTCTTCCTCTGAAAAATGCCTATTCATGTCCTTTGACAATTTTATCAATTGAATAGTGATGTTTCATTCTATTCACCATTTTATTTTTCTATTCTATTTTATTTATAAATTTGATTCAATTCTCTATATATTTGAGAAATGAGACCTTTATCAGAGTAACTTGCCGTAAAGATTTTTTTCTAGTTTCCTGCTTTTCTTCTCATTTTGACCACATTGGTTTTGTTTGTGTAAAACCTTTTTAAATTTTATATAATCAAAATTATCTATTTTGCCTCCCATGAACCATTCTGTCTCTTGTTTGGTCATAAACTCTTCCCATATCCACAGATCTGACAGGCAATTTCTTCCATTCTCCTCTAATTTATTTTTGATGCCACCCTTCATGTCTAAAGTATGGACCCATTTGAAGCCTATCTTATTACTGTCCATTGTCTTTTTTGTTATTATTAATTTGTTTGTTTATTTACTTTTAGTTTATAACATTCAGTTCCACAATCCCTTGAGTTACAAATTTTCTCCCCCTTCTTCTCCCTCTCCCCCCCCCACCATGGCAACACGCCATGGATATAAATATATCCAAATATATAAATACAGGATCTACAAAGACCTTCCCATTAAACATTAGTCAGGTTGTAAAGAAGGATTATAGCCAACAGAATGAACAATGAGAGAGAGGAAACAAAACCAAACAAGAAAAAGAAAGAGAGCAGGTAGTTCACTTCATTCTGCATTCAGACTCTGTAGCTCTTTTTCTGGATATAAACATCTCTTTCCATCATGCATCTTTTGGAGTTGTCCCATAACCTTGTATTGCTGAGAGGAGCCCAGTCTATCAAAGTTAGTCATCACATAAACGTTATGTCTGTGACTGTGTACAGATTTCTCCTGCTTCTGCTCTTCTCACTCAATAACAGTTTATGTAAGTCTCTCCAGGTTATTATGAAGTCTGTCTGCTCCTCATTCCTTATAGCACAATTGTATCCCGTTACATTCATATGCCACAACTTGTTAAGCCATTCCCCAATTGATGGGCAAACCCTTGATTTCCAGTTCTTTGCTACCACAAAAAGAGTTGCTATAAATATTTTTGTACATACAGGGCCTCCTCCCACTTCTACAATCTCTTTGGGATACAACCCTAGAAGTAGTATCGCTGGGTCAAAGGGTTTGAAATTATTTATAGCCCTTTGGACGTGGTTCCAGATTGCTCTCCAGAACGGTTGGATCAGTTCACAACTAGATCAACAATGCATTAGTGTTCCAATTTATCCACATCCTCTCCAGCATTTATCATTTTCCTGTTTTGTCATCTTGGCCAGTCTGGCTGGTGAAATGTGTTACCTCAAATTTGTTTTGATTTGCATTTCTCTAATCAATAGTGATTTAGAGCATTTTTTCATATGCTTATAGATATCTTTAATTTTATTCTCTGAAAACTGCCTGTTCATATCCTTTGACCATTTATCAGTTGGGGAATGACTTGTGTTCTTAGAGATTTGACTCAGTTCTTTGTATATTTTAGAAATGAGGCCTTTATCAGAAACATTGGTTGTAAAAATTCTTTCCCAATTTTCAACTTTCCTCTTAATCTTGGTTACTTTGGTTTTATTTGTAAAAAAAAAAAAAAAAAAAAAAAAACCTTTTCCATTTAATGTAATCAAATACACTGATTAGTTTTTCTGATGTTTTTAAATTCTTTTTTTTTCTTTTTTTCTTTTATAAGGGATTGCTCTATGAGAGAAGTAAAGGGAGAAGAATATGGGGGAATCTAGATAATGCACAAAGAAAGACATCAGTCAATAACATCTGCTTTTTATAAGTAGCACTTTCAAATTTGCAAAGCCCCTATATACATGATCTTATTGGAGCTTCCCAGCCAACCTATGAGGTAAGTAAATGCTTCCTTTCTCTAGGAGGGGGAAACAGAGGCTCAGAGGGGCTGACTAGCCCAAAGTCACACAGCTGCCATATCTCTGAGGCAGATCTAGAACCCAGATCCTCCTGTAAACCAGCTCTCTCTTTCTCTCTCTCTCTCTCTCTCTCTCTCTCTCTCTCTCTTTCTCAGTACCTTGTTGTAAAGATTTTTTCCAGATTCCTGGCTTTCTTCTAATTTTGGCCAAATTGGTTTTGTTTGTGTAAAATCTTTTTAAATTTTATATAATCTAAATTATCCATTTTACCTCCCATGAACCATTCTGTGTCTTGTTTGCGTGCCCTCTCTCTCTCTCCCTCTCTCTCCTTCTCCCTCCCCCCCCTCCTCTCTCTCTCCCTCTCTGTGTATGTGTGTCTCTGTGTGTGTGTCTCTTTCCCTGTCTCTCTGTTTCTATCTCTCTGTCTTTCTGTGTATCTGTCTCTCTTTCTCTCTGTGTGTCTCTGTCTCTCTTTCTCTCTCTGTCTCTTTGTCTGTCTGTCTCTGTCTCTGTCTCTCTGTCTCTGTCTCTCTCTGTCTCTCTCTGTCTCTCTGTCTCTGTCTCTCTCTGTCGCTGTCTCTGTCTCTCTGTCTCTCTCTGTCGCTGTCTCTGTCTCTCTCTCTGTCTCTCTGTCTCTCTGTCTCTCTCTGTCTCTCTCTGTCTCTCTCTGTCTCTCTCTGTCTCTCTCTCTCTCTCTCTCTCTCTCTCTCTCTCTCTCTCTCCTTCTCTGTCCCTTATACCATATTACCTGTCCCTTAGATTCTATCCTCTTTTCCCCAATTTCTTCTCTTTCCATTATGAAATGGCTATCAAAACCTTAAGAAACTGACTAACAATTTTGCTTTTAAAACAGCATTCTACCTTGACAACAGCTTTGGTAGGAAAGCTGATTTAATCAGTCTAAGAGTATGTAAGGAGCAGCTTTGGTACCCAGGAGATTAGTCTTCATGAGTTCAAATCCAGCCTCAGACGTTTATTAGCTATCTGCGAAACCCTGGGCAAGTCCCTTGCCTCAGTTTCCTCAACTGTAAAAAAAAGTTCTGGAGAAGAAAATGGTAAACTATTCTGAGTATCTTTACAAAAAAAAACCCCAAATGGAGTCACAAAGAGTGACAACAAAGAGGATTCATACCCATCACCGGGTTTGTTGATGCCTAGGGCATTGATTTAAAATGTTCATGGAAAAGCAACCACACATTACCTGGGGTGAAAGTTGGCTTCATCTCAAGAACCATGTTATTAGGTGCTGTATATATACACAGGAGCCTCAAGGCTGAGATTGTTAATGTTTTTATTATTTTTTCCCAGCAATTAAAAAAAAGGAGCACAATTTCAAAAACCCAATTAGAGAGATTCATTAGCCAGAAGCCAAGAAACATGCCTACACAATGTTTGCATTCTTATAGTGGTCACACAATAGGAAATCTCAATAAGAGTGTCCACTATGGGTCTCTCATTTGCAAATTTGCTAATGTGTTAATCTGGTTTAAAATTGTGACAGCTTGATCAAATTAATTTCATTAGCATCTCCTCTCTTCTTACTTTTTCTCCCACTGTGGGAATAGCCCATCAGAAATCACAGTATATCAGCATCTTAACCCTAAGATCCTCTTTCTCAAAAAATACTTTCATGCTTGTTAAAAGGGTCCCCTCAGGAGTCTGTTTGTCTGCTAGGCAAAAATGCAGTTTCCTCTTCTTCATCTACACCCCTGACTTTCCCAGAATGAGAAATCTGGGAGTCAACATTCAAAGCCATGGAAATTAGCCATGACCCTCTCCTGTGGCTGGGAAGGAAGGGATTGGGTTCACTGAGTACAGAGAAGTAGAGGAAGTAGCCTGACTTTCCCCCATGAATTCAGTTCAAAAGAGGCAGAGAACACCAGCTCAGTGTGTGAAATCTTAGTGCTGGGAGATCAGGGAGCTGGCTAGCAAAGGAGATTGACGGCTGGGCCCAGATAATATAAAGCTCTCCTTCGACAATTGACTGAGATATTGGGAAGTGAGCACCTGAGGAAAAGGATGGTATCTGAGAGTGCCTTTAGGTTTATGAGATTAAAATGAAGGAACGATTGATTTGTGGCCAGGGACAGAGTATCCCTAATGAGAGTTGGTAAAAATGTTTTACTAGGGGTGGCTAGGTGGTGCAGTGAATAGAGCACCAGCCCTGGAGTCAGAAGGACCTGAGTTCAAACCCAGCCTCTTAAGGATCCTTAACCCTTACTAGCCTGTGACCTTGGGCAAGTCACTTAACCCCTGCCTTCCCCCCTCAAAAAAAAGCAAAATAAAAATATATTTGCCCCAAGTCTTTCATACCTAACCAAATGGGATATAAATTGAAAAAGGAGGGAGAAAACTATCTCCATATATTTACCAAACTAGGTACCATAATATGAGGATCTTAACCTGAGGTTCATGAGCCTGGCATGGCAGTGAGTGTGGGGGTGGGGGTGTATACACCCTCATACCCACACACTTATATACACAAAAATACATATACTATATACAAATGTTGATATTTAAACTTAAAAATGTATATCCATGTATATGTGTATATATAACATATCAGCATGTATATGTAATATATAAGCATGTATATAGGTATATATAATTTTAGTTCAATATCATTTGTTTCCTTTATAATTTTATGTAAATGATCTTATGCATTTAAAAACATGACTCTGAGGAGAGATGGATAGGTTTCACCAGACTGCCCCAGGGGTCTATGTCACCAAAAATGTTAAGAATTCCTACCCTAAAAGAGATGGACTTCATATTTACCTGGAGAGGCTTATACGAAATGATGCTGAGTGAGAAGAGCAGGACC
>CM053597.1:42064686-42076700 GCA_028646575.1 Pseudocheirus occidentalis | reverse complement strand
TATGTGTGATGACCAAGTTTGAAAAACTGGACACTTCTCAGCATCGCACAGTTAAAAGACAACTCTACAAGTCTCAGGATGGAAGGAGATGTCTACATTCAGAGAAAGATCCAGAAAGATCAGAGTTTAAAAGGAGACTGAAGCAATGCATTCTATCATTCTTTTCTATGTTTGGCTTTTTCTCTTTTCTCACTGTTCACTCCATTGGCTATAACACCTATACAACCAGACTATTGTACAATGTGAAAGAGTTTGCAGATCCTATACATGATTGTATGCCACCATGGCGAGGTTGAGGGGTGGGGAGGAAGGGGAGAAAAATCTGAAACTCAAGTGACTCTGGAACTGAATCTTGTAACCTAAAAGTAAACAAACAAGTCAATAAAATAAAATAATTTTTTAATTTAAAAAAATAAAAAAATAAGGAATTCCTACCCTCGAGATTAACTTCAACTAGGAAGAATAACAAGAGTGATCATAACCAACATCGATACAGTCCTTAACAAATATGATCACTTTTTATCACAGCAACCCCAAAATTCACAGTAGACAATATCCACAAAACAGGTCCTATATAAGAAAACATGGTCTCGGATGCAATAACCTAAGAAATCTGCTTTGCATCACATCAATGCAGTTTTCTTCTTCCAGTTTGACCTACAAGCACTCTCAGGCTGATATGGCTTAGTTGGGTCTCCCTGAGAGCTTTCAGAATTCATAGATTTACTAGGAGCCTGAAGGAAGCCTAAAGGGCATCCCATCCAACTCCCTCATTTTGCAGGTGAGGGAGCTAAAGCCCTGAGAAGTTGAATAAATGTTTTGCAGATCATAGATTTGGGTCTATGCCAGCCATAGAAGCCACATCAGTTCATTACAACTAAACAAACATGTATTACACATCAACTATGTACAAAACACTGCATTTGATGCTAATGATACAAAGATTTTAAAACAACATTGTACCAATATTCAAGGGAGCTTACAGACTCACAGAACAGAAATTTCTCTCTGTGTCCCTGTCTCTCTCTGTCTGTCTCTGTCTCTCTCTCTCTCTGTGTCTCTGTCTCTGTCTCTCTCACGCATGTGCGTGCACACACACACACACACACACACAGAGTTATGATACAACAGAGAATAAGATGGCGTGAAGGACAGCCAAAGAAAAATGAAGTGTTATTAGAGATTTGTGGTGGGAGTATAAAGGCCATAGCCCATAGAAACAGTAATAAAATCGAGATACCCTTTGAAGGTGGGGAAGCTAGGTGATACAGTAGACTGAGTGCCAGACCTGCAGCAAGGAGGACCAGAGTTCAAAAATGACCTCAGACACCTACTAGCTGTGAGACCCTGGGCAAGTCACTTAACACCATTTGCCTCAATTTCCTTGTCTGTCAAATGAGTTGGAGAAGGAAAGGGCAAACCCATTCAGTATCTTTGTCAAGGAAACCCCAAATGGGGTCAAGAAGAGTCAGACATGACTGAAAAAACAACTGGACAGCAACCCTTTGGAAGTGGTCACAAGTTGGATTTTCCCAGAAAATACTAACACATTGGGGACAAAAAGTAGCGATTGATACACTGATGGCAGCCAAGAGAGCTTCAAGAGTTTGATAAAGGAACTTTGCCTGGAGAGGTGAACCTGTTGGCTGATTGTCCTACACCTTGACGTTTGAGTATCCTTCCCTGAGCTAGCAGGTTAATGGCCCTCCTTCCATTCTCTCTACTCGCCTTTGTGGAGTAAAGTGTGTGATGGAATGTAATGAGCCTTGGAATTGGAATGAGGGGCCCTGTCTCCAGATTCCTGCTCCTCAAAACCTGTGAGCTCCACTGAAGCTTTCTAGTTATCCTATGCCTCAGGACACTAATGGGGTTTGGAGCGGAAAAAAAGCATGGTTTACCTCTTCTCTATAAATCAGGTCCCAACGGATCGAGTGTGCAGCATTTTCCCACTTTGCTTCTTAGCCTATTAGTAAATTGGTCTCTTTTCTTTTTTTCATCTTTTTAATTAGCCACAACAAAGGGTAAACCATTGCTTTTCCAGTAGACAAATCATCTAATCTCTCTGAGCCTCATTTTCTTCGTCCATAAAAGGATAGAGTTGGGTCTAGTGGCTTCTAAGCTCCCTCCTAATTCTAAATCTATGACCCTATGAGAATGAGGGGTCCCTACATCTTGGTTAAGCTTCCCCAATAGCCAGAAATGCATGGAAAAATCTGCTGCCAATATAGCAGAAACAAACAAAGGTTGTGTCGTTGGTATTTTTAAATGTACTTTCTTCTGTGCTCCCCACTGCCCACAACCAAAGTCAAAGTACCACAAATGAAGGTGATGCCTGTGTTCTAATGTCAGAAGTATGGGGAAGATGATCAGAGAGCAGGCAACATCATTTGGAACAGAGATTAGTCCAGAGTGACTTTTCCTTGACAAAGTCATGAAGGTTTTTTGTACATTTCTCATTCTTTTCATTGGGCAATGAGATGATACACAAGATAGAGGACCATGCCTGAAGCTAGAAAGAACTGAGTTCACATCTGGTCTCAGATACTTTTAGTTTTGTGACTGGGCAAGTCACTTAACCTCTACCTGATTCAGTTTTCTCACCTGTAAAATGGTAATAATAACTCCCAGGGTTGTTGTGAAGACCAAATGAGATAATAATTGTGAAGTGTTTGGCACAGTGCCTGGCACTTAGTAAATATCCTTTGAATGTTAGCTAATTATTATTATCAATATTTACAGATTGTTTCTTTAAAGATCCATTCGAGAAAGGCCCCAAGAACAGAAATCCAGTTAATTGGCCTACGGTTTGCAGGTTCCATTCTCTTTGTTTTTTTAAAAATCAGGAGTTTTGTCCTTCTCCATTCTCATAGTACTTCTCCCAGTAATTAACATCAGTGACTCGGTCAATTAGCCAACAAGAATTTATTGAGGATTTTGCATTTTTTTTGCCTTTCCTGTAGCTAAATGCATAAAAACTATTTCAAGAAATGCAGTGGTCACTGGTTTTATTTTGTTCCAAGATAGATTTTTTTCTTTCCCTTCCTTTAGGACCACCGTGTTCCAGCCCAAATTTCTATGCTCCAATTCAATTCAACTGAGACCATCTCTGAGGGGCAAGGTGCTTTTTCCACTCTCCGTTCCCAGAGCAAACATTCATCTTGAGAGTGATGATGACAAGAAAGATCTTTTCTTCTCCTCTTTTCTCCCCACTGATCACAAAAATGAACATTATAAGCTAAGGGGTTTTTCTAGAGGTTCCTTGTAATAACCTGGAACCCAGAGTCTCTTGTGTGGCTTTGGTCTTGGGAACTCCTTAACCATGATGCTGCAATTCTCTTTCACAAGAAACAGATGGGATGCTCAGTGGGGGAGTAATGGAGCAGATGTGGGAAGCTATCTTCAGGTTGGTGAGGAGAAACTAAAGGCAGCCTGGTGCTCCAGGCTAGGAAAACATAATGCTACCTGTTTTCCTTACTTCATCTTCTTCCCTGTTTCCTCCCCCACTTCCCAACTCCCAGTAAAAAGCAATTATGTTCCTAGTGTAGCAAGAGTTCCCCACAGTTCTGGAATCCCTCATTATCCCAGGCTCATTGTTGGGTGTCTGGATTAAATATAGTCATGCAAATACAACTCAGGCCCCCATCTAGTCTATTTTCTGCTAACAGACCAAACAGAGACCATAAATAAACTAGAAAAGCATTTAATTGGATCAGAATACTCAAATAAATAATGGGGGAAATAGGGCATGACAACCATCTTCAAATAATTCTCCCATACACATATGGGAGGAAATCTTCTTATGGACTTCCTCACTGGTTGGAGCAAGAGAATATAGCCCAGAAGGCCTGACTGCTAGCTTCCAGGGCCATGACTGGCATAGGAAGTTTCATTTGCCCTAACCAGGATGGCAATTATGACCAAGGGACTTCATGTTGTCAGGGTTTGCGGGAATCAGGGAGTGAATTGAAGAAGAGAGAGAGCGATTGACACTTCAAAGTATTTACATCATTGCTGGAATACTATGCATAGCTCCAGCTTGTGGTGACCTGTTCAGTCCCAGTGGTCCTTGACTCAACATTTTACAGTTCCTTTGATGTGGTCCTAGAACTCCCTTTGGGGCTACCATACTTCTCCACCTTGATAACCATGACTCAGGGATCCCCTTCCAAAAAGATTCTTTGCTACTTTCTCTATCAAACCAGTTATGTCATCTGCTATCTTATGCTATGGTTTTCTTGTGGGATTAGTGGAAGAGGGGAGAGTGTATCCTTCTTATGTGACACTGGCCAGCATATTTCTATAATTTGCTAGAAAGACCTCACCTTACCTGGCTGACATACAAAAGGGTTGCTCAGATATCAATTCTAGACTTTTTCTATTCCTCTTCTTCATCTTACTACTCTACCCCCCCAGTCCCTTAGTTATCATTCTCAGCTGAATTGTTGTTTCAATCATGTCTAACTGTTGGTGGCCCCATTTGGGATTTTCCCGGCAAAGATCTTCCATTTCCTTCTCCAGCTCATCTGACAGATGAGGAAACTGAGGCAAACAGTATTAAGTGACTTTCCCAGGGTGTAGGTGTCTGAGGCCATATTTGAACTCAGAAAGATACGTCTTCCTGACTTCCAGGCCCAGTGCTCTACCCACTGTGCCATCTTACTGCCCCTTAGTTAGGTTAGGGTAAATAAAAACTTTTCTATTACTGTTATGCCCCTTGCACACTCAGTAAAATTTTAAATACCTCGAGGAGATCCTTAGCAGTGATACAGGGGGATCAACGGAGATGGTGACCTTTGCCCTTCATTTCTACCATTATGGAAAAAGTCCCTATCTTCATTATCTTAGTATTTCAATACTCATGCTGTCTCCTCACCAAATATATATGAGAAAATATCATTCCCTCTCTCTTAATGCTATCCTGTTCCTCATAAGTTTTATGAGTATCTGTCTCTTGGGAGTAGAATAGATCTTGTTTAAATCTCAAGGAGTTTTCTATCTTTATCCTAAGTCTCAGAATGATTACTTTTGTTAAAAATCACGTCATCATTTAACATCTTCGAGGTTGGTATTTGTTTTCCTTTTGACTCCTTCTGCTTTATTAATAACAATGATAGGTCTTTTTGACTACCAGCTGCCAAGTCCTACGGAGAATGGAACCCATGTGCTCCTCTTCCTCATCTTCACCATCACCATTGTCATTGTTACCATCACCACCACTACTCTCTCTCACTTTAAATTTTCAGTCAGTGCACATGTATCTTCTGATGTTCATCTCCACTGAATATGATTTAGCACACACTTAACTGCATATTTTATTAGAATGTATACAATTTAATCAACCTTCTATGAATCTCACCATTTCACATATAAAAGAAGCAACAGCCACTAGAAATGCCAGCACACCAATGTGAGTTTCCTTTATTCTTGCCTCTTACATTACAGTTGAACTGTAACCACCATTGACGATTTTTTTCTGACTTTGAATAGCAACGTGCTTTTTGGCCATTATTAAAGCTGAAGCAGTATCCCCTGTTTTCCTTGTGCCTTCCGCTCTGTGCTGATTAGCCCTTCCTTCCTTTGTAATAAGAACTTTATAGACAGGAAAGATGATGGCTTCCTGTTCCTGTTGAAGTGTTTATTATATTTAATTAACTCCTCAGAGTGGCGATTTCTCTGTTTTTATTAGCCAAGGCAATATATGGTACAACTCAGCTGTGGTCTTCCTTTAGCAGTAGTGAAGTTTGGAAAGTCTTGCCAGATCTATGCTGAGGTTTGTGGTATAGGCTCCTGTCCAAGGAAAAAAAATGAATGGAGACCACCAACATATTTCCCACAAACCACCACAGGTGCTTGTGGCTTATGAATGATCAAATATTGAAAAGAGTCATTCAATCCCCCATGGTGGAAGTAGAAATGAAGGCAGGTAGGCTGCTGCCAGTTTCTTTGCTGCCTTTAAACATCTGATACATAAAAAGAAAGCAGCTGTGTTTGCTCTGGAGGCCGCATGGTGCATTGTAAAAGTGCTTTGGATTTGGAGCCAGAAGAGCTGGTTCAAATCCCAGTTGTGCCACTTGCTACCTACCCCTCTGATCACAGGTAAAACATCGCCACTCTCAGAGCTCCAGTTTCCACCTTGGCAAAATGAAAGGCTTGGACTTAAAGATCTTCAGGGTCTCTTCAAGATGTAACTCTTTGTTCCTGCAAATGTTTAAAAAAATTAACAACTACAGTGCCATAGCTGCTAACACGAAGTCCAGAAAGGGCATGATCTTTGTATTTGGGGAGGATCTACTCCATGTTCCAGAAGTACAATTTTATGAGAAGATAAGTAGACAGCTGCAGATGGCCCAGTTCCATCTCCTAGTGTCTCTCAAGTGCTTCTCCACGTGTAGAATTGGATTAAATCTACCGAACATTTGAGTCCCTGCCACATGCACGACACTTTGTTAGGTTTTGATGATAGAAAGAAAAAATGAAAAGCAATCTCTGCCCTCAAGAAGTCCTTTTAATACTGACTCTTGGCCTGTTTTGCAACAGGCACAATAAAATACTGTTAGGAGATTAGATTCAATTCCAAAGGTATGCTGGCAAATGTTTAACAGCTGGCTCTCCAGAAAAAAAAAATAAATGTACCCATGACACACTTTTAAGTTTAATCTGCAATATTAACATTTTCTCCACTTCTTAAGTCTGGACAACCAATCAGGCCCTGATTTGTAACATTGTGGGTTTTTGAGCTATAAATGCTCACAACGAAAATTTAACAATGGGTATGGGCTGACTCTGGCATACCCGCAGACTACTCTCCTTCATTCTACACCTTACCAATTTACACCAAGAGATCCTGAGCACCCTCAGCCACCCTTCTCCCTCAGACTCTGGAGACTATTCTTGAACGTCTGAGATACTTCTCTGGGTTCTGCCTGAATAGAATGAAAACTGTATGAAGTTTTTTGATTTGGTGGGTAGAAAAAATTAGAAAAAATAGTACTTCCAACCAATTCCCATCCTATTGAGCTTCCCCAGACTTTGGGAACTGTCTCCTGACCTATATTTGCCTCTTTCTCATATTTCTTCAACATGTCCGTGAACCAAAAACAATTCCTAGTACAACTTTCCTCAGATTATATCTCACAATTCCATGTACAACTTTTATTCATCTGAGTGGGATCTCTGATTTCCATCTCGCCTCCTTGTTCCTGACTTTTTTCTTCCCAATTTCAGTGATGATTTTTGTTATTTTTATAACTGGGTTAGTTTATTCCTCTGAATGCCACGTTTAAGCATTTCTTTTCATTATGGCTTCTCCATTGTGTGACAGAGATATGATATAAAGTCTAGGGTTGAGACCTAGGGGTCAGGGTGTTTTTGTTTTCCTGATTAATTATCCTTCTAAATTTAATCCAATAATACGTTAGCTCTCAATTTAAGAATAAGTTATCAAATCTTTCTGTAAGCTAAACCTTGCAAAGCAGTTTTTTCTTTTCAAAGAAAATATCATTTATATAAACATCATCTTGATCCCTTGATTCTTTTGGCATGAACAAGAATTTGCATACAAGTTCACATATGAACAAGCATTTGCATTTAAGTTCACATATTAATAAGTATTTGTTTATTAGTTTACACATTAACAAGAATTTGACTATGTTTTCATCTACATTAAAACTTCCTCTGAGTACCATGAAAAGAGTAAAAACTTGTTTGTATACATACATATGAATTTGTTTTATGAATATACCTTGGAATCCAGGCTTTTCTCAATAGCTTACTGTTCTACAGTTTTCAAGCAATTTGCACCAATCAATAAATTGACTAGTACAGGAATATCAATTGTATGTGCAAGAAATATGACACTGCCTTCAAGAAGTTTAAAAACTAGGTTCATGGTATCTAGAGTTAAAAGTCATATTTGAAATCATCTAATCCAGGGCCAGGGAACCTGCAGCCTCAAGGCTGCATGTAGACTTCTAGGTCCTTGGTGCAGTCTTTTGACTGAGTCCAAGTTGTACAGAACAAATCCTTTTGATTAAGGGGATTTGTTCTGTGAAGTTTGGATTCAGTCAAAAGGCTGCACTTGAGGACCTAGAGGGTCACATGTGGCCTGGAGGCTACAAGTTCCCCATCCCTGATCTTGTCCATATACAGATAAGGAAAACAAAGCCTAGAGAAGTTGTCAGTTGTCCAAGGTTGTACAAATACCTGGGATTTGAACCCAGGCTTTCTGAGTCCAGAGCAATGTTCTTGCTATCATAATACACCATCACCACTATGCCTATTAATAGTTTATAAGTATGTGTATACATATATATACACATACATACATATATACACACATATGTATATATAAACACAATATGTGTACATATGTACACACGTTTATATATATATACATATACATATATATACACATAAATATACACTGAGGAGCACATTCAGCAGTGTTATATGTCATATCTACTTAACACATACTTACTGAATTGTCGAATGGGAAAAAACCATTGGAGAATGAATTGTGGTCAAAGAAAGAGGCTTTGGGGAGGATATGGGATTTGAGTTGGGCCTTGAAGTGTAGTTAACATTCAAAGAATAAGGGAAGAGAGAAAGGAGACATTCTAGGCAGGATTTCAGTACTACCAAAGGTACAAAGGCAGCAGGTATAGAAGGAACAATGGGTAGACCAGCCTGTTTAAATAACAGTATCCCTGAATAAGAATGCTGCACTTCTGGGTCACTCTGAGGTTAAAAAGAAAAGAAAATGGGTATTTTTATTGTTGGCCAACATGTGTATTAAAGCAAGGAGTTTTGAAGATCTGGTCTTTTGGTTCTTGCCCTATATTAATTTGTATGCCAAGCAAAAGGGATCACGGGGTTGAGGCAGGTTTTGTAACCTCAGCCTCCACTCGTCTTTTTTTTGAGTGGGGTTCCAAAACTAGATTTGGGGAGCACAATGTGGAGAGAATCAGAGTTTAAATAGGAGTTGCAAGAACCTTCTAACTCTAAGTCAAATAGGGATCTCGATCAGCATCAGAAATAGGGTAATTAAAAAGAATAGATTTAAGGTTAGCCTGGGTATTCTATTGACCTTTGTTGATTTCCTGGTTTAGGTTTTCAACTATGCACTGAAGTATGGTCAGCCTGCCCTTGTAAGGCAGAAATTTTCTAGGCTTTACACCTTAGAAGATGAAAGCAACAACTCAGCAGATGGTAGCAGAGAGTAGCACAATGACAACAAAACCAACAGAGGTTCCCAGCAGAAGCAGCAAAATCACCAGCAGAGGTAAGGAATCAGCGTATGATATTATCAGAGAACAGTGACATCTCTGCAGTGCTGGAAGCTTGAGTTGTCTGAATCACATGTACAAGAGAATTAATGGAAGATTTTAACTCAAAATTTAAAAATCTCCAGAAGAAAAATGAAAAACAAATCCTTATCTCAATGGAAAACTACATGAAAGAATTAATCATCAGAAGGAGGAAAACACAAAAAATGACTAAGTAGAGGAAAAGAATAACAGATGGTGAAAACAAATTTTAAAAATAAATTTAGTTCAGAATGTTACTGAAATTTTTAAAAAAATAGAGGGCAACATGGGAAAAATTCATCTACATCAAAGATAGATCTTCAAAATAGTCACCTACTTCAAAGACAGAAGAAAAATATCTCAAAACAATGAACAGTGCCAGAGAGTCGTGAAAAGATAAAGAACCTAGACATTTTATTTCAGGAAATGATTGAAAGAGGAGCCAAGATGGCAGAGTAAAGGCAGGGACTCACTTGGAGCTCTCCCAAATTCCCCTTTAAGTAACTTTAAAATTATGCCTCAAAATTAATTCTGGTATGGCAGAACCAACAAAAGGTCAGGGTGAAATAGTTTTCTAGGCCAAGATAACGTAGAATGTCAACAAGAAAGATCTGTCTCACAGGAGTGAGAGTGAAGCACAGTGCAGCACAGGACCCAATTCAGTAAGCCAGCAGAAAGCCTTGTGGGCATGTGAATCTGCATCAATTTTGTGGCTTCAAGAGCTCTCAACCCTCAGACGGTAAGGAGGTCGGACTACTGGTCAGAAAGAGATTATAAGGGATTCTGTATTGACAGTTGGTGTAGGACTCTGTTGCATTGCCCTGATACTGTAAGGACAAGCTCTAATACTGTAGTCACAGTAGATCAGGGGTCCTGGTCACAGTTCTAGTGAGGAAAAGAATGCTTGCAGTCACTCAGGCTATAACACAGACAAGGAGAGCAGTAACCACATGTCTCCTTAGCTCATACCACCTTGTAAGGATTGAAAAGTTATACACCCACAGAACTAGCTCTGAAAACTAATACCTCAACCTCTGGGGCAGAGCCCAACTTGAATGTAAAGTTAAAAGTCAAGAAATAGACTGGAAAAATGAGTAAACAACAGCAACAAAAAGAATCTGGCCATAGAAAATAACAATGGAGACAAGGAAGATCAAGACGCAAACTCAGAAAGAAAAAATTAAATCAAAGCGCTTAACATACAAAGCCTCAAAAAAAAATGCAAATTGTCCACAAAAAATTCCTGGAAGAGTTCAAAAAGGATTTTAAAAATCAAATAAGAGAGGTAGAGAAAAAGTTGGGAAAAGAAATGAGTAATGCAAGAAAATCATGAAAAAAGTCAATAACTTTGTAGAAGAGGTACAATAATCCAGTAAAGAGAAAAATTCCTTAAAAAGTAGATTTGGCCAAATGGAAAAGAGGGTACAAAAGCTCACTGAAGAAAATAATTCCTTAAAAATAAGAACTGGGCAAATGTAAACTAATGACTCTATGAAACATCAAGAAACAATGAAACAAAGTTAAGAGAATGAAAAAATAGAAGAAAATATTAAATATCTTATTGGAAAAACAACTTACTGAGAAAATAGATTGAGGAGAGGTAATTTAAGAATTATTGGACTATCTGAAAGCCACCTAGCCACCCCAGCATCCAAATTCTTAAAGGAAAAGTTGAATGGGATACCTATCAATACATCTATAGATGCAGAAAACAGCTTCTTTTTTTTTTTACCAAAATAAAACACATTCCTATTGAAAAACACTAGAAAGCATAGGAATAAAATGAACTTTCCTCAAAGTGATAAGTAATATTTATCTAAGACCATCAGCAAACATTATCTGTAAGGGGGATAAGTCTGAAGTTGTCCTAATAAGATCAGGGTGAAGTATCGATACCCATTATCACCACTATTATTCAGTATTATGCTAGAAATGCTAGCCTTAGCAATGATATAAGATAAAGAAATTGAAGGAATTAGAATAAGCAATAAGAAACGAAACTATCACTCTTTACAGATGATATAATGGTATACTTGGAGAATCCTAGAGAATCTATTAAAAAAAACTAGTTGAAACAATTAGCAACATAAGTAAAACTGTAGGATGTAAAATGAGTCTACATAATTCATCAGCATTTTTACATATTGCCAACAAAGTCCAGCAGCAAGATATAAAAAGAGAAATTCCATTTAAAATAACTGTAGACAACATAAAATATTTGGGAATCTATCTGCCAAAACCAACTCAGAAACTATATGAAGACAATTACAAAACATTTTTCACACAAATAAAGTCACATCTAAGCAATGGAAAAACATTAATTATTCATGGGCAGGCTGATTCAAAAATAAAAATGACAATTCTACCTAAATTAATTTACTTACTCAGTGCCATATCAATCAAACTACCAAAAATTATTTTACAGAGCTAGAAAAAAATATGGGAACATAATTCATCTGGAAAAAACAAAAGGTTAAGAATATCAAGGGAATCAGTGAAGAAAACGTGAAGGAAAAAGACCTAACAATATCAGATTTCACACTATATGTGTGTGTGTGTGTGTGTGCGCGTGCGTACATATATTCATATGTATGTAAAACAAAGTGATAATGATGAAAACAAATCTGATACTGGCTAAGAAATAGGGTGGTAGATCAGTGGAATAGATTAAGTACACAAAACACAGGAATAAAAGACCAAAGATTCTAG
>CM053597.1:42011005-42064186 GCA_028646575.1 Pseudocheirus occidentalis | reverse complement strand
CTATCTGACTGCTCATTATTCACTATCATACTTCCTAACTGGTTGTTCTTCATGGCTCTTTCTGGGCCTTCTGTCACTTTACTCTTTCTCTTGATTTCATCAGCTCCCATGAATTCATATCTTCTATACACATACTCCCAGATCTAGATATCCAGCCCTGGTCTCTCCCTTCAGCTTCAATCCCTCAACACCATCTCTCTATTGGACATTTCTAACTGGCTTTTTCAGAATCATGTTCAGTTTTAACACATCCAAAACAGAATTAATTTTCTTTCTTCTCAAACCCTTCTGTTGTCCAAGTTTGCCAGTGTCTGTTGAAGACATCACCATTCTTCCAGTTCACCATGGTTGTAACCTCAGCATTATCCTCCTTTCCTCCTTCTTGCTCACTCTTTGTAGATGATCAGTTCCCAATCTTGCTGTTTATTCTTCCCCAACATCTCTCAAATTTGATTCTTCCTTTATATAGCCACAATTCTGGTGCTGGATACTCTTCACCTCTTATCTGGCCTTTTGCAAGGAACTCCTGATTGACCTATCTAGCATTTCCTCATTCCAATACAGCTTCCCAAATGATTTTCCTTAAGCACAGATCACACATGTCATTCTCTTATTTAATCAACTCCAGTGGCTTCCTAGTGCTAGTGCCTGCAAACTTTTATTTTTGTACTTTAAAACCATTCTCAATTTTGCTTCAACCTACTTTTTCATTCTCATTGGATATTATTCTCCTCACTCTCTATAGTCCAGTTAAACTAGCCTTCTTTGCAACAGCTATCACCTAAAGCTACAAAATACTCCTTCCTCACCTTTATCTTCCAGAATCTCTTTCTTCCTTCAAGGCAAAGTTCAAGTAGAATCTTCTCTAAGAAACCCACCCTGAGTCCGCAGTAATTAATGGCCTTCTCTCTTTAATAGGGTGACTTTGCATAGCTCTCCCTCACTGAATTCCAATTCACTTGCATGTCATGACATCACCTCCCTGATATCTCAGCTCTCTTTGAGAACAAAGGACGAAGTTCCTCAAAGGTAGTGTTTTGGGGTTTTTTTTTGGTATCTAGATCCCCCCATATCTAGTATGGTGACACAGGAGATGTATAAGAAATTGTTGATTTCTTCACTTTCAAATGCTGTTTCTCCTAGGTTTGTCCTAGAGTTACTTCAGGCTGTTATGATCCTTTATCTTTTGTCATTTTTCTTCCCCTAATTAGACTTTTGAGTCTTTTTGAGCCCAAATTATCTCTGCTTCAACAAGAAAGAATGCTTCTTCCAAAATGGCCTCCTCAGTGGTACTCACGTACTTGGTCATACATATAGTCATGTTTATGTTATGCCTGTTAAATGCCGCTTTTATGGCATTTAATCTTAAATGCCTGTTAAGGACTGGAGTCAGAAGTGCAGAGTAGTTTCATTCAGGGCTTAAAAAAACATAGAAACTCATGAGTTTTTATAAGGAAAATTGATAGTCTCAAATTCAGTTTAAAAAAAACTTAACTGCATTGCCTTTTAATTTTGTCTGTTAGCTCACTAAGTGCTTTTAAATTAACTTTTTAAAGAACTCAAGCTTTAAATCAAAGTTCTCTATGCACATGGAGGTCTCTGGCCTATTTTATCAATGTACTGGCCTGCCTATGTGCATACATGTAGGTCTTAAAGTAAGTGTCCATCCTGAATCTTTCAGAAACATAAGAAATAAAGGACAATTCTTCTAAAATGTTTTAGAGAATACTTTTGATCAGTATGCACTAGTCCCTGGTTACTCATTCTATACCTTCTTTTCCTAATTCAAACTGATATTCTTGGTGTCTATGGGGGAAAAAAAATCACATAAAAAGCCTCTTCTCCTTGGGCAGGGGAGCCCAGAAATGCCTTTCTTTCCCTGAAGGGAAGTTACATTTCCTGTTTTCTCTGGTGACTCATGATTACTATCAGTTACAATGCTGTAACCCGGTAATATTAATCCTCTAGGGCTCTGTGATTAGAGAGGCCCTCCTCCCCTTTCACTGAAGATTTTGTCAACCTCAAAGTCTATATGGAGGGATAGAAAAAATACTTTGCAGAAAATCAACGCAAGCACACGCTCCGTCCTCACTTATTTAAGCCTACTGGGCCGGCGCAGGCTTGCTGGATATTTCATTGTTGGTTCTTCTTTTATTTTATTGTTATTATTTTTTTCATTGTTGGTTCTTCAATGAAAATAATATCACCTCAGCATGTGAAATGTAGTTAACTGCGCAGTAAATGCAGTAAAGTCATAACTAGTTATTTTCACACCTAGGGCAGGCAGCACAAAAGTTACCCTCAAATAAACTTTTTAAAAATGGGGACAATTTAAAATAGATTTTTCATTCTTCAGCATTTTCACTTGACACAACTCTCTCCCTGGTAAGTATTCAAGCATCCAGAATGCTCCAAATTTATAATTGCAGTTTTCAAACCAAGCTCCTTCTATAATTTTGGGGTCTTCCATTGCTGACAAGTTGTGTAGAGTTCTCTTGCCTTCCCTTCACCCACTCCCCTAGCTCCAACCTGTTCCCAAGTGATTTGGGGCCACCTGACTGTTCCCATTGTTTAGATGAGATGGGAGGCACCAACACTATTCCTTCTGGTGAGCAGGAGGACCACCAGACCTTCCCATATATCCTGTTACTAAATTCAAAGGTTTTCCAGGCCTTATCAGCCATACAAGATTCTTCATCTACCTCTAGATCTCCTGTGTTATCTGACCTACTGATGTAACTTAAGGACCCCTGAGGCCTTGTCAACCACCCTTACCCCACCCTCCACTTGTACCTTAGGACATCTAGCAAACGCATCCTACAGATGATCTTATATTTTATGTGTTGTCTCTTTTTAATTAGAATGATCTTGAAAGCAGAGATCATCTTGGTTTTTTATTTGTATTTCCCAGATCTTAGCATAGTTTTTGGCATATAGCAAATACTTATTAATAAAAGTTTTTTAAATTTATTAATTCATTTTGTCCTAATATATTTAGTTGAATTCTTCAGTGGTGGAAGCATTCTGGAAGATCTGGACTGCCAGTAGGAATGCCTCCTAGTATGCCCTTTTGTTGTTGTTCAGTCCTTTCTGACTCTTTGTGATCTCATTTGGGGTTTTCTTGGCAAAGATACTGGAGTGGTTTGCCATTTCCTTCTCCAGCTCATTTTCCAGATGAGGAAACTGAGGCAAATAGAGTAAAATGACTTGCTCAGGGTCACACAGCTGAGGTCATATTTGAACTCAGGAAGATAAGCCTTCCTGATTCCAGGACCTATATCTACTATGACAACTAGCTGCCCTCCCACACTCTAATATAGTTGAGTAATGATGAGGTTGCAGGCCTTCTCCAATTCTTTTTGCTCATGCTTAGATCCTTCCTAGTCTGCTTCATATCTAGTCAGTAGATTATTTAATCACATTTGTCAAAAACCTTTTGTTTCTCCTCATCACCAATTTGGCTTTGGAGTTTCTCATCTGTCACTATGGTTTCTTTGTCAAAAGCAGAATCCTCAAGTGAATTCTTGGACAACACCTTGCCTCTCCAATTCTCATCTTCTGCCTCCATTTCTCAGCTCTGGGGCTCCTGCACTCATGGTTTTCCTTGCTCAGGCAGCTTTTATTTCTGGTCATGTTCTTACTCATATCAGACATGTTCATTACGCCATTCGCAACAATCTGAAGTCCCATCAAGCTGGGGTTCATCCCAGGCAGCCAGAGGGATGGATTTCTGTAAGCTCAAAATTGCCAAGTGATCCTTTGCCATTGCTTCTACATTCACAGAATGGCATAACACCAGGCTGGATATCTGAGCAACTGATGAAAGTCTGTGTGCATCTGGCAAGGGATGGTTTTGGGTTTGATTACAACTCAACCTTGCCGCAGATTCAATATCAAGGGACAGGAGAAGCAATACCAGCAAGCCTTGAAAATTCTTAGGTTTATCCCTGGACAAGACAGGAGTATGGATGGCAACAGCTTCAAACTGTTCTTTGTATAATTCTATGATGCTGAAAAAGTCCTCTAGCACTTTCTGGATCATTGTCATCAGGTGGAGTCATACACTAAGAGAGTATCACAGGAGCTGTGACTTCTCCAGCTTGGCATCCTGTAGGGCCTTTGCCAAGGGGTCCAGTGTGTCACAAAGGAGGTCAAGATTCAGTCCTTCAAAGCAACACAAACACATATATGTTACATACATACTGCGCATACACACGTGTGTGTGTGTTTACACCAATCTTTCCATCTGACTCATTAACAAAGCTAGCAGCAGTTGGATCAATGAAACCAGTAACTTTCAAAGAATTTGGCGGTCTGAAGTTGGGAATGTAAAGTACCATAGTGGTGAGGCACATATGTAGGGAGCAAGTATTTATAACTTGCTACTCTAGAACTGTGGGCCTTGATATCCCTTCTTTTGCTCCCAAAATTTTTTCTTCCCTAAGCCTGATCTTTTTGCAAGACTGCATCTAACCCAGCCTGTAAGTGTAGCATCTAGTCATAGTTCTGATCCCTTCATTAATCAGCATGGAGGCACTGACTTTCTCTGTTTCTGACCTGGGCTGACTTGACCCTCCTATGCAACCCAGTGGTTCTTCACTTCCAGGGATTCACCATAATTATGCCATAGTTAATGTAATACCTGATCTACTGAGTCCACTATGGCTTAGAACTCTGAAGCACAAGAGAGCCATAGGCCTCAGCCCCCTTCACAGCAGGGATTACAGGAATGGCCTGCCAAATCTGGATGTCTCCAGAGCAAGTTGATGAAGGTGCCATTGATGTTAGATAGGTAGCTCTTCTATCAACTTCCACCTCTTTGGGACTAGGCTACTTCTATGTCAGGCTATGCCACTTCGCTACTCAGGGAGCACTGTGCTCTTTCAGAAAGAGCAAGAGACCCATAGTATGGGATTCACACTGGCCTTCCAGTTGTTTCTTTGGTTGGTCTCTGAAAGGTTTCTACTTTCAAGGGAAGCAGGAAGCAATGAAGAGAAAAAGATTCCTTTTTTCCATCAATCTGTTCTGACCCATTTTCTTAGAACCTATTCTTGATCCAAAGTAGGATCTTTTTAATGAGAAATATTACTACTAACTCATGGTTCCAGGCATAGTGCTAGGTACTGGGAATACAAAGGCATAAATGAAATAGTCCCTGTGTATAAACTACACTGTGGGTAATCACAATGCACCAGCAACCAGAAAGGTTCAGGAAAAGTGTCCTGTAGGAGACAGTTTCAACTTGAGTTGAATCTGAGGCCAAGGATTCTAACACGAAGCATTGAAGGAAGGCAGGGAGCCTTCTAAGGATAGTGATGTGACCAGACACACAAAATCCTAGGGCTCGAAGCAGTCTGGTAAAGTTACTCTCTGCCTCTTGGATTTCCTGGTTTCCTCTGGGCCCCAACTAAAATCCTAGATTCTACAGGTAACTTTCCTGAAGCCCATTCATGCTTTGAGTTTAGCTCCAATTAATCCTCTATCCATCTTGTTTGCATATAGCTATATGCATGTTGTGTCTTCCATTAGATTGTGAGCTCCTTGAGGACAGGGACTCTCTTTTACCGTTCCTTGTGACCTCAATACTTACTATGCGTGCTTAGCAAACGTTTGCTCACTGATTACGGTAGCAACAACAACGGAATTAGAATAATAGCATATATTGGGCTTAAGTTCCATTTCTGCTCTTTACTAGCTAGCTAAGTTACTTTATGTTAGAATACAAACCCAATTATTAACAGTAAGATTTGTTATGTTCTTCCTATTTGTATCTTCAGTATACACACAGTATATACACAGTAAGTTCTTATTAAATTCTTGTTGGTTGACATGCATTTGAGCCTCAGTTTCCTGATCTGTAAAATGAGACCACTATCAGCACTAACATATCTTGAGGAGCACATAAAAAAATGTACAAACCACAGAATTTGAGAGTTGGGAGGGAGGTTCAATGGCCACCTAGTCTAATCCAAATATGAAGAAATCCCCACTACAATTTACCTGACACAAGGCCATCTAGCCTCTGCTTGACCACCTCCAGAAAGTGGAAGCCCACCAACTCTCTAGGGAGCCCATTCCATTTTGGTACCGCTCACTGTTGGGAAATTTGTCTTGACGTTAAACCCAAATGGAATCTTTAGAACTTCCACAAATTCTGCCCTCTGAGTTCAAACAGACCAAGTCACCTTTGCCACATCAAATATTTGAACAGTGATCATGTTCTCCCAAGTCTTTTTTTCTCCCAGCTGTGTGCAATCCTCATAGGTCATGAACTCAAGACCCTGAACTATCCTGTTGCCCTCATCTAGACACCCTCCATCACCAATGCTCTTCTCCTACCTGCATTTTAAGGATTTAAAAGTGCCTTACCTGTATGATCTCATCTGATATTCACACCAGTACTGTGAGGTCAATGTGATCACTGCTCTGGCTTTCCAGATGAGAAACCTGAGGTCAAGTGACTTTCCCAGGGTCATGTATCTAGTAAGTTTCAGAGGCAGGATTTAATCTCTTAAACTGTGGTGCCCAGAACAAAAGATGATATTCTATAAGAGGTCTTTTTTTTTAAAAGACACTGTACAGTAGGGTTCTCACCTCCCTATTCCTAAAAACTGTCCCTCCTAATGCAGTCAAGGAAACATCAAGTTTTTGGGGAAGCCACATCACATGGCTGACTCATATTGAATTGGAGTCCATTAAAACCCTCAGATCCCTTTCAGAATAGTGGTTGCCTATCAAACCTCCTCCATCTTGTATTTAGGCAGCTGATTTTCTTTAGGTGGAAGGGAGGGGTGGCTACCAACTAGAACACTTTACATTTGTTCCTCCTGAATTTCATCTTATCGATTGAGTCAGCTCTGTGCTTTGGCCTGTCAAGATTCTTTTGGGAGTTACCATCCAGTATGTCAGTGATCCCTTTTTACCTTTGCTCCACCTACAAATGTGATGAGCATGGCATCGATGCCTTTATCCAAGTCACAAACAAAAATGGTCCCCTGGACTCTGTATATACTCATGAGAGAGCCTGTCACAGACTATTATGTAGAGATGTTTTATACTGACTATACTTACTTTGCCACTTTAGTAAATGCCCCTTTCTAGAAAACCCCTTGAGCTGTCTGACTAAATGGTTCTCGACTGATAATCTCAGGAGGAAGCAGAGCCGTGAGGGTTTGAGTCAAACGATTCCTCAGGGTTACTCCTTGAACTCATGGGGCAGAAGATGGAGCTAGCCAAGCCCTGGGGTCCTGACTCATCACTGGAAATGGGATTAGGATAAAGATCTTCCGAGCTGACATGAGTTACATTTGTCCTTAGTTTCCCTCATCAGTATCCGCTCATTTTGAGCTGACACCCCCTGACACTGTTCTTGCAGGATGGTTCCACACACATATTTGTTTTCTATTACTTTCTATTCATAATCTGTTACCTGTATGAAATACGAAAACTATATGAATGTGTTACTTATTATATTTATATACACATACTATTAATATATAATAAATATACAAAATATAATATATAATGATATATTACTCATTATTACATTTGTTATTATTGTTAATTTCTTTGACAATTTCTTTTGACAACTTTTCTATGTGGGGAAAATTCTGAACTAATGGGACAAACTCCCTACATTAATCAATCAAGGTATTTATTGAGGACCTACTACACCAAGCACTATGCTAGCCATTAGGGAATACAAAGAAAAAGTAACAAGCCTTTGCCTTTAAGAAGCTTACGTTCCAGTGGGAGAGGCCACACTCGAGGTTTCTTCCTTCCCTAGAAACTACGCTGGAATTGGCTTTCTTTTCCTTGTTATTCTTGTCCAACCTGGTTGGTTACAATGCAGTGTTCTGTGGGGCTTTCTATAGTAAGTTGAGAGGGAAACAAACCCCTTCCATTTGTATCTGCTATTCACGCATCGCCAGTAGTTCGGTTCCAGAGTGTCTCATTACAAAATAATCATGGATGACTGTGGCACCTGAATCATTTTCCATTTCTCTAGTTGTAGAAGGCAAAATGAACTTTCCTCCCTCGAAATCCGTCAGTTATCAGAGCTGGGAAAGGGCTTTAGAGCTCCGATGTCCAAGGCGGGCTCTCTCAGTGACACGGATTTCATGTCGGTGATCTGGTAGATGAGCCAGGACTGGCCCAGAGTAACTCATGGTCAGGGTGGGGCGAGTCTCCTGCCTGCTTCTCCGTGGAAAATATTAGCATGGGGTTATTTTTGAGCTGAGAAAGAAAATGCAACCAGCTACATTAATTAGCACAGGTTCCTGCTAAATAAGTGTCTTAAATAAATGGTAAAGAAAAGGCCTAGACAAGTTCACTCTGACCTCCTGAAAGTTTACTCAAAAAGGAAGACTATAAACACAGAGCTGTATCATATGGTCAGTCATGCTTTCCCCTTTTTACAGACTAAGCTTGCCTTTGTATGCTTGCACATAAGCAAGGAAGAGATCTCAAACAGTCTTTTGACAGCACCTTTGTTTAACATGTATTTATCAAGTGGCTATTTTATTATTTTATTTTATTTTATTTTAAAGTCATCACTATTCTAGTAAGGACAGCTAGGTGGCACCATAGTGCACAGACTACTGGACTTGGAATCAGGAAGGCTCATCTTTGAGAGTTCAAATCTTACCTCAGACACAAATTAGCTGTGTGACCCTTAACCCTGTTTGCCTCAGTTTCCTCATCTGTAAAATGATCTGGAGAAGGAAATGGCAAATCACTCTAGTATCTTTGCCAAGAAAAATCTCAAGTGGGGTCATGAAGAGTTGGATGTGACTGAACAACAGGGCTTTCAATGATCCTATTCTGGAATAGGCAAGAACAACAAAACTTGTCCTTTCACTATATTCCTTATGGGATTTATCATAGCACTTAGTTGGTCATTATCATCCTGTAGGTTCTAACACTCCTCTGAAGTTATCTGTGTATATACATGCACACATATACATCTACACAGAAGTATGTAGAAATTTTCTTGATGCTTAGACAGTTTTTCTGGAGTATTTTCAGCCTTTTTTTTTTTAAAGGTAATGGGGCTTAAATAACTTGCCTATGGTCACATGGCTAGTAAATGTCTAAGGCCACATTTGAACTCGGGTCCTTCTGATTCTGTCTACTGCACCACCTAGCAGCTCCATTTCCAGTTTTTTTTGAAAAAACAAAGAAGGTCGATGAAGAATGCCTATAGCTCAGGCTAAGACAAACAATTGATGAACAGCACAGGTAGCTAGATGGTCCAAATAAGTGGAAAGAAATCTGGCTTTGGAGTAGAGTACCTAAGTACAAATCCTGCCTGGTCAACCTTGCCCAAGGGACATCTCCTCTCCGTTTCCTCCTCTATGAAATGAGGGCATTGGACTAGAAGGCTTCTGAGGTCCCTTCCTTAGGTATCTTTTATCTTACAACAACTTATCCTCATTTCTAAAGCAACAAACACATCAACATACTATGAAGCAGCTTAATTAAGGCATTAAGAGGCAGGTGCCACATTTTACAAGGCAATTAACTGTGCAGTCTGTGATGAATAAATTATGAAGCTATTGCTAAGGAAATCAGGCACCTCTCCTAATGCTCCTGCCTTGTAGTCAGTGACCCTGACATAGGTATTGAGACCATCCAGAATAAAGGAAAGTGTAATAAATACCTCTTTCATCTCTGTGTCACGCTGACACTTTCTAACTTCTTCAGTTAAGGACCACCCTCGGCCACACCGTTCCTATGGAGGATGAGAGGTTGTTGTATGGTCAAGGATGGTACGAACCAGCAGGAGGACCAAGGTAAATGAGTTACAATGGAAGGTTTTAACATTTTCTTCAAATCTAGCTGAAATGCAGCTGGCTTCTTAAACAGTCACTGAGACCTTGAAGTTGCAAAAAGGGAGTCAGGATTAGGGCATCCTGTGAATCCATCTACCAATAAATCAACAAACACTTACTAAGGGAGAAAAGAAAGAGGAATTCAAAGCTGGAATTTTCTAATTTGTGCTGATGCTTAAAATACTTTTTTAGAAAGTGGAGAGATATATCAGGAATATTTACTGTGTAGACAGAGAGCCCTGTACAGGGCACTCTGGGGGAGGTGGGAAATGAGGTAATCACAACAATCAATCAACATGGCATAATCCAAAAGGGTTGAAGAAGACTGGGCTGGTACTTGGAAGACCCAGAAACCAGTCCTGGTTCTGCCACTTATTTGTTGTAAAACCATCTAGGGCCACCAGTCAATAAATACTTACTAAGGTCTTACTGTGTGCCAGGCACTGGGCTGAGTGCTAGGGTTTGGAGTTATTACAAAGGCAAAAGATAGTTCTTGCTTCCATGGAGTTCTCAGTCTAATGGGGTGGACACAACATTCAAACAACTATATACAAATAAACTATATACTGGATAAACTAGAGCTAATCAACAGAGCAAAGGCACTTAACCTTTCTATGCCTTCAGCTTCCCATCTGTAAAAATGGGCTGGATTGGACTGCATGCTCTCCAAAATTCTATGATTCCATGACCTCTGCCTGAACTACTGAACGTGCCCACACTAACATATATGAAACGGCCTGAATTCTTGGTTACTTAAATATGCAATCTAAAATTTTAAAAATTTAAATGTACATTAGGACAAAAATTTTGGTATGTATTTGAGCATTTCTGTGCTTCTATCGAGAGCCTTGTAAATATCTCTGAAGGATCTAAACTTGACAAAATTTCACTTGGCCTGAAAGGTTTTATCTGTATTTCTCTAGTTGTTCACTATCTCTTTCTATTGTTCTTCAAAGTAGTATACTTCTGATTTCCACTTGAAGACTGGTCTAGAGATCAAGAAACATCATGAAAAATCTCAAAACAAAATTTTATTTAAATTTACTTTTATTAAAAAAATGTGATTATAAGATATTGGGGGGAGTGGTAAGTTAAATTCTTAAAAAAAAGTTTCAAAAACTTTTGAGATTTACCCTACCAGACTAAGAACCCATAAACACTGGCATACAGAAAACATGGTATCTACGAATCGTCCTCATTTTGAAACTGATTTCTATTGGCTTAGGGAAGGAATGACATACAATCTAAATTGGGTATCTTGCCCTACAGGAGAGCAGAAAGGAAGGGATGAACGGGGGGATGATGGAGGGGACGGCAGGTTCGGGGGAAGGGCTTTTAGAAGCACTCACTTCTGTAAAGGGACAAAGTAGAGAATAGAACAAGGGGAGGGGTGGGATAGGAAGAAGGGAAATACAGTCAGTCTTTCACAATATGTCCACTGTGGAGATGTTCTGCGTAGCTACACATGTACAGCCAGTATTGAATTACTTGTCTTTCCAGTAGGGGTTGGTGATGAGGGAGGAAGGGAAAGAATCTAGAATTTAAAGTTCTAAAATAAAATATTAAAAAAAAATATACACACACACACACACACACACACACACACATATATATATATATATAATTATTGTTATTTACATGCAACTGGGTAATAAGATATACAGGCACTGGGGTAGGGAGATTCATCTTGCCTAACCGGAAAGTAAGAGGGGTGATGGGGAAGGATATAGGAGAGAGCAGACTCGGGGAGAAGGTATACAGTGGGATCGATGTTTTGGGATGGTGGGTAGGGGAAAGATGGGGAGAAAATTTGTAATTCAAAATCTCATGGAAATGAATGATGTAAACTAAAAATAGACAACAGCTATTTAACAACAACAACAAAAAAGAATTACAAAACAAAAAAAACCTGATTTCTATAAAAATTAACAAAATATGGAGAGGGGGTGGGGAGAGTTCTGTGCAGTTCCTCATTATGCCTGTTGCCTAATTTTCATTAGATCAATTTTTCTATTTTGGGTTCTGGGCCCACAGGCCTACACTTGTTTTCATGTATGTTTTATCTACTTATAGGCTGTAATGCTATTCTTTTTTTTTTTTTTTTTGCTTTCTGGAGGGCAACTGGGGTTAAGCAACTTGCCCAAGGTCATGTGGCTAGTAAGTGTTAAATATCTGAGGCTAGATTTGAACTAGGGTCCTCCTGACCCCAAGGCTAATGCTCTATACACTGTGCCACCCAACCACCTCCTTTAATGCTATTCTTTTAGAACATTTAGAATGTGGGAACTGTAGTTTTGGAATGATGTTGTATCCTCTCTCTCACCTCAGTATACCTTCCCAGTCATTAGGACAAAACATTTAGTTACCCTTTTCAATCACTGTTGTGATATTTGGTTCTGAGTTTCTTTTACCAAGGTAGACTGGCAACTTCCTTATACCTTACAGGCTTACTGCGGATATTTAGAAACTAAAGACTTGCCCATGGCCACAGTAAATATATATCAAAACTTGAACCTTCAGTGCCTAACACACAGTAAGTTTTTAATAAATGCTTGTTGACTAATAAACTCTTTCATTGACTTCATGGCCAATCCTCTATCCAATACTCTATATTCTTACCTCTTGCTGAAGCAATTAAATGTATCACAAATAAATAACATTAATAAGAAACAATATTAATTATATGGTACATGAATAATAAATTCAGTATTAATAATTAACACCTCAATATTAACACATTTGTTATATAATTATTTAAATCTCATTATTATGCTTTATAGTAATATCATAATATTATAATTAATACCATACTGCTTAAATAGTACTTTTTCTCTTCTCTTTACAAACTGAAAAGAATATACATGAGAATCCAGCAGGATATAAATGCAAGGTAGCTGAAAATACTTAATTTTCCAGTGGTAACACAGGAACTTTCGCCGTTATGCTATCTGAGAATAAGAGCTATGTTTTATTCCTCTTTGCTTCTCCCTACCACCCTCTTTTTCCTGGCTTGCCACAGTATGTCGCACATAATAATGGGCGCATAATTTCTCTGACACGCTTGCTTTTTCCTCCTCTGTACAGATCACAAGTTGGTTTTTTCTTCCCCTATTTTAGTGCCCACTACATACAGGAGGCCTTCTTTTTGTTCTTTTAATATTTGGGGGATTTCAAAATATCCACCTCTCTCTACTGTTGACCATTCTTGCTTCCTCACTCACTCCATTCTTTTTCATAACTGTCATAGCTGTCTCTAGCAAGCCTTCTCATATATTTTATCACATGCAAGGCATCTTTGTAAGGATGGTCTGTTCTACTTGTGGTATCTGCCCATTGTTCTTGGGTTACTTTTAATTTTGATTCCTCTGAGAAGATGGTGCTACAGAGTTTCAACCAAATATAGCAAACCTAGGAGAATGCTAGTGTAAAGAGATGGGCTTTTGTGTCGGTGTGTATACCCAAGTATCCTTGAGCAAATCACTGAACTTTCGTACGCCTCGGTTTCCTCACCTGTAAAATAAAGGTACTGGACTAGATGAGCTTGGGATCAAGCTGAGAACTTTGCCAATTAAGATCTGGCTTAACAAACTCTTGGCAACCAGTGAGGCTTCTTAGGGTCTTTGGGTTAAAAAACAACTCCATTTGGTGTCACAGGACATGGGTACAGTTCTTTCCTCAAACATTTATAATTTCTTCTCTTATCACTTATTCTTGTGACCTTGAACAAGTCACTTAATCTAAGCTCAGTTCCCTCATCTGTGAGCTGAGGAGGAGGCTGGTTCTGATGCCTTTCCAGTTGCCAATCTATGATTCCCATTATAAGTGTCTGTGAAATGGCCTGCTGCAGTTCAGGTGTGAGGCACTGATTGTGTTCACTCTGCTCTCTGGCTACCTCCGTCCAGGTCTGCCCATGTAAAATTCATTGTGCTGTTTTAAGAAATAAACAATTTTCCGCTGCTAGATTTTCCCCCTTCTATGGTTCCTTTCTTTTAAGGGCAAAGACAGACAGTCTCTTTTGAGAAGATGAAAATTCACCACTAGGTGGCATAAGCCTGATGACTTCAGCGTCAGATTTATTTCTGCGGACAGTATGATGTTTCTAAATAGTCTGATCTTGGCCAAATACTGAAAGAGGCCAAGCTATAAAGGAAGAGGGTGACTTTTATTTTCTCCCTTCAGGGCTCTCCTTACCTACATGAGCCGTCTCCTTCATCTTCCAACCTAATACTGGGACTGATGGAAGAAAAATGAGAAGCTTGAGCATCCTGGACATCGGGCCCTGCAGAGATGAAACTGGAGACAGACAAAGTTTGCTTTTGGCTCTAGCTGCAAGCTAGCACATAATGTCTAAGGGCTACTTTCAGTAGCCCCAAAGCCCCTTACCGCTGCCCTATGTTTCAGACCTTTCCTGGCTTCCACCCTCATGGTCCCCAAAGTTTCTCAGCTGACTGATACTCAATTTGTGCTTTGATAATCATAAAAAATTATATTATTATATATATATTATTTTTGAAAAATTGATAATTCTATTTTAATAGAATTGCTTCTCTTTGTACTCCATGTATTTTATCTTCTGTATTTAGAAACATTATTCTGGAAGTCCACGGATTTTGTCAGACTGCCAAAGGGGTCCAGGACGCAAACAAGGTTAAGCTCTCTTTATGTCAAGCATCATCTGCTCTTTGCTGATGGCTTAGAGATAAGAACTCTCCATCTAGAATCTGAGGACCTATATCCACTGTCTGGCCTATCATTTATTCTCTGTGTGGGCCAAATCGCTTTGCTTTCCTCTGGGCTCTACTTTTCTCTCCTGTAAAAAATGATGAAGATGGAGCATTGTGTAGTGGAAAGAATGAAAAAGATGGGAAAATTAAACTCCATTGAACTTGGAATCATATTCAAATCCCATTTCTGTCTCGGGCAAATACCTAAACCTCTTCAGGTCTCAGTGATGCCTTCTATTAATGAAGGTGTTGGACAAAAGAGATGCTACGTTTCTAAGCTTACAGCTCTAAATCTATGAAACTATGATTATTTTTTTTGGGGGGGGGAATTAAACTCATGGCAGTCACAGTGGTAGCTTTTGGACCTAGTCAGGCTCAGAAGGGATTTATCTGTCACCTCTAAGTAAGAACGCCCACTGCCAAATAGCATGTGACTTACTAGGTTCACCATGGGCTCATATCCACTTAGCTGATCAACACAATGATGGATCCTCCCAATAGTTTTCCTTTTAAAAGCAGAACATTAATCATGACATTTAAAACAGAAAATAATAAAATTCAGTTAAGCTTGATCATAATTCTGCCTGCCACTATGGAATTCATGCAATAAAGATTTTGTAAAGTAGCTGTTACAGTAAACATAGCAAGCTGAATTTATTTTTGCCAAACAATCTGTTCCGCTTACTAACATCTCCATTAATGATTTAGTGAGCAGCTTCACAAATCTGGGATCGTCCTGCTCATTTCAATGCAATCATCCTTGGAGCAGTGACAATGTGGTCCAACACCAAACCACAAATATAAAATGTTTTGTTGTTAGGCACTGACACTGTGTCTCTCCTTTTGTGCAATATGGCAAAATGAAACTAGCCTTATATAGGTAACACATTAGTTGATTAGAGAACCAATAAGCTATATGAGAGCTATGCTCTTCAAGAAATTAAATGAGTTTTACTTTTAAGGTAAAGAAATATTAAGTTTACATATTTAAATTCTGTCTTTATAAAAGGCTAGGTAGTGCAGTGGATAGAGTTGCTAGCCTGAAGTCAGGAAAACTCATCTTTGTGAGTTCAAATGTGGCCTTGAACACTAGCTGTGTGACCCTGGGCAAGTCACTATACCCTGTTTGCCCCAGTTTCCTCGTCTGTAAAATGAGCTGGAGAAGGAAATGGAAAACCACTCTAACATCTTTGCCAAGAAAACTCCTGATGGGGTCATGAAGAGCTGGATACAACTGCAAATGACTGGACAGGAACAAAAAGTAATGTGGAATAGTACAAAAATGCTGTCCTTGAAGTCAGGAAATTGGGGTTCTGCTTCTTCAGTTTCCTTATTTGAGATCGGAAGTCCTCTGAAGTGCCTCCTAGGTCTTAATCTATGATCCCAAGTATATCTGCCTCTTTCAACTGGATTAGGGTGAAGACCATAAAACAGGCAAGTTGGTCTGACAGAATGTATGTTCCCTTCTAGTTGTGAACCTTTTTGGTACCATGATCCAGGCTGTGTGACTTCAGGGAAGTTCCCCTCTTTACATTTCATTACCCCTCTTACATAAAATGAAAACGGAGTTCAACTAGGCACACTTGAAAGTTCACTCCATTCTAAAGATGCTATCATTCCATGAGCCGATAAACACATTTTCTAAGGGTGAAAAATAGTATGCCTAATTTCTACCACAAGAAAATGAAAATCAGAGAGTTTGGAAAATTTTAAGGCTCCCAATGAATTAAAATGACCACAACATAGGTTGGTTGGTTTTTTTTTCCAGAGTTTATTTTTGAATGATCATTTTTGGATAACCAAGCAGCTCTTTAAAGAGAATGCACAGAAGAGTCATTCTGGCACTTTTGGAGAGTAAGTACATACGGTTTTTTTTTAAATATATACTTTTAAACACATTCAGTCCACTTGCTCAGTTCATACTCTATTTGAAGCAAGCTCAGCCCACAGGATTCCAGAGTTAAGTAACCATCTATACAAAGTCAATGAAACCATAATCTTGGCCACCCAGCCAACAGGAAAGGTAGGAAAGGGTGTTTTTAAAATGTCCTATAGTCTATTTTACCTAAACAGAAACCACATTACACATGATAACTAGAGAATACACTGTACTGAAAGGAGAGACGCTCAGCACAAATGGCCACTTGGCAGCATGCAGTTTAAAGAAGAAAAAAAAAGAGCATATAATTTCATCAATTTATAAAAATCCAGACAGTACAATTAAAGAAGTTAGCAAAAAAAGGGGCCATCTATTGTCACTGTAAAAAAGGCACTTGGAATTCATGGGACCAGAATCAAAGGACTCTTAGCTGACACCAAATTCAGTTTGGTTTCATAAAAAGGCTTTAATATTTAGAGATGCAACTCACAAGAGTTCCTGAAGGGAGACATTAAAATCAATCACTTAAAAACAAAACATGTTAAAACAAAGGCATAAAATGTTTACAACCAAGTTGTGTAAAAAAAAAAAAACCAAAACAAACAACAAAACAAATAAACATAAAAAACCAAACAAACCCCAAAGCATAACCTAAGCAAAATTTTACTAAACAGCAGCAATGCATAGCCTTCCTTGGAGATAACGCATACCTTGGACACTAAGTGCCAAAAAAGAATTTTTAATAAATGCTTTACAGTAGCATTATCAGAATAAAATTGATTCAAGAAATGCAAAAAAAAAATCCCAACTATTCCCATATTCTGAGAGAGAAGTGAGGTCATTATACCTAATAATATGTTTGTTTTCCCCTCAATGTCCTTGGTGATGAATATAAGTATCAAGTATGTGGGATAACATTCAAAACCTACTTTTAGCTATCTCGCTGGAGACATCCATTAAAATCAGTTTTGTTTTTCTTCTGAGCAATAACTTTAATTCCTTTCTAACATTTACACAGCAAACAGTAATGCAACTCATGTCTACTGTCCACATTTGCCATTGTATTTTTTTGTCTTTTCTACAAACAAGTAAGCGCTTCCATAGAAAGAATATTTGGCAATTTTATACTCCACAGAAAAGTGGATCTGCAACAGCTCACTTTATGTTAAAAGCCATCAGTGGTCTTTCTTCTCGCTTTTGCCACGGGCTTTTCTTGTCTTCTCCTTGGTCATCTTCATCATCGTCATCATCTTCATCTTCCTCATGGGCAGATCTTTCACGTTCGGGACTGGCTAATGACTCGGGTGGAGCTTCTACAGTTCGCTTTATTGTTTCCTCCTGCAGGCTGGGCAGCTGGGCACCACTCCTCCTACCAGCCCCGTCCAACAGGCAACGCAGGGCACTGTCCTCAGGGGTACACACTGTGGTTCCACACTCACTGCTACTTTGGTCCACGTCATCCAGGTATACTAGCTGTGTGTAGGCTGTGCTGTCTGGGACATTCTGTTCTCTCTGCTGATGCTCCTGCACAGGTGGGTGCCCCTGCTGAAGGGATAAGTGGTCTCCTCTTCCCTTTCGGGCGGATTTTGGTTCATTCATGTCAACACCAGAATCTAAACTGGCATCATTACTCCCGTTCCTTCCAGCTCTTTGGAGATCAATGTATGAATGTCTAACGTGAGCATTGGATCTTCCATCTAGAGACACAAACCATGCCCGAGGATGGGGAAGCGGCTTCCCACCCCCCAGTTCCATGAGAGCCTTCTCAGTTAGAAGCTGTACCTCACTATTCATCTGAGCCAAAGCTGCATCGTTAAGGGATGCGGGGATGGACAGAGATTCTGACATGGAAGCATTCTGGGGGCTCCACTCACGGGAGCCTGCATCCTGTAAGTGCTGCTGCGATATTGCTTGTGAAGACAGCTGCTGGGATTGCATCTGGGTGGAGGGATGTGGGAAGAGCTGGGCACGAGGATTGGAAAACTCTGCCTGAAGTCTCTCTATTTCAAGCTGCTGGTCTGCTGGGACAACCAGCGGCTGGCTCACATAGGAATGGTCCCCTGGCAATTTCATATAATGAGCGGGGATGACCAAGGCAGGCAAGACTTTCCTATAAACGCTATCATTGACCTGGTCAACGGAACTGCAGCAAATCAACTGGCCTGGCCGAGGAAAAGAGGTCGGCCTTTCGAGATGATCCACTGACCGGGACATCATACATTCCGTTGGCCGGCGGTCCAGCAGCTGCTCTTTTTCAGGGGATGAAGATGTAGGGTACATTGGTTCCTGAATAGTGAGTTTGCTTCCTGCAGAAATGTGATTAATGGAGGCTTGGATTTCCCTGTCTTGCTTTTCAAATAAAGGCTGAGACAACATAGCATTATAACTCCTCCTGTAATCATCCTTGAGGGGGGATTCATAGCCTTCTCTTTCTGCAGATTTTCTTGATTTTAAAGGAAAAACCTCCACAGATTTGTGGTAGTCCTTTCCTAAGGTCCCACTGGGTGTCAGATTATCAAAGGATATTCGGCTTTTATCCTCCTCTTTGTGGGAAAGAAGTTCCTCTCGGGAGCTAAATTCTTGTGAGGTGCTGTATGAAAGTTTGAGCATTGGGGTGTGCAAATCTGCTTCACCACTAGAAGACATCATCTCCATATGAACACCACCAATCCGTTCCTTTGTGCCCGATGGATCTGGGCGCCCATGGCTGGTGACTGACAGGGTGCCAGGAAATTCCGATTCTCGTCGGGAAAACAGTAAATTTATGTGGGACATGGACGTTGACTGATCTTTTTTGGAACTGTCTAGGGCCGTAGAAAGCTGAAGTTTTCTATGGTGCTGACGAGGTTTTAAACATTTCCTCCTGTAATAAGAAATAAAATCCCAAACCAGAAATTACATGGTTTCTACAGTTTCAAATTGTGATGGAAATCTTAATTCTCTCTATTAAAAGGAACAAAATTAGCAAACTATATACACAAGAATTAGGGGCTTTTTCCTATTTCCCTCCTCCTGGACAATTTAATTTACTTCAGAGTACATACTATGAAGAGGTTGTCATCAGGTATTCACAAATAAATATAGCATCTAGTCACTATAAAAAAGGTTACTATGGAATTAAGGATAAAGATTTTGGGGATATATACATGATACATGCATATATATAATACATATATTATATTTGATGTTTTATATATAACACATGATGTTTTATAGCACTGAAACAGTAATTTTCTTAATTTGTTCTTAAGACATATAACTGATCATTTTTTGGATCAGAAGTGCTTTAATCCTTTCTCACCCATTGGTTTGTATAAAAACTGTCTAATGATGTCTGCCCCTCCCCTTCCCTATCCCCCCAAACCCAGCTCTCATTTGTACATTCTTTCTTTGTAGGGTTCCCCAAGGCGTTTCCTGCCATTTCTTGCTCTTCTTTTCTTTTGCAGTTGTGGTTCTAAGAGTCAGTTTCTAGAATCCTTCCCCACTGCCTTCTTCTCTAACCTGCCCCATCCCCTCTACATTATCCTCTGTGTGTGTGTGTGTGTGTGTATGTGTGTGTGTGTGTGTGTAGGGAGAATTAGACTTTTATTATCTAGTAAAATTAAACATTCTTACATAAGAAACATTCAATTAAAAATGCCAAAGTGATAGAACTTTACCTGCAATAATATAAAAGAAGACACAGCAAAATCAAAAGTATGAAGGCCATTCCTCCTAAAATGGCTAAAAGAAACACCGTGTGATACGCAGTTATGTCTTGTGTTACAACAGGGCCTGGAAGGTCAGAAAACGGCATTTTAGAAATAGACGAGAACTATTTAACAGAAAGGGAGACAACTGGAGATCTCCACAGCTTCTGCCTCTCCTGAACCATGAGTCAGGTGAGAAAATGCTTCAGATGAGCCAGCAGAATCCCTAGTCCTACCTATCGCTTAGTGGAAAAAGACGACTTTCACTGGGGCATTTGCAGTTCTTTTTTCTCCCCTAAACATCCTGTTCCCACCCGCCTACCCCTGCCCCTGTAATGTGTCCTTTGGAGACAGGATTACTTAAATGCCAGGGCAATTAGGTCCAGGGCCACAGTTTGGTTTTCAGTGAAAGAAATCTGAACATATGAGAAAAGGATATTGAAAAGTTAAGAGAAAAGGTTCAAAATGAGGAGCTTTTATCAATGGGAAGTTACAAGATTACTTGGGTTTAACCTCTCACCTTCCTGTTATATCCAACTAAGGTTAATTTACCAAACCTTTGTGAGGCATCTCCGACCTATAGTGCCCTGTGCTTCACAAACACTATTACAATAACAGCAATATGTAATCATAATGACAAGAATAGCAGTTTATGCCCATAGAGGGCTTTAAGGTTTGAAGAATGCCAAAGATGCACTATCTCACTTGACCTCTGGGATAACATTCCTCCCTTTTTCTCCTGAAAATAAATCACCTAGTCCTCATATGTGAAGAAACTGATTTAGGATTTAAAAAAAATTATTGCGCTGTATGTGCCAAATCTCAAAGGCATATTAAAGGTACAGATTACTGTTTCTTATTGTGAAAAAAATATATATATCCATAGCATTTATAATGGTTTTAAGGTTCATAAAGCACTTTATAAATATTATCATCCTCAGTCTTATTGCCCCCATTTTGCAGTTGAAGAAACAGAAGCAGACAAAGTTTAAGTAACTTCCCAGGGGTCACACAGTTAGTAAATGTCTGAGGCAGGATCTGAACTCAGGTCTTCCTGACTCCATACCTGAGAGTTCCATTCACTGAGCCACCAGTTGCCTCAAGTTATCTGATGATGCACATTTTCAATACAGGGATATAGAAACAGCTCTCTAATGAACAAGAGAAGTGTAGCTGCAGCCAAGGTTAGCATGGTGGCCATACGGATACTAGGGGCTTAAGTGGTTATGGATTTTGGTTTTAAGTTTTGTTGTGGTGTATATTTAAGCCTTCTATTCAAGCAGATTAAAGCTTTAACTTAAGCCCTCCAACAAATGATCTTATAATCGTAATGATTAATGCAAAGAACCCAAACGAGTCCAAATAACGGTATACTGTTAACCATTTACATGTACCAAGATATACCAATATATGTCCCAAGAAGACACAGGAAGGAAGGCATTCTTAGTATGTATCCTATCATGTAAATATACACACAGCTAAAACACTACAAACGTGGAGAAAGTAGGTAGCAGAATGGTGCAGAGGGAAAAATACTGACTTTAAAATCAAATGACTTAGGCTCCTCTCCCAGTTGTGTCAAATCCATGATGCAAGGTCATCAGTGTGACCTTGGGCACATGACTCTGGACCTCAGTTTCTTTATCCGTAACATGAAGAGTTTTGACTCTCACAGAATTTGTGATCTGGAAGGGCCTTCAGCAGCCATGGTCTAACCCATATATGTATGGAACCTCCATCGAGTGAAAAATAAGTGGTCTTCAAATCTCAACTGCCTCTTGAGGCAGCCTGTTCTATTTGAATTGTTAGGTAAACTTTTTCTGACATCAAGCCTACACTTAGCAATTGGTTCTTTCTTCCCTTTGCTCCTGATTCTTCCTACTGGGGCCAAAGAGAACAAGTACAGTTCCTCCTTCACGTGCCTAGGTGGCTCCTACTGCCAAATCTATGACTGTGAATTTACTATTTATTTCTCATATTAAATAAATAAAAAAACCTCCTAATTAACACATTGATCCAAGGGGAAGACATTTTTTATTTTTTTAAATGTGAATTTGCTTTAAGTGCTAAAGGCTAATATTAATTGGAGGAGGGGGATGAGCTAGTAAGTGTCGTTGACACTGCTGAAGTCAGCATTTTCAAAAAAGAGGGAAATAACTGGTGAGCATATGTTGAGATAAGCAGTATGGCTTGATGGAAAGATGGTTTGAGTCATTTTACCAGGCACTGGAGAGGTCAGTGTGGCCTTTTGTGCCTCTCCTGGCTTTTTCCTAAGAATGTCTTATAGGAATTGTCAACATTTTATGCATATCTTTTATTCCAGTGACATCATGATAATGGTGCAAAATAGGTTTTTCCGACAGATTTTAAGTACTATCTTCAGAATTCAAATTATTAAATTAAAAAAATATCTTCAAAGTCATGACTGACATAGGAAATAGACCCTGCCCCCTTTCAGTGGGACAGAGAATGGAAGACCACTGGCACTTGCCACCTGCCCTCCCACTTAATGCCAAGGTTCCCTTTAGACTCTTGGTACTGTCATTTGCCCTGCAGATCCACCTTAAGCTAAGCCACCCACCCTATAGCTGATTTCCTGACTTCTGAGCCTTTCTATCTCTCCTGGAGCTGCATTTTCTTTTCTGCACGAACTTCCTGAATGCAGGGATTATCCTGCTTTTTCTGTCTGTATTCCCAGCTCTTAGAACACAGGAAACATATAATGAATGTTCTTTCTTTCTCTCATTCATTCATTTGACAAGATTTCTTTAGTTATCTAAGACAGCCTGAACACACAAAGATCTGAGTATGTGGTCTTGACAAACATTCCACTTTACCTGGGTTGGGGGGAGACATGGCTGCCACCCAGTAGCCCAGCTGTGGGGCAATGTAGGTCCACGTCAGCTGATTCCCTTCCTGCTGTACGAGGCCTAAGCCACTTTTCAGCCACGTTCCTGTGGGATTCAGAGCAGAATTTCAAATGCATGAAGTCAAATCCTGTGCTCAAAAGAGAAAACATTTTAAAAGCCCCATTAGTATCTCAAGGTTCTGTGATTGCTTGATGCAAATCATAGCCCTTTTTCAACATAGCAGACTATCTTTTGAGAGATGTCATTGCTAAGAAATTCATTAGCGTGTGGCTAAGCCAGTGGCGAGTCACACTGATCCCTGAACAATGGACATTCTGTATCAGGATCTGAAGATTGGTGGAACCTGATGAAGCTTTTCTTTATTTTTTGTTAGCATTCCAAAAAGACAAAAGTTTTTATTTGAGGGTCTTTGTTTAAGGTTATCATTATCAATTCTGCCAAAAATGAAACCAAGGTTTTTTTTTCCTTCCCTCAAACTGTGTTCTCCTTCTTTTTCTTTTTAAAAATTGATTTGTTTATTTACTTTTAGTTTACAAGATTCAGTTCCAGAATCCCTTGAGTTTCAAATTTTCTTCCCTCCCTCCTCCCTCCCTCCCACCCCCAACGGCAGCATGCAATCAAGTATAGGATCTACAAATACTTTCACACTGGACATTAGTCTGGTGGTACAGAAGGGTTGTGATCAATGGAGTGAACAATGGGAAAAAAAGAAACATATCCAAACATGGAAAAGCGATAGCATGTAGATTGCTTCAGTTTCCATTTAAACTCTGTTCTTTCTAGAGCGTTCTCTGAACGTAGACATCTCCTTCCATCGTGAGACTTTTAGAGTTGTCTTATAACTGCGTTGCTGAGAAGAGTCCAGTTTGTCAAGGCTTTGTCGTCACACATACGTTGTGTCTGTGATTGTGTACAAATTTTTCCTGGTTCTGCTCTTCTCACTTAGCACTGATGAGGCTTTTCAAGACCATGGGAAACAAAGCTTGATGCTATGGAAGTGGTACCACAGTGGAACTTCAGAGGATAAACGCAATCCATACAGAATTATAGCTATCATATTTTATAATTAAAGAGGTCAAATTATGGTTCTGGACAACAAGGAACTCTTTTCATGGATCCTTCTAGTTTCAGCTTCAGGATACTTGGTTCTTTCTTTCTAATGAAGAGATCACAGCATCTTTTCAAGGCTTTAGACCTCTGGTTATATAAATGGGATAAGACCATAATAGATATTTTTCTGATGTTTTAAGCTTTACAGAGCATTTTTTAAATACATGGTTTCACTTGAGTATATAGATGGTAGCAGAAACTACAAATGTTGTTTTACTCCCAACTTTCCACCCTCAGTAGAAAATAAGCACCTTGAGGGCAGGTACTGTTCAGCCCTACAGTTTAAGTGTGGTGCCTAGGTATACAGTAGATATTTGTTATTGCTGGGGCCCCTAGGTGGCGCCATAGTGCATAGAGCACTAGGCCTGGAATCCAGTTCAAATCTGATCTCACACACTTACCAGGTGTGTGACTCTGGACAAGTCACTTAACCACATTTGCCTCAGTTTCCTCATCTTTAAAATGAGCAAGAGAAGGAAAATGCACATGTTGTTTCATTCCTAACCACAGCAGAATATAAACACCTTGAGGGTGGGTATTGTTTTGTTTGTAACTTAAGAGTTTAACACAGTGCCTGAGCACATAGTAGATATTAGATCAATTAAGTTAAATTGTATTTGTCACTTTACTTTCCAAATGACACACTAGGCCCGGTGGTATAGTGGAAAAGGCACTAGATTTGGAGTCAGGAGAGACCTAAGTTCAAATCCTACCTCTGAATGCAAATCATACAGTGGTAAAACAAAGATATCGGACTTGAAGACACCAATGGTCCCTTCCAGCTCTAATGACTTGGCCTCCCTGGGTCTTACTTTCCTTCTCTGTAAAAAGAAGACAAGGATACTTGTCCTATCACAGGACTGTCATGAGGATCCAAGGAGTCCAAGTACATGCAGCACTTTGCCAACCTCACGTACCATGACAGTATGAGCCTTTGTAAAGGAGTTTGCCTGTCTCTGTCCTATCGTCTGTGCGGTGTGTTCTTTGTAGGCTCTCACAGTAAGAAGCAGTAAAACCCAGTATTCAAAATGCTCTCTCATTGTGCAGGGATGGGTCTAACTGAAAGAGGATGAGTTGTTAAAGGCTGTTTATCAATGTGAGGTCAGGATAGGATCTAGCAGCCTGCTTTCCCTCAGGTTCCACTTCCCTTGGGCTCTGTAGACACTGACCAGAAGGGCAGACTGAGCCACCAGCATCCCTGTCGTGTCTGCACCACTCACAACTATCAAGGTAATGGGACCATGAAAAGGCACCCTTGACCGCGAGCATTCTGCCAGCAGCAACCTCCCTGAGCCCAAGCTGTATTTTTAGTCTCATTTGACTGCCCACATCCTTGAACCCAGTCATCCCATTACTAGACATATATCCCAAAGAAGTCAAAGACAGAGAATAGGATCCAAAGTAGACCCAAACAATCATAGGAGAAAGCTTTAAGGTAGCAAATGGCAGAGACATCTACGGCATATTAATGAAGTCGAATATTACTGTGTAGTAAGAAATGACAAATGTGAGGAATTAAAAAACTTGGAAACATTTGCATGAGTGGAATGCAGAGTGAAATAAACGGTGGATATAGCCCTGGGCCTGGAGATCGGAAGACCAGAGTTCAAATCCAGTCTCAGACACTCACTAGCTGTCTGACCCTAGGTAAATCATTTAACTTGTTTGCCTCAGTTTCCTCATATGTAAAATGCAGATACTAACTGCGTCTACCTCCCAGGGTTGTTCTGAGATAATATTTGCAAAGCACTTTGCAAACCCTGAAATTCTAATAAATGCTTCTTATAAAAATGGAAATGAAAAGATGATCAAATCACATCTCAGTCTGAGTCACTGAAGAATCAGCGAAGGTTCTGGAGAAAAGATTAATGACCTTGAGCAAACAAACCTCTCTGGGTTTCAGTTTCCTCAGCTGTGAAATGGAAGGGTCAAAACCCCATTTAATCTCTGAATCTATGAACCTTTGAAACCCACCTTCTTCTCCAAGGCAGAGGCTGGTGCTGCTGGTGGGCTAGCAGCAAAGAAGACCAGATACACTGTCAGATCTGGTGACAGAGCCAGCGAATACTTTTGTTGAGTTGTTTTTCTTCGTCCCAGGGAGGTAAAGACAGATGAGTGGCTTGAGAGCAGAGTGCTGGCCTTGGAGTTAGGCAGACCTGAATTAAAATGCTGCCTGTGACCCTAGGTTAGGTACTTCATCTTCCTAAGCCTAGTATCCTCAGCTTACACCAGGTTGTTGTGAGGATAAAATGAGTCCATATTTTTCAGGTGCTTAGCAAACCTTGAAAGTGCTCCTCCATAAATGCCAGCTCTCACTGTTACTCTGTGTGCATCAAAGGAAAATGGGTAGGATATAAAGACAGAAGGCGCTAATAAAAATCTTGTTTTTTCTTTTAAAAAAAAGAGAACTTCATAAATTTCCTGCCTAAAATAGCTTCATGCCTAATCCCGGGAGCAGTGTGCCACGTGTGGGTGATCCTGGGTCTCAAACTTTAAACCTTCGTGCTTCCAGACGCTTGTCCTGTAGCGAGACTGCGGCTGCTCCTACTGGATTTTTCCTGTAGCGCTTGGGATGCTGCAGTGTCCTATCCTGTTGCCATGGCAACATTCAAATGCATCCTGTAGAAAAGGTGCCTCCTACCACTGCTGCCAATTACTGCAAAGCACCTCCAAGTCCTAACCAGTTGTTGAACAAAAGGGGAAGGAAAGGGACGCCTCCAAAATTTGCAAGGGCTTCCTGTGCATTTCCTTTTGCCCCTCCTGTTTAATTTCCCAAACTGCTGATCTCTTGTGCTTAGATTTAGAGCAATTTCAATTAAAAAAGACAAACCAAAAATGAGAGGGGAAGAGAGGGAAGGAGGGAAGAAAGAAAGGAGAGGGAGGGAAGGAGGGGGAGAAAGGGCGAGAGAGAGAGGGGGGGGAGGAGGAAAAGAGGAAGAGGGGGGAATGGAATACAAGCAGTGGCTGCTAAAAATGAGGTTCCCATCTTGGATTCATTTACTGAAGAACACTAACCTAGGGACTTCTGGGAAAATAAAAATCTTAAAAGCACCATTCTGGTTCTTCAATGCTGTTAAAAGTAAATAGAAATAGCAAATATTTTAAAAGCAGGGGGAAACCCAACCAATTTCTATAATAGGTAAATAAGTTTCCTCAAGTGACAGGTCTCTTGTAATGTAACAAATTTCTTCCATTTTTCCTCCCTTTGGGACCACAATGCTCCTCAAGCATCTAAACATATGACATTCCCTGAGGCCCATTTTACTACCATAGAAATTTTCCATTCCCATTAGGATCGCTCTGTCTGCTGGGAAGTACCTTTAGATGTGTAGGTTTGCAGTTTCCCCAAAACGAGATTCTTTATTCAGTACAAATGAAATAGACACTAGATTAGGTATAAAAGGGCTCTAGGGGGTGATTGGGAGAAGTTTCTTAGTATTGATAACTTGCTGGACTTTGGGTTACCTGCCTAACTTGTCTTCAGAGTGAGTTTTCTTCTCCATAAAACACTCAACTAACATTTATTAAGTGCCTTCTACATACATGATTGTACCTGGGTGCTGGGAACACAACTCTCAAGGACCTTCCATTCTAGAGTGGCCATGTTGTAGACAGACTGGTGGACTGGAAGTCAGAAACATCTGGGTTCAAATCTGACCTTTCACAATGACTAACAGGCATGCCCACAGTAGGCCAATTATTGAATCTCTCTGGGCTTCAGTCTTCTAATCTATAGAATGGAAATGACAAATACCTAGAATACTTACCTTATAGATGTGATCTGAGGCTAAAGTGAGACTGAACCTAAAACCTTCTGTAGACCTTAAATTGCTGTATGTGCTGACCCTTATTATTATTAATGTCGGAGAAAAAAAATGAGAAAAACAAATGATGTAAGGCTTTTATTTATTTGCCCGATTTTTGTAGCTCAAATGATTGCAGAATTTAGAGCCAGAAGGAACTGAGCTATTAATCCATCAACAAGTATTTACTAAGTGTCTACTATGTACCAGGCATTGTATAGGTGCTGGGAAATTAAAGACAAAAGCCCAACCATTTCTGTCTTCAATGATTTAATGTTCTAATGGGGGAGAGGACATGCTCTCCCTCCCAGCCTCCTCACAGGGAACAAGGGGATTAATGTATTGGGTAAGCAATGTGCTATCCAATTTCTGAGGTCGCTCGATAATCTAGGAGTCTATGATTCAACACAGGAATATTTACAGAATGCCAGTAGAGCAGCACAAACTTAGTTAAAAAGCAACTAGAATTAAACTTCATTTGCCATTGGCTTCTTTGTTTCATTTTGACTTCATGTAACTTCTACATGAAGTCCTCCCTCTACTTCTTTGGCTTCCTTTTGGGTACGTCTTCCATTAGATTGTAAGCTCTTGGAAGGCAGGGACTTTCTTTTTCTTATTTATATCCTTAGCTCGATGCACACAGTAGACACTTAATAAATGTTTATTGGTGAGAATATTTTAATATTGATATAAAAACAATAATAAGTCACCAACATGGGGGAGGATATTGGCTGGAAGACAACCTACATGATTTGCACTGATGGGGAATCCATCATCCTTATCCAGCCACGTTCTCACCTCTCCTCCAGGAGAGAGGGTGATCCCACAGATTCACCCTGAGACTCAGGTTTGGCCGATTCCTGTGGTTAACAGGATGGTGTCATCAAGAATGAAGTCCCTCAGACATACAATTAGCCTCTCACAATTTGCCCACCATGGAGATGTCCTGTAATTGTAATTACACAGGTACAGCCTGTATTGAATTGTTGCTCCTCCCAGTAGGAGTGGGTGACAGGGGAGGAATTGCAAGAATCTAGTATTTAAAGCTATACAATCAAATGCAACTGGGAAATAATACATACAGGGATGGGGGCAGGGAGCCCCTCCCTGCCCTGCTAGAAAGCTAGAGGGGTGTTGGAGGAGGGTATAAAAGGGAACAGATTGTGGGAGGGGCCTTACAGTGGGATTAGTGTTCTGGGTTGGGGGTTAGGGGCAAAAAGGGGAGAAAATTTGTAACTCAAAACCTTGTGGAAATGAATGATGTAACCAAGAAAATAAATTAAAATTAAAAAAAATTTAAAAAAAAAAGGAAAAAAAAAAGAATGAAGTCCCTCGGTTGTGGAGCATAGTGAAGCTGGAGAATCTGATCAGTGACATGATCATGGTGCAGGAGGAAGGATAACCTGTAGTGATGCTAATGTGGACGAAAGGCAGGAGAGCCAAAAGTGGGGTGCCACATCACTCCCAGCAATCACAGACCAGAGCCACAAGAAGGTACATCTCTCCAAGGAAATGCCTTATCAGAGAAGGAACGATTGAAGAAGATCCTCTGACCATCATTCTAGGGTAGGGGTCCTTAAGGCTGTTGTGCCTTGGACTCCATTAGTAATCTAGTGAAGTCCGTGGACCCCTTCAAAGAATAATGTTTTAAAATCCATAAAATAAAATAAATAGGATTATAAAGAAAGGCAATTATATTGGACTAGAGTTATCCAAATACTAAAAAAAAGGTTCACAAACTCTTGATCTAGGGGACAACATATTGGATTAAAGACCTGAGTCCTCGCCCAGTCATTAACCGGTTGCATAACCAGCTGGGTAAACTCTGTACCTCAGTTTCTTTATCTATAAAATGAGGGAGTTAGGAGGGGAAGAGTTGTTTAGGGATAGAGAACTGGATTTGGAGTTCGACAACATGGGCTGAATACTGGTTCAACCACTTAGCACCTGGAGTAACTATGTATAAGGCACTTTCACTTTGGTGAAATTTTCTCATCTGTAAATTGAGATAGTTGAACTATTTGACTTTCAAGGTCTTTCTATTTCCAAATCTATGATTCTATTAATCTATGACTAGTCTGATGATTCTAGGAACAGAGGGTTCCTTTACTTCCAACTCTAAAATTCTATGATTCCCATGATTATTTTTTCACAGAGCAGATACCATCAATTAATCAACCAACCAACATTTATCAAGCACTATTATATGCCAGGAACTTTGCTAAGCACTGCACAATTACTTCCTCATTTGACCCTCAGAAGAACCCTATGAAGTAGGTGCTACTTTTATCATTCCATTTTGCAGATGAGAAAATGAGAACAAAGTTGTGACTTGCCCAGAGCTGCACAGCTAGGAAGTGTGTGAGGCCAAATTTGAACTCAGGGCTTCCTGATTCTGGGCCTAGCGCTCTATCTCCTGTGCCATCTAGCTGTCTTTGGATGCTGCATATAATTAAGAGATTTCACTGGAACATATGTCTTAGCTTCATAACAAACATCCTTGTGTCATACACAGAAAATCCCAAGAAGAACCATATGTTAATGGAATTTTGCAAGAACATTCCCCCCCAGAAGTTCTGATTTACACATTCTTTATAGAGTCAAATTAAGGAAAACAAATCAGCAAAGCAAAACCTCAACAGAAAATCTGAGGCCTTGACTGACTCACAAGTGTCTGCTGCAAAGGGATCAATCACGAGAACAGGTTTATTCCCAATATTGGAATAACAAGGCAGTAGTTCCAAGAACTCTCACTAGGAAAGCACATTTTCAAAATGGCAGAAGGGCCTCCAGATGATCAGTCAAAGCATCCCAACTATCTTCTAAGTTCTGGAAAAGCATCTTATCACTCTAGTCATCAGATGTGAAGTTAAAAAAGATCTGTGAAGGAATTTGGGATTATCAAGAGCACAGACATTGTACTCTTCTATGTCCCAAGGAATCTTATAGTCTGTATTTACCAAGGGTTTTTAATTACTGCCCATTCGTACAACCCCTCCTCAAATGAGGGCAGCACAAAAACGGAATTCATCAGGATTTCTTGGAATACAGAGATAAAATGAGCAAAGTTGGAATACATCCAGCAACGCTTATTGCTTGTTGACTATAAAAAATGGATTTTTAATTTTTAATTTAATTTTAATTTTTTATTTTTTAAAAAATTGATTTTTTTAGACCAAAATGCCACCTTCAAGGCTCCTCTCCCAGAAAGTTGTCTCTCATGAGTATGACAAAACTGCACAATATTCCTTGAAAATTGCAAGACAGAGAGAATTCTGTTCAACTTTTCTGACTGTTCATGTCAAATAAGCCATAAAACAGAGCTTATATAGGCTCACCAAAATCTTTTACAACAGTTGGGCAGAATGTCTTGTGTAGAGTCCAAATGAAGACAGATTCCCTACAAATGTTCTTGTTCTAGTTTGTGGATGACCTTTTGCTGATTCATCAATTTCCAGAAGGCTGAGGAGCCTCCTAAATGAGGGACCCCAACATCCTGGCCAAGCTTCACTGCTGTCTTCTCTCCTTGTCCCTGTAGGTATAATCCTCCTTTCTTCCTTTTACTCTGAGAACAGCAACCAAATCAACACTGTGATTGCTTCCAGAATAAATGTGTTAATTGATTGCCTCTAATCTTCATCCTTGTGGCTTCTCCAATCAAAAGAGCTGTCCCTGGCCACTATATATGTATGGGTGTGTATTATATATATATATATATAAAATATATACACACATGTTATCTTTTCTTATTTAAATGTAGATAAACTCCTTTGGGTGTTGAGAGTTCCCTTTTTGTATCTGTATCCCCAGTATTTAGCATAGTGTCAACTATATAATGACTGAATGTTCTGAGCCCCAATTTTATCATCCATAAAGGTAACACAATTTTAAGATCTGTATTGAATAACATCTACTTAATTGGACTAAAGGCTTACCTAGTATGCAGACAAATATGTAATATACTTAAACTAGCAAAATATCACATTACTAACTTAAAATGATTGTAACTTTTACATGGAAGAAATCTGGTTAGTTGAGCACTTTTGATTCTACCGCTATATAGTGAAAAATGGCAGTGAAAGAAGTACTTTGGTGGGGGTGGGGGGATAAGAAGAGGAATGGTCATATTCATGTTCAGTTTTTAGATGAAAGAATCTACTTCATCAATGAAAGGAAATTTCTTTTATTACCTCCCAACTTTTGATCCAACATTCATGATAAATGTAATCTTAGGATTCCATACTAGAATCAAATTCCCTATGTATAAATGTTATTTTAGTTGATCAGTATATTTGTTTTTGAGCTGCAGTAGTACTTGATATATAGAAGCAGATCCTTAATAAATGCTTGCTAATTGAAGTAGTTATTACTATCAATAATATGTAGATATATAATAATAAGTAGTTATTATTATCAATAACATGATTATCAGTAATAATGTTATGTTTTGTATGTTTAGTTATCTCTTTATCCTTTGGTTAAGAATTCTAATATAATGAGACCTCTTTTCAAGGAAAAACGTGTTTCATCAGGGTATAATTACAATATATGATACTAAGGTTTAGAATATTATTATAAGACAATGTAGAGAAATAGGGAAAAAGGGGGGAAACTGCATTTAGGTTTAATGTAAGCAGAACTTCCTAAAAATAAGAGATATTACCAAATGGACTGGGAGATATCCATAAGCAGGTACTTAGGGAAAGGCTAGCTAATCACTGGCTAGGGCTCTTACAGAAGGGATTCCTTGTTAGACAGGCAGCTGTTGACACAATGCATAGAGTGACGAACTTGGAATCAGGATGACTGGAGTTCAAATCCTGCCTCACATATCTAAACAGCTATGTGACCCTAGGCAAATCCCATTAGATTCCTGATGGGCCTCCACTTTGTCATCTGTGAAATAATAAGGTTGGATTTGATGGCCTCCAGGGTTCCTTCTGGTTCTAAATCTGTGATACTGAGATATACATTGGGCTAGACAGTTTCAAGGTCCCTTCCAATTTTAAGATTCAGTGATGCACAATTCTGTACCATTGTTCACACCATACTTCTACACTGGAATGTCTTCTTAACCAGGTGCTCTAATCCCTATTCAAATCCTACTTAGCCTTCAAAGTCTTCCTTCATGAGGTCTCCTCCAGGGGACTGCAGCCTGCATCAATCACCCTCTTTCTCTGAACGCATATAATTTATTGTGGGAATCTATTATAGTCCTATAAAATAATGTATTCTATTCTTTTACATAAGGTCTGTTCTGACATCCCATCACAGCACGGAGGTGACCCTTGGGTCTCGAAGTCTTCTCCAATACAGTGTAACTTCTGGGAGGTCCCACCACGCTGGAAAATCTTCAAGTACTTGTCTACTTACCCAAGGACCAATCTAGCTAAGTCTGGAGAGGCTCCTCACCAGAAGACTGGCAAGCAGGATTGGATTTATTTATTTTGCCACAGCAGCTCATAAAGATGTTTATTAAGGGAGCAGGGAAAGGAGTAACCACACTGTGACTGAAGTATTGGTATTGTTATGTAACTATTTCATATATATCTATTTTAGTTCCCCATATAGATTGTAAGCTTCTAAAAATCAGGGTTCTTAACTTGGGATCTGAGAGCTTCATTTTTAAAAATGTATTTTTATAACTATATTTCACTATAATTTATTTCCTTTGTAATCCTTTGTATTTTATTTCACATATTTAAAAACGCAGGTTTCGTCAGACTCCAAGAGGGGTCATAAGACAAAAAAGGTTAACAACCTCTTCTAGAAGAAGGACCATAAATTATGTATCTTTCGTATTCTACTACCTCATCTCCATAATGACCCTCCTCTTGCCCCATGCAATAGGACATGGTGGCTCTAGAGTCATATAGAAGCTTTACTTCTGAGATATTTTACATGTGTGTTTATTATACACACATACACATGTATATGTATGTATACACACATGTGTATATGAGAGAGGGAGGGAGAGAAAGAGAGATGCTTTGTGACCATAGGCAAGTCACCTAACCTACTAATGGCCTAAGCAACTCTGTAAGACTGTAATTTACAGAGGTTGGTAATCTGGGTCAATGAAGTTTGCCTATAGCAATGAAATCACAGGTCAGGATGTCAAAAAGGGGGTGGGGTGGATTACTATAGCAAGGCATTTTGTCTTGGGGATATAATGAATGAATTCAGGAAAGTTAAAGGTAGAACCATAGTGTTAATCAGATCAGACAACCTTTGGTCATAAGGAAGGCAGGGTTGCAACAAGAGCAATGTCCTAATGGAAGTGTAATTAAGGCACCCACCCTTTAGGGCTTGAGGGAAGAAAGCCAGTTGGTGGATAGAATCATTTATTCTGGCATAAGTAGGCTGTAAAATGCACAAGCACTCGAAGAAGAAAGCTGGACACAGCTTTGTGACACAAGAATCGTCTAGTTATTGGCAAAGACATTCTCAAACTTTCTGAGCTCTTGGAGAAGAAAACAATTCTATGGGGAACAAAAGAATTAATGAATTGTATATTAAAAGCATATGCTTCTTATTACTGAAATCATAACGTTCCAGGATGAATAATTTTGCATGATCCAGAGAGAGGGTGTGCAGCGAGAGATCATTCCTTTTATTCACGAGGGGGAACTTGGGTCCAGTTGCCTTCTCCACAATAGTGGAACAACTAAAATCCCTGTAAAGCCTCCTTTGCTTAATAATAAAGGGAATGCCTGATCCCGAGATCAAGTAGCTAAGAGAGGCCATCCTCTCATTATGCTTGTGGGGATGGGGCTGAATAACTAATGATTCAAAAGTCCACCAGTGATGGAAAGCTAGCTTCCCTTTGGTTTGGTCCTATTCAGCTCTCCCTCCTGTTTGTCCACGGAGATAACTTCTGGAAGCCCAAGTGTCTACCGAACTTTAGCAACCACAGGCTGATCATCAAAACTAATGGGCTTTCAAGTTAAAAGGGACCTTGGAGGTCAATTGGTTATTTTATAGATTTAAAGCCTAGAGAAAGGGTGTGACTTGTCCAAGGTCCCAAGGTCCTAGAATCTTTTGCTGGAAGGGAAACAGAGGTCATACTAGCCCAACAGTTCATGGTAGGCTCAGGATCTGTACTCTGGTCTTTCTAGTCCAATGTTCTTTTTCTTATAGTATGCAGTCTCCCTAGTAACATACATAGAGACTTAATATCATGACAGACCCAATGATACTTTCTATTCCTTCCTTGTGTCCATCTCCTTCCCATGAGTCGTTTTCCTTCTTCATCCCAACAAATTCCTCTCCCCACCACTTGCTTACAGTGATTCACTCACCCTGGGGCAGTCCATAGAAGTAGCAACTAGTATCTAGATGGAGGAGCTGGTAGAGCTCAACACTCAGTTTACTTTGGTGCAGCTTCCAAGACTCACTGGGGAGGTGGGACGTAGGTTAACTCCGAGGAGCTGAGGTACAAGGGTGGGTAATGGATGGTTTCTTGCGTTGAAAAAGGACTTTAGAAATAGGTGTTCTCTGAGGGGCCCGACTTCTGGAATTTCATTGATTATCATTATCATTGTGTATAAAGCACTATTAATGGCTTTCTATAAAGCTTACAAATGTTTTATACTCTATAGCTCCACTTGGGCTTTAAAAACAACACTGTGATAAATGGGACGAAAATGAGACTCAAACAGGGCAACATAATCTTTTCAACTCTACACTGCTAATAAATGTCAGTGGCAGAATTCAAAGCCAGGTCTTTCTAAAACAAAGTCCAGCTCACTATGCGTGATGCTACACTACCTTGCATTTTTAAAAAGAGAATATAGCAATATTTCATTTATTTGCCATGCTTGGAAATGAGTTCATAGGATCTCAGAATTTAGACCTGGCTAGGGCTTAAAAGTTATCCAGTCCGGGGCGGCTAGGTGATGCAGTGAATAGAACACCGGCCCCGGAGTCAGGAGTACCTGAGTTCAAATCCAGCCTCAGACGCTTAACACAAAAAACTAGCCGTGTGACCTTGGGCAAGTCACTTAACCCCAACTGCCCTAAAAAAAAAATTATCCAGTCCAACCCTCAAATATTACAGATGAAGAAACTGTATCCTAGTAGAGTTCAAATTACTTGACCAAGGTCACACAGGGAGAAATCAGAAGAACAGGGGTTGAAGTAGTGTCTTCTGACTCATGCAATAGAGAAGAGAGTCAGAGGACCTGGGTTTAAAATCTACCTCTGGTAATTAATATCTGTTTGACCCTGGGAAGTTACTTAGCCTCTCCAGAGCTCAGTTTCCTCATCTGTAACATGGGGAAGTTGAATCAGATGGTCCTTATGGTCCCTGGCCGCACTAAATGGAAGATCTTATGACAGTCCAGTGCTCTTTCAACCACATTGAAAGAATTCATCTCCCATGGCTGAGTTGAATAGATAAATGGTGATACAAAGAAAGGCACAAGACTTTCCCTACTTTCAAGGAAGCTACAGTATAGGGAAGCCAACATGCAAAGGGCTATGCTCAAGCATGCCACAGAGAGGATCCAGTGGAGGGGATCAACAGAGAAAGGCAAGAGCATTAAGGGGGATTGGGAAGGTGGGATTTTGGCTGGTACTTGAAGGAAGCTAAAGAGGCAGAGAGGAGGAAGGAGAGAGGGACCAGCCACTGAAAATGCCAAAGGTCATAAGATCAGGTGTCTTGTGCAAGGAACATCAAGGAGGTCAGTGCCACTGGGCTGTGGAGAAACTGGCAGAGAGTAAGATCATGTAAAAAGTAAGAAGGGACCAGGTTACAGAGGGCTTTAAAAGTCAGATTGTGGATTTTGTATTTGATCCTTGAGGCAATAGTGAGCAACTGGGGTTGACTAAATGGAAAGGGGATAGGGGAGATTTGACGTGGTTTTGCAAGACTGGTTTGTTGGCTGAATGGAGAATGGACTGGGGTGGGGAGAGACTTAAGGGAAGAAGACCAACCAGTAGAGTACAACAGTAGTCCAGGTGAGAGGCGATAAAAGCCTGCATCAGGGTGGTGACAGTGTCAGAGACGAGAAGAGGACAGGTGTAAGATGTTTCAAGAAGGATAAGACTAAGCAACTGATTGGTCAGTGGGAGTGAGGAGTCAACCATGACACCAAGGCTTGAAGCCAAGGTGACTGGGAGGATGGCTGTACTCTCTACAGTAACAGGGAAATTAGGAAGAGTGGAGGGTTTGGTGGGGGGTTGAGGGAAGAAAATAATTAGTTTAGTTTTGGACATATTGAATTTAAGATATCTACGGGGCATCCAGTTTGAGATATCTAATAGGCAGTTGGAGATGGATCCAAAATGACTTTTCCTGCCTTCCTGGCCTATCATGAATATAATTTAACACTTGGGTCCATTCAGAATCATCAACATGAATATCAGTTTTTGCCTTCTACTATATTACCATGATAATTAGAGGGAATACTGAACTGTGTTATTTACCTTTGCTCCTAATGGCCCCAGATGTTACGCTCTAGGAGCTTTTATGTCAGCATTTTCTCTTTTCCCCTGCTGTCAGTGGGCCTTTCTTTGCTGACAGCATACCTCACTACAGCATCCTTCCTTCTTCCTCCTTTCTAATTTACTGTTCCCATTCTGCCTTTGGCTGAGAAACCAAATAACTATGTTTACTTGAAATGTACCTAAAAGAAAAGTAAATTGATTCTGAATGAAAATCTGAAAGGGTCACCTACAAAGTACTTGGTGATATCAGTCACATATGGGCTGCTCAGGAGTCTTTTTCTTTAATTTCCTTGCTGGACCTCATCTGTGTTCTGGATAGCTAAATAAAAAATGAACTTGTAGATAAATGAGATTATGCTGTATTTAATTCATGGCTCTTGGGCCATGCCTGTTAGTTACAGAGCAGGCATATTTGTATATGTTTGAGCAGGGGGAAAAAGAGACTCTGGGAAAAGGAAACAGAATTAATTAAAAAATCAGCTTGGGGTCTTATCATCATGGTAATGATGATGGTGGTGAAGATACAAAGTTAGAATCTATACAGCATCTATTGTGTGCCAATGACTATGTTAATTAGCACTTTACAAATAAATATTTAAGGTTGAAAAAATAATATACTACTTATTAGTCTCCATGCTCATTGTGGATTTCTATGCGTTTTGGTGAGTGTTGATCTTGGAGTCAATCAATCTACAAGCATTTATTAAGTACTGACTTCGTGCCTGCCAGTGGACTAGGCTAAGAATCCAAAGATGGCAATGAAACTGTCCCTGCTCTCAAAGAACTTAAATTCGGCCCCCCTTCACTAAAATCAGAGTCATAATTGTAACTCGGGATGGGAGACACAAAAACCAAACTTTATCATTTGGGTAAGGTTTTCTTCAGATAAAAGGCAAGTTGGTGGCAGTAGGAGCTGACTATAATCCTGTAATGCTCAGAGGATGCCATGGATGGGAATTCAGCATATGTTTTAGGACAGAGAAGAGACCCAAGAACAGGACAGTCCCAGGGTCTGTTTTTTATTATGTAGCACACTTCCTAATGTACCAGATCAGAGGATATTAGAGCTGGAAGAAGCCTGTTAGTGCACTCCTATGCCCCTAATTTTACAGATGAAGAAGAGGAGACTCAGAGCAGTTCTCTATCTCCCCAGCCCTCAGCACAGTACCAGGCACTCAGCAGACACTTAAATGTGTGTGGATTGACTGAATGCATGGCTTGACCGAAGGTAGTCTAGCCCATTAATGTCAGAATAGGGAAGAGAACTAATATTCAGCATTCTTTTCATCAATTTCTGACTAAGTCATTACAACTTTATAACCTGAGTATTATGACATGAAAAGGCACAAAAATTCATTCGAGTAGAAATAACTTGTTAAAATGTCACCTGAACCTGAGTTAATTCATCTTCCCAAACCAATGCCCAGCTTCTTCAGCTTGGAGGATTCAGTGTGCATCAAGCAATATGAGATTTTTCATTTGAAGGTTTGCGCTGGAATAATCATTATCACACAAGAAAGCAAAAAGGCAGAATAACCATGGTTTATATTTCTTTTTAAAAATCTGATAGGGCATCCCAGACAAAAACTACAAGATATGACCTTCTATCTTGGTTAAGAGGACCAAAGAAATCTCTGCTGTAATTAACTTTTATTTTAAAAATACAGATAAGAAAAATGAGCAAGCATTTAGGGAAATGGATATGCAGAGATGTTAAAAAAGATAGCAATGAAAACTTACTGAAGACAGAAAGAATAAGAAACAGAATGTTTATTTTGAGCCCAAACTAAAAAGGTTCATTAGATTTCTATTGCCTGGCAACAATTCCTCCTGCCAGGGTGTATTGTAGCAGCTGGGATACCTCTGCTAAAGGTCTGGTAACAAGAAAAGGAGTATAATATTACTAGTGCTATTTATCCTAGAAGAGGAAACAATGACCAGAGGACTCACACGTTCACAGCTTATAAATCTAAATTTAAACATTTTTCAATTATTCAACATGTACAGGGAAAGAATAACTAACATTTATATTTGACCACCAAAAAAGCCTTAAATATTTGATAAATAAGGGAGCAGCTCTGAGCTAGTAACAGCTTTTTTTTTTCCTAGTGCATACACACATATAAGCTACTAAAAAAGCTTAAAATTTCACCAAGAGGGCAGTTAGAGGGCTCAATGGATAGAGGGCCAGGTCTGGAATCAGGAAGACTCATTTCCTAAGTTCAAATCTGGCCTCAGACACTAGCTATGTGACCTTGGGTAAGTCACTTAACTCTGCCTCAGTTTTCCCATCTGTAAAATGAGCTGGAAAAGGAAAAGGCAAACTACTCCGGTATCTTTGCCAAGAAAACTCCAAACGGGGCTTCAAATGAAGATGACTGGGCAACAATATACAGGGAGCTAAAATTCTCTGGATAGGTGAAGTATAGCTAGACTACTTTTAACTTTGGAGCAATAGTTCTCGTTCAACCTGTCAACCACGGACTAAAGACCCTCAGGGGTGGGGGTGGGGAAGCTATGGAGTCCCTGCTAGGAGTCTCTGAATCTAACATCAACATTCTGATCTTTATACTTGCAATAAAACATGCAGTATAGTATTTAGGAAAATAAGGGGCAGCATATATACTCTTGTCTCAAATCCCCTTTCACTGAGACGTGTACCACCATTTTCTCAGTCACTCAGACTTACAATCTCCATATCATACTTGACTCTGCTCTCCCTCACCCCACATATCTGTGGCCAAGTCTTAATATTTTGACCTTCATAACATCTCTTTGTAATAAATCCCCCTTCTCTCTACCTGTACAGCTACCAGCCTCACCACCCTAGCCTACTAGGGGCTGGACACTGTGATGGTGTGGTAGGGTCTTAAGAAATTACATTAAGAGTTTCTATCCTCGAGGATTAGGGGAGACAAGTTTCTATACCTGAAACAATCAAGTGCTATGCTATAGAAGATTATGGTATGAAACTATTCCATTTCTTTACCATAGATTTCCAATTTCATGATATATTCATGGTAAATTTGATTTTGATACAATGTAGCACTGCATTCTTTTGGGCTCACTCTCCAAATTTCTACTCAGACTGGCAGCTTAGGTCCCTAAGATGTGACTGACTCTCCTCAGGGCTCTAAGGTTAACCCAGAGTTTGGGGTGGTGGTTTTCTGGAATTGTTGCTCAGGAGCCCTGGATAGTGTACTCTCACACTGATTATCATTCATCTAGTTAGATTTAGTCAGTTTTTAGACAGCCAACGTGGGTTAGTAAGAACTACTGGTATAACCCCCCCGGCTGCCCAAAAATGTATGGGTCACACTTCCCCACAGTCCAGGGGAATGTGAGCTTATGCTTACAGAGCACATGTGCCACAGGGGTAAATCAGCTTCTGGTTTCTGGAAGTTCTTTTCTTCCTTTGTGGCCCTCTCCTGTAATTCTCCTTTGGTGGATACAGTTCCTCATTGGGCTCAAAGGGTTGGTGCCATTGTAAAGTCCTGAGCTTGCTTTTCCTTGGTGGGTCTAATCTGTCTTCTGCTCTTGGTGCAGATGTCACCATCAGCCACTGACATTCTGAGGACATTGCTACTCTTCACTTTAGGAAATTGAAATCTTCTGACTCTCTATGGTTACAAGGGAGAGGAAATAGATTTTTTTGCTACACCATCAAATGATTTCTTCTCAGAAGCTCAATTTATTCTCTACTACTGGACTGACCTGCTACTGGAATACTGGATTCCAAATTGGCTTGTTGTTTGGAACTTACTTGTTTAAGCCAAATTTCAGAAGGCATGACTAATTCATCACAATATATTTCTTATATAGAATCATCTGTTTTCACTCAATTTTTACCTAGTTTCCATCTTTGATTGACTGTCTGATTCAAGAGAGGTATATAAGAATTTTATGCTCTTACTTTCCACCTTTGATCCATTGATTCTATAATTCTATGATTGAGGCATTCTCACCTGATAAAAATACCAGGATATAGAGCATCTTTTAAGTTATGTTAATTGGGGTTGATGGAATAGAACACCCCTCTTTCAGAAGACTACAAAAATTTCCTTAAAAGTAGATTTATTCCCTTTGAAAGGCAACTCATTCCAAAAATACATTTTATTGGCAAGAAGAGTTGGCCTGCAGCCTTATGGAAAAAGGGATGTTCCCAAAGTAGCCCATGTGTAGCTGGGAAGTCAAGGTACAGTAAATCAGAGTCCACTAAAGCCAGCCTAAATATTTCTACTGAGTAAGAATACAATAATGACTTATACTTTCCTAGAATAAACAAGCAAGACAGAGCAAAATAAATCATATAGTTGCAAAATTTCCGAGTGATGCCTACATAGCAGGAATCCAAGATCTGAAGACACTTCTTTGTTGGTGCATGAAACTCTAGAGACCCCTTAATGGTCTTGATCTTTGGCTCTAAAAATATCTTCAATCATTCCCACTGCATCTCTGATCCAAAAAAATTGAGCTTCCTATATCAGATTGGAAAAAATTGATCCAAAGCAGAAGAGCAAAGTTATAAATGCTTGCTAATGGTTTGGAAGAAAGTCTGAAAAAAGAAATTCATGGTTCTTTTTACACTGCTTTGTTTTTTTAAAAAGAAAGGAAGAAAGAAAGAAAAAGAAAGAAAGAAAGAAACAAAGAAATGCTACCCTTCCAAACCTATCTCAAGCCTAAAATCGTGGATAAACAAATAGGCTCAAATAAGTATTTGGAGTAGAGGTGGGAAAGGTGGAAGGAAGAGAGCAGGAAGCTCCCCACCCCTTTGGCTTTCCAAATTTGGAGATTTAGTTTTTTTAGGACAGGAAAAATGCAAGAAGGTCCCAAAGAATGAGCAAATATTATACTTTCAAATGATATACTACAAGTAGAAAAACTAAACATACTGATAACTTTGAATTTTAAATTATTTAAATAATGAAGATTATCTAAAAGGTGGTAGCTTGAATAGGTCTCAAATATACTTATTCATGATTTTGTTCATTCAGTTTAAGCTACGTTATGTAACCTGGGGCTAGATTTGAAAGGAAGGCTTTCTAATCAGTGCTTTTGTGTTTACAGTGCTATTATAAATCTTCAACTGAGTCTTCATTTTTAAAAATTGGTTAAATTGTATAAATTACTAGAACTAAACAGTATCACTGAAATTTAGGTAGGACCACAAATAAATCTCATATTCAGCTTAATTTCTATTCTGGAGATGTTACCAATACCTTCTCCATCAATAGCCGATCCAGAAATGAGTCAGTGCTAGAGGAAACTGTCAATTAAACAAACAAACAAACAAAAAATCAAACGAATAATTCCAAATTAGTAGTTGTAGTTAAGTACCAGATGATTTCTCCCTCTCAAGTCTTTCTTAAATATTCTTAGCTGGTGCTCCAGGGAAGGGAAAAAGTAAGCAAAAACTGTATCTGTATGAAATGAGAGCCAATTTGTTTTAGGAATTCATAGTAATTGTCAGAATGCCTGATGATGGCTGTCAATCAGTCAATAAACATTTATTAAGAGCCTATATGTGTCAGGCACTGTGCTAAAAACTGGGGATACAAAAAAGGGTAAAAGATAGTTCCTGCCCTCAAGGAGCTTTCAATCTAATGGAGGAGACAACGCACATGCGTGTGCGTGCACACGCACACACACACACACACACACTACACAAAGAAGCAAAAAAGTAACAGGGAGTGGGAGAGAAGAACAGATAGGAAGAGAGGGTACCTGGGGAGTGGGGCATGAATGAAATCCAGAGGAGTGTTAAAAGGAGGATTTGGGAGATCTCTGATGTTGACCCTCTACCCTCTCTAATTAGAGGAAGGGAGGGGCCTTAGGTGTTCTCTCACGGGATGAGAATGGGTACAAGATGAAGCAGAAACAATTTATATAACACCAACAACACTGGATAGATTGGTTCTTAAGTCTATGCCAGCAGAACACAAGTTCTGTTAGATCCTACCAAACTGAAAGACTGGGTGATGGACCACAAGCCTGTTGTCTAAGGACTAGCCTAGCTAAAATGAGAGAGGTTCAAATCCAAGTTGGCCACAAAGTGATAGATTTTTCAGTCATAGAAGCTCTCAAGATCCATCTACTAAGTGGGAGAGAGGCTGCAGTCTATATCAGACTATATCAGTGGAGGAAATATCCACATCAATAGGTACTTGGAGCACTGAAATATATTTTATTTAGGATTCTTTTTATTGTTACGACTGATGAGTGACATGGTGATATTTTAAATATCATCTACTTATTCTGCTAATTATATTGACCATACCTTGAAGTAGCATATGATTTTGTGCCATTTATAATAATTTTACACAATCTAATTATTTTATATTAGCAGCCCTATCAACGGCTATTTTAAACTCCATTTTTCAAAAGAGACAATTCATTCACTCTGTCATGGACCAGCTAAGGTACTATAGACGTTAAATACTCTGACATAAAACAAAAGCAGCCTATGGTTTTGAAGGATTTTTCTTTAATATATTCCTCATAGAGGAAATGGGTAGAAAAATTGTTAGGAGAATTATCTCATAAAATAAGAAGCAGAGGGGGAAAAAGTTCACAGAAAACTTGGCAAGAGATTGAATTATACCAAATCCTGAGAGCATTTAAGCATGAAATTCGAAGGAAGACAATAACAGATGAAAAATGGAAAAAATCTGGGAACATTACTATAACAAACCATATTTTTTCTTCAATAACCATGGAGCCACCACATGTGCACTCTAATATCACAGTCCCTGATGCAGTGAGTAAGAAAATGGACATGGAACTCCAGAAAACTAAGACAGGAGAAGTGGCTATACAGGGTCCCGTACACACGAAGAGACCCATGATGAAGGCAATCAATTCTGAGCCTTTGAGGAACAGATTCTCAAGACATTTAAGTATGAAAGGGAGGATGATCAAATGCTTAGGGAAAGAAAAATGAGGACATTATAACTACAAAAAACCCCCCATAAATCATGACTTACTTTATTATCACTATAGGCCCTTTACAAGAATGACATGGGAGGATGAAGAACATTCTTGAAGTTGGCATGTGAAAACACAACCACGCTTTCTCCAATCATATTCTATGATAAATAAATCTTTGGCACAGTGCCTTGCACAGAGTAGGTGCTTAGTAAATGTCTGTTGAATTGAACTGATTTATAACCACAGAGTTTACAAAAGTGCTGATGATCTCACTGTGCTTACTGTTGACTATAGCATCTGACTGTACGTAGCAAAACGCTATCTTAAAGGCTCTCCTCTAGCAAGGAGTTTCCCATGCATATGTTGAAATCATACAAGGTACCATGAAAAAAATTAGACTATTTCATGACTAATAACAGTATAAAACAAAGTATAGCATAATATATTTGGCCAAGGTATTTGTTACTCTCATGTAGGATTGATGATCCATGGCAGAGATCAAATGGAAGAGGGGTTCCTTATAGGCTGAGTGAACTCTTCTTGAGTGTTTATTGAGTGACATAGATAAGAACAAGAAGGTACAGATGGGCTGGGGTAAGTACTGCTAGAAGCTGTATCCACACTGCAGAGATCACAGGTTCCTTAAAGTATCAAAACGATTCTATTGCAGAAAGGGAGAGGCACATGTATTGCTTTATACTACTGAGTTTGAGAATGGACACCTGCTAGCATTACAGTCAGGTTTCTGATGGGTCCTGGCTGAGCGGCTACAGCAGAATGAGTATGCAAACATGACCTTCTTGTTCCCTCAGAATTGGCTAGATCAAATGACAGATATTCAGGAATGTTGGGGGGAGATTCGGAGGTTAGGGGAGAAACCTTCCCCTAACTCTCTACGAGATAAATGATCAAGTCCTTTGACTTTCTCTATTCTGAGCCTTGATTCCATTTACTGATTGTTATCAGTCTAGGTACATCACCAAGTCCCCCCTAAGTTCTTAAAATGTGGGTTCATAGTTTTTAGACAATGTTCTTACAAACTGTGAATAGGAACCTCTTAGATTTGGTAGGAAGCTTCAGACTTTGACCTTGCCTCTTTGGTACTAGACCACCACAATAAGGTGAATATTGCAATAAAGTGAGTCACACAACTTTTTTGCTTTCCTAGTACATATGGAAGTTATGTTTAGACTATACTGTAGTCTATTAATGTCTAAAATGTGCATACCTTAATTAAAAATACTTTAATCTGCTAAAAACTGTTAACCACTATGCAAGCCTTCAGTGCGAACCTACACCGCTCTTTGCCGGTGGAGGGTCTTGCCTTGTTGACAGCTGCTCACTGGTCAGGATGGTGGTTCCTGAAGACTGGAGTGGCTGTGGCAATTTCTTAAAATAAAATAACAAGGAAGTTGGCCAAATCAAGCGACTCTTCCTTTCACAGGAACACTTAGAGGTCACTGAAGGGTTATTAATTGGCCTAATTTCAATATTGTTGTGTTGTAGGAGATAGAAAGGCTCAAGCAGAGGGAGAGAGACAGGACAAGGGCAACTCAGAGAATATATACAACATTTTTCAGTTAAGCTCACCGTCTCATATAGGTGTGGTTTGTGGTGCCTCAAAACAATTACTACACTAGCAGCAAAGATCACTGATGACAGATCACCATCACGGATATAATAATAATGACAAAGTCTGAAATATTGCTAGAATTACCAAAATGGGACATTGAGACACAATGTGGATGTGTGCTGTTGGGAAAATGGTGTCAATAGACCTATTTGATGGGGGGGGGGTTGCAAAAAACCTTCAATTTGTAAAAAATATATTATCTCTGAAGCACAAGAGTGTGCCTGTATACAACTCGGCCCCATGTGACAAGCCCCATACATGGCTCAGATTTGCATAACATTGTAAAACTTAAAATGTCCCTTTTTGATAAGGATACCATCAGGTGCGCAGTATGAGTACTGTTACATCCCCATTTTCTAAATGAAGAAAAGGAAGTGCGGGGAGATAGAGAGGCTTGTTCAGGAGTTACCTAACTCTAAATCCATGACAATATCTTGATGCATCTGGTCCTCTGGTGTGCTTTTCCAGGCTAACATCTGTATTCTCTTTAATGATTACCTCAAATTCAATCTTAAATCAACCAAAGATAATGAAGGCTAGTGGTCATAATTTTCTTGATTGCTCCAGCAAAGTTGGCTAAGGATCACCCTTTAAAAAAAGAACCCGTTCATTTGAATAAACACATACTACCGTCTTTAGCTATAACCAAACGCGTCCCATCATCCCTCTTAAAGAGGAGAGCCTTCTATTTTGTTGTACTATCCTAGTCTTGCTGCCAAACTGGGACTTTGCTCCTTCTAACAGTTTGGTTTCCTCTTTAGTAATTATTTTTCCATGAAATCTTTGAGTGGTAAACATCTCTTGTTAATTATAAGGCAAGGGATTTTCCTGATGGTCAATTATCCAATCCTTGCTGAAAGCAATCAAAGGGAGGAGCAAGTGTTCTGAGCACAGGGCTGAGTTCTGATAGCTTTGGGCAAGTCGGCTTCCTGGTTGATTTCACCAGGAATCAAATTAAGGACAACTTGCTATGGCCGACTACCTCATGTTCACTGTACAAGATCAGACCTGGATTAAATTCTCATCGTGGAAAAAAAACAGGCAATGAGTCCCTTGTTTACTTGTCGTAGTATATTTACATGTCTTCTGGATACATTCGGGTGCTTTTAACAATAATAAATTCCTAAAATTAGTTTTCACCTGTTGATTTCTTTGGAAAATTTTATCAAGGGATATACCTTTCATAAAACTTACTGATGTTATGCACATCTATATGTAGGGTTTAATAAGATATCAGAGATAAGAGCTGAAAGGCATTTGGGTAAAATATAAGAAGTTAGCAACCTATCAAATTTAATTGCTCATGAAGAAAATCAATATGGTACAGTAGAAAGAGCATAGGACTTGAAGAAGATCTGAGTTCAAATTCTGGCTTTTCAACGTACTGCCTGGGTGCTTTTGGGCCAGACCTTCTGCCTCTCCTGGCCTTAGTTGCTTATTTTAAAATGAGGAGGTTGGATTTAAATAGATTCTAAGGTCCCTGACAGCTTTGAACTTGTGATGACATGAAGCTGTTGACAGTGTTTCATCATTAGTTGTGTGATAATTATAAAATAAGAAAGCCAGGTTGATAAGAAACAGGAATTTCCATTTTCCTCAAGCATTATCTACCTGAATGATACACAGATACTTATAACATACCGCCCCACCCCCATCCCGTCATGTGTATTAGGGTAGTATCTGCACAAACCAAATGCTTAATTTTTGTGATATTGTTTTGGGCAGATTGTCAGCTCTTTGAGGGCAGGGATCATATTTTCTTTATCTGTGAATCTCCCCTAATCCCCATGGCATAGTATCTTGCTCACTATGGGTACCTGCTGAATCCCTGGTGAACTGAATTACTAAAAATTCTGTGTGTATGTGCATATTCTTTATAAATATGCACATATATGTTTACTGCTGATGGCCCAGGAGGTCCTCTCCAGCTCTAAATTCAGAAGGTCTGGGTTGGAAGCAGACTTTGGAAAAACGTCCACTAGAGTCAGGCAGAGAATATGCCTTCTGAAGACTAAGAGACAAAATGAATTTTAAGGATGAAGCTTAAGCTCTAGGTTTCCCCACATTTTAAAACAAAAAAGATCCTAAAGTGTATATATTTTTTAAAAGCAGATTTATTTTCTTATTTTGCTTAGGTTGGTATTAAAATTGGTGTGATGGCATGCCATTTTAAACCACCCTTGGGTTCTCCTCTTCCTCCCTAAGTGCCTAAAAGCCAGAGAGAACATTTTATAGGTTCACAGGAAGATTGGTAGCAAGCCGAAAGCAACCCAAGAAATTTTGCACTCCAATCCCTTTGCTTTTCAGATGGGGTGCTAGGTCCAGAGATGTTAAGTGACCTTGTACAGGTCATAATTAGCAGAGCTGGAATTTGAACCCAAATCCTTTGATTCTGATTCCAGCCATCTTTCCCAATAATCTGCTGGTGAGTCTGCCTGCCTAAAATCTCTCACTACTCCAATCCATTCTCCATTCAGTCACTAAAGTGATTTTTCCTAGAGTGCAGATCAGACCATATCACCCCCCTCTCCAACTCCATTATCTCTGGGATCAAATACAAAATACTCATAATAATCTAATCTCCTCTTGCCTTTCCAGTATGCTTATACCTTATTCCCCCCTTTGTACTTTGGCACACAGTAGGCACTTAAATATTTACTGAATGTATGGTTTCCCAAATGTTTATATTATGACTTGTACATAGTAGGTGCTCAAAAGTGTTTGTCAACTGAATATTTATTAGACATTTTATATGTACTAACTCCAAGTTGGAATTCGGGGGCCAGTCCCACTCCAACTATCTGATGCCTTGGGGTGCCAATAGACTCCTTTGGTCTTATTTCCTGATTTTGCCTTTAATTGACCAACCAGGATTTTCATTAACATAGCAGTTGAGAGAGTGGCTTTACCCAATCCAGCAACCTAGTTACCCCTCATGGCTGAGAAATCAAGACACCACACCTGTCAAGCTGAGCAAGGGAGAGATGCCACACCCAGAAATGCACTTGAGAATCTTGGGTGTTATGAACTGAAACAGAGTGAAGTGAGCAGAACCAGCTGGACAGTTTGTCCTGGGACAACACTGTAAAGAAAAACAATTTTCAAAGCAATGACCAATCAAGACTCTGGAGAACTCATGATGTGGCATAAAAGGTTAAAGGTCATAAAGGCCACCTCCTGACACCAAGGTGATAGACAAAAAATACAAAAGAGACAAATAGTTTTGGACATGGCCACTTTGTGGATTCATTTTAATTGACTATGCTTATTTGGTATGGGTTTTTTTTTCTTTCTTTAGGTTATTTGGAGAGAGGGTCAGAGGACGGAAATGCATTAGTAAAAATGATGACCAAAAAGGGTTACTGCAACACTTCTCAAAATCCACGTAAGAGAACAGAAGGAAGTTCCAAAGGAAGCCTTGACAAGGAGGATGGATTTGAAAATAATGCATAGGATTTATTATATCTTTGTCTATATACTTCTAAAAATCAAAGTGGTATGACATAAGAGGACAGGTAGGTGGCCCAGTAAATAGAGTGCTAAGCCTGAAAGCAGGAAGACTCATCTTCCTGAATTCAAATCCTGCCTCAGACACTTACTAGCTGTGTGACCCTGGGCAAGTCACTTAACCCTGTTTGCTTCAGTTTCCTCATAAGTCAAATGAGCTGGAGAAGGAAATATCTTTGCCAAGAAAACCCCCAATGGCATCACAGAAAGTCAGATGTAAATGAAAATGACTAAACAGCAACAAATTAACATAAACCCCATTACACTGAAAATATCACTTTTTAAATTATTCAGCCTATATGGAAAAGAGCAATAAAACCCAGTTAAAAACAGCAAAAATACAACCTCTTGATATTCTGAATGTATACAATCTTTTAAAAAGTAGATTTATATTCCTAACATTTATATGCTTAGGTTGGCATTAAAATTGCTGTGATATATGCAGTACCATTAATGTAAGAGGACCCTGAAGCATCATGTTTGCAGAAAGAAATGTATATTGGTGGAGCCAGGGGGGATTTTCAAGATAATAGTCTGACTCCTTCATTTTATAGAGAAGGAAACAGACTCAGAGAAGGGAATGGACCTGCCCAAGGTGAGGCTGGGATGGAACATTTGCCACAGATTATCCACCAAATGGAAAAACCATAATTGGGCAGTCAAGAGTTCACCATAAGGTAAGAGATGCTCTCTTTGAATATTCCAAACATACCAATTTGCAAGTTCTAGCAACACAAAAAGTAAGTGATACAGCTTTCAGGGAGCTTGTCAACCAAAGATCCTGAGAAGTTTTAGTTCCAGAAAGTAATATTTTAGGAAAGTAAAAATAAGGTTTTAAAATAAAACTGCCCACCTGAACCAAGCTATAATTGTTGATATAATGTCATTATTTTCAGGAAAATTCTCTCTTTCTTTTTTGGTCTCAAACATTCTAGGATTGAACAATTCTTAGGAATGGATTAATATTACAAGATTGTTTTTAAGTTGCTAGGCAACACCAAAAAATAAATGTTCATGTTCTGAGATCACTGGGCATTCTTTATTCTTCCCACTCTGAGTGTATTTTGTTATCTGGCCTTGTGCCATCTGGACAAATGCAGTTAGCTGAAACCCAGCTACTGTTTTTTTTTTACCTATGGTGGCAAAAATATAACAATTTGTACCTCTGAATAATGAATCATCTGACAAGGTGGAATCAGAGTTCTCTGGCAGGGTGCACTCTCTTGCTGGACCAATTACATCTCTTACTGGAATTCAAGCGTAGAGATTTGGAGTTCCTTTGTCATTTCTAATATACTTTTTTCTCTGCTTTCTTCACAGGAAAACTGCCTTTTTTTGAGGGGGGAAGGGATAATTATGTGATAGAAAGCAATGATCATTTTATGAGCAATTTTAGCATCTGATGTTCACAGGAAAAAATTTTCTTTGTTTCTAAAGAATGTTTCAATGTGCTAGGGGGGGAAGCACCCAAAACTCTCCTTAGAATAATTTTTCTAATTACATATCAATCAGAATTATACTAAATCAGGAAACTGCCTCTCTGCTTCTTTCCCTTTGTACTATTTCCAATGACAAAGGAAACACATTCTACCTATCTTAAAAAAACCCAAACCCAACATATTTAACTGATGTCATACATGCAAATATTTTTCTCTCAATTACCCTAGCAAAGGACCCCCTCCTTTCTCACTCACCACTGCGACACAAAACATCTCACACCTTTAATTTAAACACTGCACCTTTTGTATCCAAATACATCACATTGAATCTACACCCCATGGTTTATGGTATATATAGAAAAAGACAAGTCATTCCCAGCTGTATTCTCTTAAAGCTGTAATCTCTATTTCTGTGCACCATGAAGGAAAAACTGCCTCATTTTCTACCCACCATCATTGAAATAAAAAAGAAAACAGGCTGGGATTTACATTTTTAATCTTTTCCCACAGACAAGGCTCTTCTAGCCACAACTTACCTAAATGGCTAATTACATGTGGGCAGCAGCAACAGAACTGTTTGCTGGTTGAAGCAGAGACAAATGTACTCTGGTGAAATTATGACAGTGTATGCCTGATACGGATGCTCCATACATTATCAAAAAGCAGGTTTTGAGTAACTGCTATTTCTATAGAAACACACCCTCAACAAGATAGCTTTTTTTGTTTGTTGTTGGGGAGAAGTGGGTGGGAGCAATTAAAACTCAACCCCACAATGTGGCTTCATTCTAAATGTGGACAGGCATTAATGACATTTGGAGAATCAAGATGATACAAATCAGGTGATTAGAGAAATCCAGGTTGTTAAAACAGGAATCTCCAAACAAGGGTATCCATTAATTTCATTGAGCTGGCTTTCTCTGTAACTTCTAGTCAGGCATTCTTTTTTTTTTCTTTTAATTTTCAAACTGAGCATTTTTTCTTTTTCCTTTTGTAATAGGATTTACACCCCCCTCCCTCCAATTACATGTCAAGACAATTTTTGGCATTCATTTACAAGATTCTGAGTTTCGCTTTTTTCTCCCTCCCTTCCCCTATTCCTAAAATGTTAGGCAATTTCATATAGGTTATACATGTGCTACAATGTAAAACATTTTCCTATGAGTCACAGATGAGAAAGAAAAAACAGATCAAAAGGAAAAAAAAAGAATGAAGTAAGTGAAAAAAGTGTGCTTTAATTTGCATTCAGAGTCTATCATTTCTTTATCTGGATGTGGATGGCATTTTCCTTCATGTGTCCTTTGTATTTGTCTTGGATCATGGTGCTGCTAAGAAGAGCTGGGTCATTTATAGATGGTCATCGCACAATATTGCTGTTGTTTTCCTGGTTCTGCTCATTTCATTTTGCATCCAGCTCATACAAATCTATGAGGTTTTTCTGAAATCTACCTCTAAGTCATGTCTTACTGTACAATAGTATTCCATTACATTCATATACCACAGCTTGTTCAGCCATTCCCCAATTGATGGGTATCCCCTCAGCACCCAATATTTTGCCACCATGTAAAGGGCTGCTATAAATATTTTTGCAACTGCAGGTCCTTTTCCATTTTTTATGATCTCTTTGGGATACAGATCTAGTAGTGGTATTACTGGATCAAAAGTTATGCAAAAGGTATGCCCTTTGAATATAGTTCCAAACTGTTCTCCAGAATGGTTGGATTAGTTCACAACTCTACCAACAGTGCATCAGTGCCCCGATTTTCTCACATTCTTTCCAACTTTTGTCATTTTCCCTTTTTGTTGTATTAGCTGATCTGACAGGTGTGAGATGGTAATGAGGTATTGTTTTAATTTGCATTTCTCTAATAAAAAAGTGATTTAGAGTACTTCTTCATATGCCAATAGATAGCTTTGATTTTTTAAAATTTAGTTTTTATTTGTTTTCTTGTTTACATTATTCATTTTCATTACACTTTTGAATTACACATTTTCTCCCCATCTTGCCCCTGCCCCAACCCCAAGACAGCAATCCCATTATAAAGCCCCTCCTCTGCTCTGCTTTCTTATTTTCTGGTAGGGCAGGGAGGGTCTCCCTATCCCAGTCCCCATATATCTTAATTCCCAGTTGCAGGTATTGCAGAACTTTAAATCCTAGATTCTTTTGATTCCTCCCCTGCCACCCACCTCCACTGGAAGGGCACTCAGTTCAATGCAGGCTATGGATGTGTGACTATACAGGACATCTTCATAGTGGACACACCGTGACAGTGATCGTCTGTCTCTCCTTCCTATCCCTCCCCCCCGACCCCCTTGTTTC
>CM053597.1:41963122-42010505 GCA_028646575.1 Pseudocheirus occidentalis | reverse complement strand
CCTGGTCGCGGTCTCGGCTTCAGGCTGTTCCAGCCTCCGTTCTGGCTGCCGCGATGAGCTCCTGCTGCCGAGCTGCCTTCAGCGAGAGATGTGTTCTCTGTATTTTTGTGAGTTTGAGAGTCCAAGACTTTCCTAGACTTTGTCTGGGCTCATATTTTCTGGGTGTTTAGGGTGGCAGTGTGGGAGCTGTGGGACCTTGCTGCTTCTATGCTGCCATCTTGGCTCCGCCCCCCGATATCTTTGATTTCTTAATCTGAAAACTGCTTACTCATATCTTTTGCCCATTTATCAATTGGGGAATGGCTTGTATTCTTATAAATGTGACTCAGTTCCCTATATATTTGAGAAATGAGGACTTTATCAGAGACACTTGCTGTAAAGATTGTTTCTCAGCTTTTTGCTTTCCTTCTAATCTTGGTTGTATTGGTCTTGTTTGTGTAAAAGCTTTTTAATTTAATATAAACAAAAGAATGTATTTTACATTTTGTAATATTCTCTGTGTCTTGTTTGGTCATGAACCTGTAGCTCACTTAACTTATCCTTAAAAATTTGGGTGCTATGTCACTTGGTGAATATATATTTAGTAGTGATATTAATTCACTCTCCGTGGTACCTTTTAGCAAGATGTAGTTTCCTTCCTTATCTCTTTTAATTAGGTCTATCCAGTCAGGCATTCTGACTTCAAACCCACTGACCTAGTTCTCTACTAGCAAGTGACCATTCCCAGAGGCAGCAAGACAACATGCTGTCTGAAAAGCTATTACGCATGCAAGAATAACCGTCTGCTTGTTCCCTGTCCTGCTGGAACTCAATAATTTCCTAACAGGTTAGAGACAGAGTAAACCTGATCCTCTCCTAAAGCAAGCTGAAATAATCCTCACTCACTGCCTGGGGTTCCTTGGCTAAGGTGCATTCGTCAACCCAGGCATGAGTACGATCACTTGCATTTGGTGAGAACCAATAAAGGTAAACACTTGCTTTTCAGAGTGTAACTGACTGTGTCTTCTCACATGAGTGATGTCAAACTGTACATTCAATTTATTCACTGAATTTGTCCTGTTCCATCAGATACTATCCCCAAACATACACCCACATCCTTAATAAAGTCTCCACAGCATCCAAAGAGAGACTCTATCCAGAGAGAAAGCCTAACAAAGCACGAGATATATCGACTCTAACACGTGAGCTGGGCTTTGCCCAAGACCCCACAGCAAGGTGTTTATTTGGCAGTGAAAATTCCATTCTGATCCCCAAATGATTCCTTGTGTTCTCACTTTTTTTTTCTTTTTAAATAATGAATTCTACTTGCTGGCACATATGCAGTACCAATCTGTTGATTCTTAAGGTCATTTGCAGTCATGAGCAAAATCCAACTTTGTCTTCCAAGGTAGATTTAATCTGTGAGATCTGCAACAGGAACTGAATGCAGGGTGAAAGAAAGGTTATCTGTAGGGTAGGTCCTAACCACCCTGTTCATGGAAACAAATGACACTAGTGACCGATACCATTAGCTGTGTGGCTTTGGGAGAGTCCCTTTATCCCTGTGGATCTCAGTTTGCTCCAGAGGCAGAGAGGTAGTGTACTGGGTAGACAGGTTGGCTTGGATAGGTAGGTAGGTTTACTAGCTGCATGACCTTGGGCAAGTTCTTAACATCTAGAACTTCAGTTTCTTTTATAAAACGGGGATAAGGGTATCTACAGTACCTGGCTCACAGGACTGCTGTAAGGATCAAATAAAAACCTTAAAGGACCAGGGGAGGGAAAAAGGATTTATATAGAACCTATTCTGTGCCAGGCACTGTATTAAGCATTTTTACAGATGATTTCATTTGATCCTCACAACAACCTTGGGAGGTAGGTGCTATTATTGTCCCCATTTTACAGTTAAGGAAACTGAGGCAAACAGAAATTAAATGACTTGATCAGGATCACATAATTAATAAATGTCTGAGGCCTCATTTGAACTCAATTCTTTCTGACTCTAGTCCCAAGGTTCTATCCACTGAGTCACCTTTCTGGAACTTCTGGAGCAAACTGAAGCCTATATTGATGGTCATGAGAATGATGATGCTAATGTCAGATCCACAGAGAGTTCATAGATTCACAGTGCATACCTGTTTTGCAAGCTAAATGAGTAACATGGTTAAGTAAAATAACATCCGTTTTATTCTTGTCTGTAATGATATATATATATATATATACACACACACACACTATATTATTAAAATTATATGCAATTTTAATCAATTTAAATTATATGTAATAGACGTAATAGCCTGGGTTCAAGTCTCTCAGTGCTCTCAACCAATTCTAAGACCTGGTGATCTGCACTGATAGAGCAAGAGCCCTCTATCACTGAAATTATAGGTACACTCTAAATAGAAACAGTATTAACTGCAACTCTGCCTGTCATGGTCCTGTGTGGGCCAAGAGCATTATATTCTTCTAATTAAAAATGAAAGGGCTTTTAATGAGAACTGGACCCTGTCTTCTGTGCTAACCACAACCGACTCAGCCAAGAAATATCCCTGCCAGAGGCAGAGCAGAGATGGCAGAGTAAAAGCAGGTATTTGTTTAAGCTCCTGTACCAACCACCTCTAATACCTGTAAGTACAACTCAAAACAAGTTTTAGAGCTACAGAACCCACAGAGCGACAGAAAGAAGCAAATCTCCCACCAAAAGCAGCCTGGCAGACTGACAGGAAAGGTTTATCACACAGGGCTGGAAGTAGAGCACAGTCCTGTGTGAGACATGGGTCCAGACCTGGGGCAACTGACCAATGGCCCAGACTGGTCAGGGCAGACTTCAGGACAGTGAATGTCTGGCAGGTGTGGCAGTTGCCAGACTTCTCAACTCACAAATGCCAAAGAGAAAGTAAAAGGTCATGGGGAAGCCTGTTGATCTAGGGTGAAATAAGAGCACTTTCAGGCTCCTGCCCCTGGGGTAAGAGGTGGTGGAGGTGCAGCTGCTGTCATGTGGCTGCCTCCAGGGCTCTTGGCCTGCAGATAGTAGGGGGACCAAGCGACCATTTAGAGGGTAATCACCCTTGTTTTGACCTGCTTGGATATGGTCACAGTCTTGGGTTGGGGTGGCTATAGAGAGGGTGCCCTCCTCAGACCTCTAACAATAGCTTTGACAACATTTGCAAAAACCCCAGAAATTTGAAACACAGCTCTCTCCATTCTGGAAGCAGAGTTCTAGCATGGAAAAGAGCTGAAAAGTCAAATAATTGGCCGGCAAGATGAGCAAACAGAGGAAGCACAATCAGACTATACAATACTTTTTTGGGGACAAAAAGGATCAAAACATGGAACCAGAAGAAGACAACAGAGCCAAAACTCCTGCATCAAAAGCTTCCAAGAGAAATATGAATTGGTTACAGACAATGGAGGAGCTCAAGAAGGATTCTGAAAATCAAGTAAGAAAAGTAGAGGAAAAATTAGGAAGAGAAATGAGAATGATGCAAGAAAATCATGAAAAGTGAGTCAATAGCCTGACTGAAGAAAATAACACCTTAAAAAAATAGACTAACTCAAATGGCGAAAAGAGGCCCAAAAAACCAGTGAGGAGAAGAATACCTTAAAAAACTGAATTGGCTAGATGGAAAAGAATTTTCAAAAACTCACTGAATAGAATAATTCCTTCAAAATTAGACTGGAGCAAATGGAAGCTAATGACTTTATGAGAAATCAAGATACTATCAAACATATCCAAACAAATGAAAAAAATAGAAGGAAATGTGAAGTATCTCACTGGAAAAACCACTCACCTGGAAAACAGATCTGTAATGGTAATGGAATTTAAAGATCCCCCTATATAGGCTTGGTTTTCAGGTTGAGTGTTGAAACCCAGAGCTTGTGAATCCCACTTGTAGGACAGACTTGCTGATGTGTTGTTTTTTTTTTTTTTGTTTTTTTTTTGTTTTTTTGCTTTTTGGAGGGCAGTTGGGGTTAAGTGACTTGCCCGAGGTCACACGGCTAGTTTTTTGTGTTAAGTGTCTGAGGCCGGATGTGAACTCAGGTACTCCTGACTCCAGGGCCGGTGCTCTATTCACTGCGCCACCTAGCCGCCCCTCAGACTTGCTGATGTGAAGAGAGAGGGCTGAACTGGGAGGAGTTGGTGCCGTGGATTTAGAGAGAGACCCAAGCAGAGAGAAGACCCAAGCAGAGGGAGGCAGAAGAACTTTTGGGAAGCAGCACTGTGGAGGCAGAGAAGAGAATTGCCAGGGGCCAGAGCTGCTCAGGGAGAGAGAGAGGACTGCCAGGTAAAGCTGCCTGTACTGCTGAGGGCCAGCTAGAGCTGCCCAGGACTGTTGAGAGCTGCCACCTAGAGCTCTGAGAACTGAGGATGTGATGCTGGTATTTTGTCTGTTTTGATGTTGTTTTGCCAGATTCATCTGCTGTTAAAGGACAGTGCTATTGTTGCAGAGGTCCTGGAACCTTGCTGTTGGTTCAGGTCCTGAGACCTGCAGGCACAGAGTGAATTGATGAGGATACTGGCAATGTACATTGTGGCTTTGCTAAGCTTTGTCTCCCCAGGAACAGAGACTGCTGAGAGCTTGCCTCCTGTCAAGATGAAGAAAAGACCTCTCTTTGGGTATTAAATGCTGTGATGATATCTTAACCTTGTTGTAGCTTAGAGGTAGATGGCCTTTGTGCCCCTTTTGGGAAGGTACTGGGCATTAACTGATGACAACTGTAATTCAGTTGTGATCCAGGGGTGGGAAACTTTTGACTTTTTGTATTCTGTGACTGACCAAATAAACTCACTTTGTTTATGATTGGAAACTAATCTCCAGTTGAATAGAGAGAAGACTTTGTGATTGACTAAATGAATGTAATGCCCAGGGGTGGAGTAGTACTTTGACTCTATACTTTGTGACTGAATTGAGATACTTTGTAATTGAATTGAGAACTTGCTAAGTGACTGAGTTACACTGTATTTTGATTTTCTCTGTTTTGTGAATGTTCTGCTTTAATCTGTCACTGAATAAATGGAGAGTAACTATGCTGGTATTCCAAACACTGGAAGTTGCCTTTGCTTGGCATTACAAGGTCCAGGAGAGATAATTTAAAAATTATTGGACTAGGGATGGCTAGGTGGTGCAGTGAATAGAGCACTGGCCCTGGAGTCAGGAGGACCCGAGTTCAAATCTGGTCTCAGACACTTAACATACACACACACACACACACACACACACACACACACAAACCTAGCTGTGTGACATTGGGCAAGTCACTTAACCCCAACTGCCCTTCCCCCCCAAAAGCAAAAAAAGTATTGGAATAGCTGAAAGCCATAATCAAAAAAAGAGCCTAGAAACCATCCTTCAAGAAATTCTCAAGGTAAATTGCCCTGATATTCTAGAACCAGAGGGAAAAATAGAAATGGAAAGAATTCACTGATCACCTCTTGAAAAATATCCCAGAAGGAAAAACTCCCAGGAATATTATAGCCAAATTCTAGAGTTCCCAGGTCAAGGAGAAAATATCACAAGCAGCCAAGAAGAAACAATTTGATTATTGTGGAAACATAATCGGGATAACACAAGATCTAGTAGCTTCTACATTAAGGGATTGAAGGGCTTGGAATATGATATTCCAGAGGTCAAAGGAGCTAGGATTAAAACCAAGAATCACCTACTCTGCAAAAGTAAGTATAATGCTTCAGGGGAAAATATGGTCATTCAATGAAATAGAGGACTTTCAAGTATTCTTAATGAAAAAACCAGAGCTGAACAGAAAATTAGATTTTCAAATACTAGAAACAAGAGAAGCATGAGAAGGTAAACAGGAAAAAGAAATTATATAAAGAACTTATTAAAGTTGAACTATTAATATTCCCTACATGGAAAAATGATAAGTGTAACTCATGAGACTTTTCTCAGTATGGGGATAGTTGAAGAGATTATATATGTATATATTTGTATACATACATATATATATGCATGTATAGGAGGGTGTATGTGTGTATAAATACATAGGGTGAGTGTGTGTACATGTGTGTACATGTATGCATAGAGAGAGGGCACAAGATCAGTTAAATATGAAGGGATGATATCTAAAAAATAAAATTAAGAGGTTGAGAGAAGAATATATTGGGAGAAGGAGAAAGGGAGAGATAAAATAAATCATCTTATATAAAAGAAGCAAGAGAAAACTTACAAATAAAGGGAAAAGCAGGAAGGTGAAAGGGAATGGGATAACCTTATTCTCATTGAATTTGGCTTAAGGAAAGAATAACATATACACTCAACTGGGTATCTTACTCTACAGGAAAGTAGGGGGAAAGGCGATAAGAGAGGGGATGAGAGAAAGGAGGGTAGACCGGGGGCGGGTGAGAGGGTAGTTAGAAGCACACACTTCTGAAATGGGACAGGGTCAAAGTAGAAAACAGAATAAGTGGGGGCAGAATAGGATGGAAGGAAATATAGTTAGTCTTTCACAATATAACTACCATGGAAACGTTTTACGTAACTACACATGTACAACCTATGTTGAATTGCTTGTCTTCCCAGTGGGGGTAGGTGAGGAGGGAAGAAGCGAAAGACTCTAGAACTTAAAGTTTCAAAAACAAATGTTAAAAAAAGTTTTTTTTTAAACATACAAATGGGAAATAAGATATACAGGCACTGGGGTACAGAAATCCATCTTGTCCTACTAGAAAGTTGGGAGAGGATGGGAATGGATATGAGAGAGCAGATGGGGGTAAGGGGTATTCAGTAGGCTTGCTTTCTTGGGGTGGGGGGTTAGGGGAAAGACAAGGAGAAAAAACTAACTCAAAATCTTATGGAAATGAATGTTAAAAACAAAAAAATAAATGAAAGATAAAAAAAAAGAAATACCCCTGCAAGTTCCCGATGCTTGTTTATCCTTGCCTGTGGATCGCAGATGTTCTGGTCCTCAATCCTTATAAAGAGGGATCTGTGTGGGAATCCTGGCTTTATATTTAAACAGCACCTGTCCTCCATCCTGCTACTCAGGTTTGCTTACTGCTTTTCTATTCATTTGGATTTCTTGGCTTTGCAACACAGATGCTGTCAGTTTGTCTGCAGGGTTAAAAATCCCTATGCTTGTTTGCTCCCAATTAACAAAGGGGAATTGACTTGGCTGTTTCACAATGGAATGCATTCTCAACTCCATCCAGGAACTGGGAGGGAAGCTAGCCCTGCTGCTGGCAGTCAGCCGAGTGACTCCAATCTTCTTTGACTGGGTATATTTTCAGCAGTGGGGGAAGGGATACTTGAGCTGTAAACCCTACATTTCAGCTCTCCGCCCCAAGCAGGGAAGAAAACCTCTAATCAAGTTTCTAACACAAACACGTTATAGAAAAAGCAGGGGCATAAAAATGCTAATTTTGTTAGGGAACAAATATGGCACGAGGATGAGGAACTTAGAATTATGGAATCATAAGAAAGAATGTCAGAGCTGGAGGAGCCCTGTGAAAGTAACTAAGTCTAAACCCCTCATTTTACAGTTGAGGAGACAGATTCAGTGATCAAGTCACTTGGCCAAGGTCAAGGACAAGTCAGTGGCAGAGCCTGAATCTCTGTGCAGTGCTCTAGAAGGCAGCTAGGTGATGCTATGCACAGAATATTTAACCTGGAGTCAGGAAGACTCCAGGCAAAGCTACCCTCAGACTATTACTAGATTGTTGATCCTGGGCAAGATATTTAGTCTAGGCCTGCCTCAGTTTACTCATGTGTATAATGGAGATAATATTAACACTCACCTCACAGAGCTGTTTTGAGGCTAAAATGAGACAATGTGCATAAGGCACTTTGTAAGCCTTAAACTATTATTTAAATTCCAGCTACAATAATAATTAATAACAATGATGACAATGGCACTGATTTATTTAGGACTTCATGATGATATTAAGGGAGGCAGGCAGGAAGTTTTCCACCACCTTTGAAAATGTATGTTCTGAATGAAACTGTAACTAAATAATGGAGCATTTTCTAAGTATCTACAATGTGCCAGGCACTGTGCTAAGGGCTCGTGGTACAAATACAAAAGGGAAGCAATCCCCAGTCTTAAGGAGCTTATATTCTAATGGGCAAAAGGTTGTCAGAGAGTGCCACAGATATCCTTGCTGGACAGGACATGACTGGAGTCTCTGATGAAACAATGTATTCATAAATGTCTATATTTTCATATATTTTTTTTAACCAAACAAAACATTATGCGTGGCTACTGGTTCACTAGATGAGTTGGGCAGGTCTCCAGTGAACAGTGACTCCAACTCCCTTGACACTGTCCCCACTGGCTACAGTGAAGCATAAGGTCATTGAGCTACCTAGTAGTGGGCCCATTTCTCTACCAATCCAGGGCAGCACTTGCTGACAAACTTGATCTTGGCTCTTCAAGCCTTCTGGAATCAGACCTATGCTTGCTTTCATGCGTGTAGGTAATTCCCAGTGAGAAAGCTCCCTCTACCAATAGAAATCAGCACACACTCAGCAACTTAAGAGTATTCAGAATGGTTGAGGAAATTCAGTTGAGGAAACTGAGGCAGACAGCAGTTAAGTGATTTGCCCAGGATCACCCAGCTAGTAATTCTCTGAGGCCAGCTCTGAACTTGGGTCTTTCCTGACTCCAAACCCATCTTTCTATATAGTGTTCCACCTAATGTCATACATCCTTAAGAGTTAGAGTTAAGACTTAACCCGAGTCTTCCTTACTTAGATCCTGCCTTCCTAGACCTTACTCCAGGCCACTCTTGCTCTTATAATGATTATCTTTTATTTTTCTAGTTTCTCCTTTGCTGTTAATTCTGCTCACATTCTCTTCATTTCTTCCCCTGAGTTACATAGCATTAGTTCTGTACTCAGGTAGGGACAATAAGAGGTCAAAGGTGACTCAAGGTGGCACCCTACTTCCAAATTGTGTTAACCATTGAGAAAGACTTTTAAAACAAACAAAATATTAATTTACCTCACTTCTGAGGGCACTAATGAGTAAGGCAGTCAGGAAGTTTAGAGACACAGCAACCAGGGTCCAACTACTAGAAAGGGTGCTAGGATGAAAACTGAGGTTCCCCCCCCCCCGCCAGTTCTTTCTCAGTTTGGTCTTGAAGCAATATGGATGACCAACATGTTAGACACATCAAATATTAAGTTCAAAGATGCACTGATAAGTCAAATGAATTGTTTTGAATTTTCCTGTGTTTTGGATTACCCAAACCATTGTTCTCCTCCACTGGTGCAGATAATTGACAATGATAAAAAAAAAAGGCAGCCTTTTTAATGTTCAAAGTTACAGCTGCCGACTTGTGATATTGATATCTGAGGATGCTAAAAGGACCAGTGTTTTTTCCCCACACTGCAGGCACACAAAGAATGTCCCTTGGTTTGTGAAAGCTTTTTGTTCCAAAATTTTCAGGCTGTTTACCAACACTGAGGACAGCTCTGTTCGGGATGGATGATTGAAAGCTCCTACTTATGGCTTAAGAAGGCAATCTTGCCCATAACTCTTTAGCAGGAAAAAGCATTGTGGTCTTGTGGACTTACATATTTGAGGATCTGGTGATCGCTGGGATTCTAAAAAAGCCAGAAAAGCATGGGAATATCTAACACAATTAAATTATAAACTTCTTTTAAACATACCACATAGCTGAAATATAAATATCAGCAGTTCTTTTAGGTTTTGAATACTTTTAGGTTTCCTAAAAACCTTATGAGGTGGGTAGTGAAAATATTATTATAGTTATTTTACACATCTAGGAGGCAGGGAAACTTGTCTACGATCATGTAAGGCAATGCTTGAATTCAAGTCCCCTGATTTCCCTTTCAAGTATAACATTTTATTCACTGCACCATGATGCCTCTGAGAAATCACTTGGTGGCAGTGCCCTACTGTGAATCTGCTGGAATTTGTGGTAAAGTGCTTCACTGGTATCCTTGAATCTCTTTGTCTAACAAAAACCCAGTGCTTATTTTATGATACCAAATATTAGGAAAAGTGCTTTGAAATAATCAGAATGTTACTGCTGCCTAAGTTCCTAAATTATAATGACACTGAGAACCTTTAAGAAGTCCCTACAATATATCAACAATAACAACAGTAGAAATCCCCAAAGAATAAGGGGGAATAAAAAGAAATGAAAGGATTTTTTTCATCACCTGAAGCATTGCCAAGGAAGCAAACCATGATCTCGGAGCACACGTCAGCATTACTAAGTTCCCGAATGGTAAATCTCAGGCTTTTTACTCTAGTCTAAGAGGACTCTGCCAAAACTGACTTTCAGCCTATTAATTCTGCAAGTGACGGTAATACTGGAAACTGATTTGCAAGGGTGATACCTTTTTATACTTAAAAAAAATTTCAAAACTGTATTAACTTTTGATCATATTTTGTACATATTACTACACATTGCCACTGTGCCTTATTAAACCCCTGTTTGCTGCTGTTCCTTCCATCTTTTTTGTTTGTTTGATTGATTTTTGCTTTTTGGAGGGGGGAAGGTAGGGCAGTTAGGGTTAAGTGACTTGCCCAAGGTCACATGGCTAGTTTTTTGTGTTAAATGTCTGAGACCAGATCTGAACTCAGGTCCTCCTGACTCCAGGGCCAGTGCTCTACTCACTGCACCATTTAGTCACTCCCTTCCATCTCTTTTGTACACATCTTTCTCTTTCCTGAGCTGGTTGATGACCTCCCATTGTAGCTACATTGGTCTCTTTAGACACCTTTTCTCTTTCTGTGAAATAATTTGTGATTACATCATCAGAATCATGGTCTTTCTCATATTCTTTACCGTCCTACCTGGGGTAATTTCCCTTTTGGAAACTTTTTAGAGACCATTAGGCTAGTGGGCTTAAGTCTGTCTTTTCTCTGAATTTTTAAAATCTGCTCTCCTTAAATCATGAGAATATATACCTCCCCATAACTACTTCTGTTTTCACCCTCTGGGCTGGGAAAATGAGGGGAAAAATGAGGGTAAGTGATGGAGTGAAGAGAGGGGGTGGGTGACACAGAGTCAGACTGAGCCGAGGTTTGCAATAAATTTGTTGGATGATAAGAAGGACATTTAAAATAGCTATGAGAGGGCAAAGGGAAGAACCAAGAAGGGAGAACTCCTTAGAATGGAATGAAGGATAACTGTAGGACTGCAGAGAAAAAAAAATAACTATTTCCTATTTTGCTTTTTTTTTAATCAATTAAGGAAAACAATCTTTAGACTGGGAAGGCCAGAATACCCAGAGATTAAAAACCAACACTGAAAACAAGGTAAATGAGGAGATTATAAGAAAACACCTCATTGTTCTTAACAAATCCAAATCACCTGGCCCTGAAAGATTACATCTTAGACTAGCAAAAAACCTGCTGATGATCTTTGAGTAATCGAGGTGACTGGGATGAATGCCACGAAACTAAAGATAGGCAAACTGTGAAACTGTGCTAATTTTCATATAAATAGAATATTCGAGTTAGAAGGGCCCTAGAAGGCCATCCTCTCTAAAATACACGAAGCCAGGAGGCATCCCACCAAACACCTCCAGTACTGGGTAATCATTACCTTCCCACAAAGCCCATTCCTATTTTGGATGGTTCTAATTTTAAGGAAGGTCTTCTTCACAAGCCTTTTTGCAGCTTTCACAAGACAGTAGAAACAGTTCCTAGAAATACCTTCTAATAAAGGATGAGTGAGGAAGGCACAGACGAGCAATGAAACACAGAACATGCATTATCTCCTAGTGTCACCTCTTCAAAAGAAATCACTTCAATTCACCTGAGCAAAGTCAACATCACATTCAAACAGCTCAAGAGCATTAGCCACCTCCTATACCAAAGTATTCAGATTCAGAAATCTGGGGGAATTAACAAAGGACTGTTATAGACTTTTTGTTTTTAATTAAGGGAGCTATTACTTTTTAAGGTGTACATTTAAAAATAGCAAGTTGGCTTCACTACACTGAAATAGTCAGAAATGGTTCACTCAAATTGACTTCAGTTTTTCAAGATTCTTTTCTTTCTGCCTGAGCAAAATTTTATTTTTTAAAATTTTCATTAAACTTATTTTATTAAAATTTATAAAATTTTATTAAGTCTGACAACTAGGTTCTGTCACTTTGGTCTCTAAAATGGCAATAATGTGGATTATATATAAGAATCACTGGGGGAAAAAACCAAAACCCAACCTATCACCACCACTACCTGTAACACCTACACCAACATCTCTTGAATTTCTGTTAAGTCAGGGCACCTAGAGTTTCTTTTTCAAAAATGTACTTTGTGGAAAAATCTCTTCATTTAAAATGTTCTAAATACATATTCCCAATGTTTAGACCTTGTTTTAAAGAGCTATCCGAAAGTTTTGCTTTATTTGACATTCTCATAATCATCTGTTGGAGTCAATAAGTAAGACAGGAACTTGGCAGTTTGACTTTTCATGGCAAAGCACCACATTAAAAGACCTTAATTAAACTAAACTAAAGCAAATATACAATGAAAATTCCCAGCAGAAGGTTCAACTGCATTAAAGTTATTCATATGCAGGAAGTTGAGAACTGGGCCAATCAAAGGGGAATCACCTCTAATAGCTTAGAGACTGATGTATCAAAGGCCATTTAAAAAAAAAGTGTGCGACCAACAAACACAGCGAACATTTCCGTAAACATGTTTTAAGTTATCACAACACATATCATCTCTTTCATGTACACCTAAAAATGACCTCAGACACCATCTAGACCAGTGGTTTTCAACCTTCCTAATGAGGCAATCCTTTAATATTCATATGCAGGTGTGTCTGCATGTGGGTGGACCTGCCTGGAGACAGATAGAGGAGCCCTGTCTCAGTTCCTAAGACCATCAGAAATACATGTTTTCTGTTGGTCTTAGGCAACCCTGTAACCCCTGTGAAAGGGTCGTTCGACCCCCAAAGGGGTCAAGATCCGCAGGTTGAGATCTAGACCAATTCTCACATTTTGCTGTTGAAGAACCTGAGGCTCCGGAGAGATTGTGTTTCAGTCTCACACTGTAATTGAGTGGCAGTCAGGATCTGAACCTAGATCCAACATTCTTTGCCTTATACTTTCCTGCCCCTTCAGTCATACCACATATTTCACTTAAAGAATGACACGTAACAATGTAACAACAAAACATAACAATGTAAAGTGATCACAGCAATGTAAGAAATTGAACACTGCCTATCTTCCAACATAATTATCAAATTTCAACCCATTCATCCAAAGTAAAGGTCAAGAAAGGCAAAGGTAGACAGTGATACTATGGATAGTGACAGAAAAAGTGGGACCAGAATTCCCCAGGAGACCAAAATATTATCCAAAAATATTCTTTTAAATTATGACAATGAATAAGTAACACCTGAGTTTTCTTACTTTTTCCCTATTTGGGGCTATCTTTAAGTCTTCCTGAGCTCTTCTTAGGCTCAGATAAAGTCTTAATTTATATCCCAAGAAACACACTAAAAAGTCACGTCACAGACTCACATACTAACATTTAAAACATCCATCTTTATAAGCAGTCAAAATACATGAACAAAAGATTACAATAGGAGAAACACTGTAAATAAACATTTGGGGAAATGGTTAACATCAAAAATAAGTGAAGAATACATGTGAAGAGTACAAAAGAAAACAAACTGTGAGGTGGCACATCATCCTCATTAAATTAGCAGGAATAAATAAATATGAAATCCAACGCTGGCAGGGTCATGGGTGAACAGTGCTACTCTATTGCTGGCAATGCAAATAAGCACAGCTTTTTGGGGAGAACAAAATTTTGCATATAGACAATAAGAGTCACAAAAATGGTACCTCTTAACCCAGTAAATCATAATATCAGTCACTTGGAAATGAATGAGTATGAATGAAAAAGAGACAATTGCACATTTTGTAGTTGTGGGATCTGTAACAGCAAAAGCAGAGACAATCTCAACGCCCAGGAGCTGGAGGAAGAGCTAAGCAGACTGTTGTGGACTGATGCAACGAATGATTATATGCCTATAAAGAGGATAAATATAAGCAAGAGACAGGCATGGAGAAAGGTGAACATAAGGAAAAGAAAGCAGAATTTAATACAATGTATACCCGGTTCTGATCAGTACTAACGTATGCATCTCTACTCAATAGTATCAGGAAGGGTCAGAGTTAGTTTAGTTATGGATATCTGGATGTGTTATTTGTATTTTATTATAAAGCTGAGAAAAATACAATAAAAAAACCCTACAAATTAACCATGGCTTCACATGGAAAGCATTTATGGTAGTGTAATTTCATTAAATATGCCTCAGCACACTTGGGAGAGATCAGACTTGTACAAATAAAAGTGACATAATTGTAGGAAATGCTGAGGAGCACAGTAAAATGGTGGACTTTTGATTTCAAAACTCAATCATGATATTCTAGACTAGCAGATGATCAAGCCATTGAGCTAGAATTCAAGCTAGAATTTGACCAGTGCACTCAATGTTGGTCAAAAGGGATGCTTTTTTAGCCCTGTGGGATATACTAGTTTTAGGTAGAGACCTATGTTGCCCTAAAAATGGGAATTTAAACTTGCCTGTGGTACAGAACATGACTTAACAGCTAAAAGAAGCCTAGAAATCAACATAGATAGGGAAAGCCTCCAGCATGTACCCTTAAATCAGATGAGCATATTAAAGTTAAGATAACCAAAACTGCTTTATCAAATATATCCTAAAAAAATCTTCTCAAGTTATAGATTTTGAATGACAAATAATCCGATCTTGAAAGAGAACCAGACAAAAAACGTCCATCTGAAGTTCAAAACAAAGTGGTGAGGCAGGAACATCTAGGATTCTACTTTCCGTGGAGGTAAATTCAGGGAAAATATAGAATGTAAGAGAAAATGTTTGTTTTTTAAGATAATTTCCTTTTGGGGAAGAATTTAATGAATAACTAATTTCAAACAAATGGATGGATACAGTTTGTGACCAGATGATGGGTAGGAATGCAAATAGTGCAGGAACAGGAAGAGGAAAAATAAAGGTGAATGCATGTTCAGTACATCTAACGGATTAAAAAAAATTAAGCAAAGTGGAACTCCTCCAACACAATTATCATTATAACCAACTTTTTTCCTTTTCAACAAAAACTTACTTTTTGACAAAGAGATGACTGACTTAGGGTGCAGAATAAAATATACATCTATGTACATGGACAATTGTAATGATACTGGGATTTGAAGATCTTCCATGCTCCCCTGAACTTGCTGATGTAGCAGGAAGGAGTAGAGCAAGAGAAAGCTGGAACCACGCTAGTATCTGTGCTGGTGACTGGAAGCAGTGGCAGCAGCACTGGTGGCGGCAGCAATGCAAACTCCTTTTTCCTTTGAGCCAGCAAGAATCTCTGCTAAGGACTCCTGCTGAGGACTGCCAGGGATGAGAACTGCAGAGGGGCCAGAGCTGCAGGGAGCAAGTTGCCTGGATGCTGAGCAATTGTCATGAGTGAAGAGAGGAGGATCTTATGCTGAGGTAGCCTGTCCTGTTTTGAAGGCTTGAGAATGTGGTGTTTACTACTTTAACTACACATGCCAACTTCATAACTACTGTGTTGGCTTTGACTTTCTGGTTTTGGGACTCAGTTTTCTGGTATTTGAATAAATGCTCTGGCTATATTTCTCATGTAGAGAGCCTGTTACATTTTGTGATTAATAACCATATCAGCATACTTATAGTTACCATAGGCATTGTGAATACTGCACTGCTGATACAACAATACAGGAATTTGTATGGCTTGTCTATGCTTGTGTTTTTCAGTGTGAGCGAAGGATAACAATTAAATTTTTATAGATGGGAAAAAAAGAAATGCTTAGAATACACTGTAGAAAACAGATACTTCAAACCAAATGATTAATGTATCAGATTGATTTTCATTAAGGATTTTTTTAAAGGATAAATAATAAGATACCCAATTTTTAGACCTTGTAATTTCGAAGGGTCTCACTGAAGTGAGTTAGTGTGCTTTCTATGTGTGTATACGTATACACACACACACACATACACACACACACATGAATATGAATGGAATAATAATCAATATCTGCTTTGGGAATTGGATGTTTTCAGGTCTTCCTGAAAGGGAAATATATCCAAATGAACTCAGTCACGAGAAGATCAATATATGAATCATCACTCACCAAGTTTTTGGTCAAATCGCCATGCAGTAACATGTGCATTGTGCCTCAGGTTGCTTTGTGTGAACAGAGGAACTGTGACATATATTGGCCCATCCACCACAACTGGCGTTCCATCGCTGCTGAGCAGGTGAACGCTGACTGCAGTGACAGGGGTCAGGTCATACTTGGTGCTATTCCCTAAAAAATAAAACCCGTCATTTTTGTTTATATTTACATGCACAATCCAGCTATGGGGGTGGGAGTCATGGGGTAACGTGGGGGCAGGGTCAACAGGGGAGCGTGACACTCAGAATGTCTGAGTTGGAAAGGACGTCAGAATTCATCTCATCCAAACCTGGGAAGCATGGCACCACGGGTTAGAGCAACATACCTGAAGTAAAAGAGCTTTAGGTTCAAATACTCCACCAGACAACTTAAGACTGCGGGCAAGTTATTTAACCTCACTAGGTGACCTCTGTTTCATCTGAAAAATGAGGATGAGAGTAGCACCTACTTCATACAGTAGTCATGAAGATCAAATGAGGTGGTATTTTATTTTATTTTATTTTTTTCACTGTAACAAATGTTTTCATTTCACTTTTTATTTGCACTCTAATGTTATATTTACTCCAGCGCCATAAGCTTTTGTTTCTTCATTTTCTTCTGGGATATCTTTCTCTTTTGAGCAACCTCCTCTTCTGGTTTAGGAACAATTTGTTCCTTTTCAGTAAGAATCATCTCAATATGGCAAGGAGAACTCATGTATGGGTTGATTCGACCATGTGCCCTGTAAGTATGCCGTTGCATTTTGGGAGCCTTGTTAACCTGGATAGGCTCAATGACAAGAGAGTCCATATCCAAACCCTTTAGTTCTGCATTACTCTCTGTATTTTTAATATGCAGCAAGAATTCAGCACTCTTTTTGGGTCAACAACCCTGTGTCCAACCCCACTGCTTAGCCTGGGCACATCTGCCAGCTCCACCATTATATCGATGGAAGGAAACACATTGTTTCTTCAATGTGACATCTTTCAAATACTTGGTAGCTTTTCGGATATGCATGCCCTTGACAGCCTGGGCTGTTTCACGGGTGTTCTTGAAGTGGACCCAGAGATTTGAACTCCTTGACTTGCATGATTTTGTGGGGTTCTCTGGATCAAGAGAGTACCTCACCATTTTAAATGATTACCTAGGATGGCTCAAGGGAAGAGGAAGAGCAAAGGCTTTCGGGAGACTTGATCGAGGTTGTATTTTATAATGCTTTGCAATGCTTAAAGGATTATAGAGAGACAAAGCATTATTACTATTCATCTGTGAAAATGGAATAATAACATTTGTATTATTTATCTCCCAGGGTTGTGGGGAAGGAAACATTTAGGAATTATATCACTAGCACTCAGCTGGCATTCACAGAGCACTTTAAGGTTCTGTTCTTACAGTAGTACTGGGAAGAGATGCCATAATTGCCTCCATTTTGAAGATAAGGAAACTGAGGCAGACAGAGGTCAAGTGACTTGCGCAGAGTCACACAGCTATTAAGCATCTGAGGATGAATTTAAACTTTGCTTTTCCTGACTCCAACTCTCCATCATGCATGTGTCATTTGTCATCATTATTACTACTGTTATTCTGCAAAACAGGATAAAAGAGATTGTATCAAGCTGCAACTACCCTTGGACAAGTACTAAAATCTGTCAATAAATTCTTGTACAAATTAAGTCCCATAATTGAACTCCATGAGCAAAAAAAGGGGGGAATTTTAAAATTAAAATTAGGTTTATTGGAAACTATTTAAATTATATAAGAATTACTTCAAAATCTTGGCGTTTCTACTCAGAGTAGTGAAACTTTGGAAATGAAACATTGGTAACATCTTTTAGACCTCACTGTTATTTTTTATCTGTCTCAAAGGTACTGAATGTACCCATTGCTCTACATTAGAACACATTTATAAATGCCAACACTTTAATGATTTTCTAGTCTACAGCCAAACTAGAGACCGAGAGATTATTATTTTTGTTTTGTTTGTTTGTTTTTTGTTTTACAGGGGGGAAGGCAGGGCATTTGGAGTTAAGTGACTTGCCCAAGGTCCCATGACTGGTAAGTGTTAAGTGTCTGAGGCCACATTTGAACTCAGGTCCTCTTGGTGCTTTACTCACTGTGCTACCTAGCCACCCCTGAGAGATAGATTATTAACACACTTTTAAGAATTAAGGGGGCAGCTAGGTGGTGCAGGCTAGTGCCCTGGAGTCCAGAGGACCCGAGTTCAAATTAACCTCAGAACTTGACACTAGCTGTGTGGCCCCGGGGCAAGTTACTTAACCCCACTGACTTGGACAACAATAATTAATTAATTGAATAAATAAATAAAATAATTAAGCAAGCCACTTTAGATTCCATTCTCCTATCCTATATAACATGAGGATAAGTAAATTATTTCATAACTGCTCTTCTTCCAGACTTATTAGACACATCAGAGAAGATGTAGTGAAAAGCTTTCTACCAACATATATGATCACTAGTCTTTCCTGCAAGGGTATCATTGTTTGCCTATTACAAACGTAGCTAGAATTGGATTTATGCTATGGAATTAACTCAGTTTCAGTTCAACCACTAGGGAAAGCAATTTGCTATAGTATCTAATACCCTTTGATCCAAAGATCTCCCTGTGAGGAACAGACCCTAAGGGGGTCAAACACAGAATGTCCCTCAACTCCTCCTTCTGTCTGTTTCTCCCCCCTCCCTCCCTCTTTCTCTCCTCCAATTCCCCCTCTCTTTCTCTCTCTCCATTCCTTCCCTCTCTGTCCTCTCCTCCCCTTCCTTCTTCTTCCTCTTCCCTCCTCTCTCTGCTCCCTTCCTCTCATTCCTCCCCCTTTCTTCTCTCCCCACCCCACCCCCGCCTCTTTCCCTTCCTCTCCTTCTCCCTCCTCCCTCCCTCTCTCCCTCCCTCCCTCTCTCTCCTTCTCTCTCTCTCTCAATATTCACAGCAGCACTTTTTGTGATAGCCATGAAATGGAAACAAAGTAGATGCCCATTAATTGGGGAATAGCTAAATAAGCTGTGGTACGTGAATATAATGCTAATTACTATGCCATAAGAAATGACAAATATAAATAATTCAGAGCAACACAGAAGACTGGCTATGCCTATAGCTATGGCTAAAGCCAATCCTATTTCGATCCTTCCTCCCATTCTTCCCTCTCCAACAGTCACCCCTTCCTTGCCCCTCATTCACTCTCAGTCTCTCCACTGCCTCTAGCTCTTCACCAGCTGCCAAAAAACATGCATAACAGCACAGTACAAAGGGCAGTGGATTTGGAGTCCAAGGGCTTGGGTTTGAATCCTGATTCTAGTATTTATTATCCATGTGGCCCTGGGCAAATCACTCAACTTCTCTGGGCCTCAGTTCCTTGAAGGGAGTTAGATGAAATGATATTCATTCAATCAAGGAGCATTTCCTCATGGAGCTTACAGTCTAATAGGGAAAATAAACAAACAAGCAAACCAAGTATAGAAAAGGAAGGATTGGGAGAAGGGTTAGGCCTGTAAATTCACTGGAATAGAGAACTTCTGGATACAGAAGCTCTCTCTAAGTGATGCCGGCTGTACCTTCTCTGCACAGTCTTATAGCAGAGTTTTTAACCTTTTTTGTATGTGTGTCCTGGATCTCTTTGACAGCACCTGGAGTACAGCCTTCTCAGTGTGTTTGCTGTCTACAATTATAATAGAAGGAAATGTTGAATTTCAGTTAGAGGCTAGTAAAAATAAACAGGTAATTTTTTTTTAATTTCTCCAAATTCACAGACTCCCTCCTCCCCCCCCCCCAAATTTCTCTGGATGTTTGATGATCCCAGTTAAGAACCCCAAATTTAGAGAGGAACCTTAGGGTTCCTTCAAAAGTTCCCATAAACAAGATTGACTCCTCTACCCCAGACATGCATTCCTTTAATACAGTTCACTAGAGGTGGCTAGGTGGCGCAGGGAATAGAGCACCGGCCCTGGAGTCAGGAGGACCAGAGTTCAAATTCGACTTCAGATGCTTAACATACTTACTAGCCATGTGATTTTGGCCAAGTCACTTAACCCCAACTGCCCTCCAAAAAGAAAAAAAAAAGACCGCTAGACTAATGTACATACATAACATGGTGTAGTAGAAAGAATAATGGATCTGGAGGCAGAAAAGACTGTGATTGCTGTTTGGATGCGTCCAACTCTGTGTGACCCCATTTGGGGCTTTCTGGGCGGAGATAGTGGAGGGGTTTGTGATTTCCTTCTCCAGCTCATTTTACAGATGAGGAAACTGAGGCAAACAGCATTAAATCCAAGGATTACATTTTGAAATTGCGCTTTTCTGCTCCTTTTTGGCATTTTAAGTGTGGTTAATAATCTTGTCAAGAGAAAATTGCTTTGTGACCCTCCTAGGTACAAACCGAGTGAGATTCTTTAGTGTTCATTTAATAAGTTCTAAAGTCACAATTCTGGGATAAAAGAGAAAGTGTAAACAAAGTGAAGGCAGAGTTTCATGACCACCTAAAGTGCCAGCCAATTTGTCCAGAAGACCCTGCCTCCTCCCACCCTCCTATTCTGTAGGAATACAAAGCAAGGAATCAAACCCAGTATTTTATATATATATATATATATATATATATATATATATATATATGTATACACACACACACATTATTCAGAGTTGGACCTTTCTCAGAGAGAGGTTTTAAATAAAGCCCTATTCTTCTTAAGTAAGCATCTCAGCTATTCTAGCAGGAAACAAAGGTTAAATATAACCTTCAAAAGACCTTCTCTTTCTCATCTCTCAAATAATAGGAGACTGAAATAAAGCAAACTAAAAAAAAAATCAATAGCTCCCCTTCTTTATTTTCTCCTTCCCCCAACTGGCTCAGATTTCATAATTTATTTAATAGCTACTGGAAATGGAGTCTATACAAAAATTCTAATTAATGAGCTTTAAGTAATATGGGAATCTCTCCCAGTTCAAGTTCATTTTATAATGTATTGCTTTTTTTTAAAGAATGAATTTTGATGATTCCCAGTCTATAACAAAGTGGAGAGACTCACCTTCTAAGTCTCACTTTCAAAAAGGAAAATGCAATATTTGTTGCAGTATGCTTACTCAAGACCAATCACAAGTCCAAGAGTAAAGTACTATATAATAATAAAGGCATTGACAGTATAAAAAATTTAAAAAGGAAGAACATTTTTAAAGAGAGGTAGCACCAAGGAAAAGCCTGAGCAACAAAATCTCCACATCACCTTGGATTATATCAAAAAGGTTTTTTTAAGCAATATGTAATGGGTAAGATCTCTTTAGGATTAGGCCCCTTCTTGGCCCCTTCAGTTTTCATTTAATATGCAGGGGAAACCATTTTACTAGACTGAATTTGATTCTCCTGAAGTTAAAGGAATGTCACCCAAAGAAAACTATAATAAGTGTTTCTATTATTGCTAATCCTGGCAGTGAGAAGAAGACAAAAAAGAGAACCCAAGGCTCCTGATTTTGGGCTTTCAGATGTTCTGGGTTCCTGATTCACTAGAAGAGGAATAAGCAACTTTAAGCATTTCTGGAAGGGTCAAGCTATGACACAAGACCTCAGTACAAAGTCCAAGGCCAGAATCTCTAGTCTTTTTCTGATGAGACAGAAAATCATTCAAATTCCTATGGTCTTAGTGGTTCCAATTTAGGAAGCAAGGTTTGTTCAAAACCTAACTCATTACCTTTCCTCTTAAACACACTTACTGCTAACTTCTCCCCTTCTATTATCACCATTCTAGTCATTTATGTTTTTAATCTTGGAGTCACTCCTTATTCTCAATTGCTCTCCCCATCCAATGTTACACTGCTTATATTCTGTATGCTTATTACTTACATATAATACATATATGTATATATATATACATATATGTGTATACACACACACACCACATACATATGCATTTACTTTTTGTCTCCTCACCAGAATGTAAGCAGCTCAAAGACAGGAACTGTTATCTTTTTTGTTTCTGATGCCCAACAATTAACAGTGTGCCTGGCACACAGAAAAAAAATACCTGTTCAAGTGAAGTAAGTCAGAATGCCAACTGCAAGTAGGGGTTCAGTCCAGTTCCTTGGACTTCAGCCAGAGAGCATACAGCATATGGTTTTGAAATTAAGTGGCAGATTAGGGGCGGCTAGGTGGCGCAGTGAATAGAGCACCGGCCCTGGAGTCAGGAGTACCTGAGTTCAAATCCGGCCTCAGACACTTAACACAAAAAACTAGCCGTGTGACCTTGGGCAAGTCACTTAACCCCAACTGCCCTCCAAAAAGCAAAAAAAAAAAAAAAAAAAGAAATTAAGTGGCAGATAATGACTGACCAATTAGAGACCCCTGCCTGTTTAAAGCAAAGTTAGTAGGGAAAGAAGGCAAGATTATGAAGAATATTACTTAAATATACTGTCATATATGTATGCATGCATGCATGCATGTATGTATGTATGTCAATGGGGCACTGGAACCCTGGGTTGCTTTTCTCTGAACTAGACCAAACACATCCCTTTCCACTCCCATATAGAAGAATGTCTAACTGGGTGGGGATGGATTTCACTATGCTTGAATCAAGTTAGGTGGACCCTTTACAACACAACAATCCAGCAAGTGGGAATAAAGTTTTCAACAGGAGAAAGAAAATAAAGAAGTAAAGAATGCTGAATTTGTATTTTCATTTTTGAATTTTAAAACTGTTAGTTTCTCCAGTGCTTTAAAATATAAAAAAATAATCCCTCTGGGTAGACTTGAATTAGTTCTCCTTCTTCAGTTCCTGATATTAATCAGCACAGAGTGAAGGATAAAGAGACATCCAATAAATATGTCTCTTTAAAGAAAAACTATAAAGAGACACTGAAATTAAGCCTACAATGATCCAAACTTAAAAGTCTTAATTTGTTTTCTTGCATTTTAAATATCTACCTACTTTTGGAGATCTTTTCCCTCCATAACCTACAGTTTTTCCTCTTTACAGTGACCCAACATAACCAAGGACCAACACATAAAATAGTTATTAAAAAGGGAAGAGATTCAAATTACCTGTTCCATTCCCATCTAATCCTCGTAAATACGGGAAACTGTCCACTTCTGCCGGGGTGCTGGAAGCCGTGAGAAAGGGAGTCAGGTCACTGTAGCTGGTGTTCTCCGGTAGCTTCAGGGCTCGTCTCTGGAAATGAACCCGAGGCTGTGGCCGAGCACCTGCAAAAATGAACCACTGACTTATTAAAGGAGCAGCTTCCATTTTTAGAAAACGGAAACCAGCAAGTCAGTGCCTCTTGGAAGGTTCAGTACCTCCCTTCCCCTCCCCCCCAATTCCTCTTCCCCATCATCGGACACAAAGATGTGACAACATACTATTATGTGGCTAGAAATAATAGCCCATTGTCACGGTTGTTTTCTCACAGGATGTTATTTGCTTCTTTTTTTTTTTTTTTAAACAAAATGCTTTCCAGGATTTATTTGTGAATTTTCTCCTTGCATAGCATTTGATGCTAGATGTGAATAAAATTAAAAATATATCCAAATGCATGGAATGGATGGCTAATTTATTAAAAACAACTCTGTACAAGATTTAATACTAGAAGGAACACATCCTAAACAAATCTACTGATGAAAATCTATTTTGCTCTGAGCTCATGTGCTGACCGAGTTGGAAAAACAGAGAAAATGGAGGTGCTGCCATGAAGAACTCTGGTTACTTACAGTTGCTGCTTATTAGGAAAGAGTGGCTGTTTGCCATCAGATCTATCTGGACAGTAATTGGGATAGATTACATTACAAAGTTTATGAGGAGATTTCAGAGACTGTGCATCCTTTATCCTAAAGGAGAAGGTTTCCCCTAAAGGAGAAGGTTGGGCTTGTCGAAAGCTCTCTGGGGTGAACAATCACCTTGTACAACCACCTGGAGTCTTATTCTCACTTCAGGTGGTATTTTGATTGTCACATCTGAATCTGTTTTTACCTGATGCTATGATGACAGTAGCTAGAAGTAACAATGCTTGAGTACTGTGCCTCTAACATAATGTAAAATTATTAAACCAGATTACAAAATTACAGTATCAGAGTTCATGCTCAAAAGAGTCCAGCCATTCTCCAAAAGGCATCCGAGGTTTCAAACATGTACTTCTTTTTCTTTATGGCCTCCCTCAAGTTTGTGAGTGTTACTGGGGAAGGGGTGTTTCCTTTTAACCCACAGATGTTCTTGCATCATTTCAGTCAAGTGCGACTCTCCATGACCCCATCTGAGGTTTTCTTGGCAGATACTTGGAATGGCTTGCCATTTCCTTTTATAGCTCATCTGACAGATGAGGAAACTGAGGCAAACGTGTTTAAGTGACTTGCTCAAGGCCACACAACTATTAAGTGTTTGAAGGTGGAGTTGAACTCAGGAATCGTTTGGATTCCAAGCCCAGTGCTCTACACACTATGGTGCCACCTAGCTGCCCTCGGAGGCTTCAGTATCCTTCAAAGATAATCTCTGATGAAGAAAAGCCCAGGAGAAAGAGTACTGGCTTGGGGTTCAAATTCTGCCTTTGATGCTTACAACTTGTGTGACTTTAAAAAGTCATTTCCATCTCCCAGGATAGCAGTTTTCTCATCTGTGAAAAGAGGGCCTTGGGCTAGATGGGTTCTGAGTTCTCTTTTGAAGTATATCATTCCAGTTGGACACTCAGTGTTAAGAAAGGAGGAGAGCAGAAAGCATGCTTGTTTGGGAGCCAGCTGTCCTTGGTACCTCTGGGACCTCCGTCACTCAAGCTCTCAGTTTCTTCATCTGCACAATGACAGAGGTGAACTAGATGACCCCCAAGGTCCTTCCCAGCTCTCTAAGATGCTCATGACTTTAGGAGATGGGCAGGGGAATGAACCTAACAAGAGGAGAACCAAGATGGAGTTTGGACAGAATCATGGAATATCAGAAACTCTAAGAAGGCTTGTCTCATTTTTATAGCTGTGGGAATTGAGGTCTAGAGGTTAAACCAAATATAAAACTTCTAGATTGGAGGCAGAGTTCCTGAACCATTTGCTGAGTCAAAGCGTCACATCCCACCAGGCAATGCCAGTATGGAACAAATCTGGTGTTCTGGTCTTTAGAACACAGACTAGACCAAAATAAAATCTGTGTTCTAAAATGTGATGAACCTTAACCAAGATTAACTAGGTTATCATGTTAGTCCTGTTTCAAAACATTAAAGAACTTTATCTCTGTTCCCAAAACTAACACTTCTCTGAATAGTAGCCATCTGGACTATATTAACTCAGAACTAAGGAATTATGACATTTCAGCATCTTAAATCTGAAGAGAGCCTTAACCACTATGTGGGCCAACTCCCACCTGATGCATCCATCAAACCCCACTACAAACTTTCAGACAACTTTGGTCAGTGTTGGCCAACTGGTCAGCCTTGATGCCATTCCACTTTGTTTTCTGATTCTCCTAGGCTTTTTACAAAATCCTGAGGACAAAAATCAGATTTTTGTATCTCCCTTCACATCCCCTTGGTTTAGTCTGTATAAAGTTCAAGCTTCTTGTGCTCACCATCAAGGCTCTGTGCCCTTCCAATCAGCTGTTGGCTTCCCCCACACCCTTTCTATGCTTCCTTCTCTCTGCCTACACATGCTGCTTGCTCCCTTTGTTTCTTTTTTCCATACTGTCTTCTGAGACTGAGTCTCTCTTTCTTTGGCAATCAACCATTGCCCTCTTTTTCCTCCTCCCCCAAAAGCTACTCAAGCACTTATTTCTTCTATGAGTCTTTTCAATGACACTGAATCTGCTGAGATTTGAATTACTTTCCTCCAATGTATTTCAGTGCAAACAGTACTGTCTGTGTTACCCACTCCATAAACCCTGAGGGCAAGGGCTGTGTGCAACATATACCAGGGAGTAAAGAACATTGCTAACATTTGGGAATTAAAACTGAAGGCCTTTAAAAAATATGTAACATGACAGACTTATCTTGTCCTCTTTCAGGCCAAAGTAGAAGGCTTAATAAAACCAGAGTGTGTAGTGGGGTTAACCATCTGTCCATGTCAGCACTATTTATACAAGTTATTCCAAGGCTCTTATACTCCATTAGAATAATCCACACAAAGTTATGTATGGGCTGATTCAAAGAGCACCATTCAGAAAGGGTTTCTCTATCTTTCTGTGTCTCTGTCTCTATCTCTGTATCTCTCTCTCTCTGTGTCTCTCATACATACACTCTTGGTGGGGACTAAATACCAAAACCTGGGTGAAAAGAGGTTCCTAAGTTATCCTAAACAGCCCGATGGATGGAACTTCACAGTGACAAATGGTCATGCTCTTACACCTATCTCTTCATTCAAACTCCCAGATTTCTCAAAGGAATCTGTTTGGGAGATAAAGGGATGGAGAAGCATTGTAATAACTGACCACTATATAGCTCTTTGTAAGGTTTGCAAAATGTATTACATACACTGTCTCATTTGACCTTCAAAACAATTTAATGAGGCATGAAGTTAAGCCCGCATGGTCAGAAGGGTGGGATTAACATCTGTGTCTCTCTTGATTCTAAGTCTAGTGTTCTTTCTGCCATGATGTGCTGTGTCTCACAACTACAATGGGTACTAGTACCCTATGTATCAGCAAGCACCCTAGCATACCCAAGGCAGCTGCTAGCACAGATTCTTAGATGTGCTTTTCTAAAGGAAAGCAATTCAAAATGGGTTAACAATCTTTCTTTAATAATACAAACATATCATTTATCTAGTTCAGGGGGAAAAGTCAGCACCCTGAACTCCAGAGAATACAAATCCAAGTTACAAGTACAAGTTACAAACACAAGTAACAAACAGACCAAGAAACAGATCAGCAGATGGGCTTCCAACCATCTGACCAACACATCTATTATCCATTCAAGTTACCAGAGAGGAAAGCATCAACATCTGGGTTTTTTAAAGCCGGGGGGCTCAACGGCTTCCCAGAGTCTCATCTGGTCAAATCATACAGCTCTTCTCAAAGTGAGCCCCAAAGCAAAGCCTCACATCAGGGCATATATATAGGCTTCTCCTGGGTCAGCCCTCTTGACCCCACTGTCCAATTACAAAGTAACAAGGTGTGGCCATTCCCAAAAAACAAGCCTCTTGCCATGGGCTCCATGTGACTACCAAATCAGGGAACATTCTCGGAACCACTTAAGCAAAGGGGTTAGGGGCAGGAAAGAGCTTCAGATTCCCATTACACCCTATTAATCCATTAATAATAGTCCTGTTTTAACCCCACCGGCTAGACTGGCTGGAACACTGAAGAAGAGACAAATAGTTTAGAGAATTAAAATTTACTTTTTCTATTTAACTTTATCACAGTGTGACTGCATGGTTAAAACACTGAGGTTCCTTTAGGCTCATCAAAAGTTTAGGAGATGAGTCAGAGCATATCCTCAAAACTAAACAATTCAAAACATATTAATATCCAAACTCTCTACTTAACTTCTGAAAAACTTTTATTCTGGAGTTAGTGAGGATTTTTTTACTTTCTAAAATAGATCAAATTGATTTCTTTCCTACCAATGAGGAAAGTGTACAAGCAAACTTAAGCAGCCCAAAATCCTCAATTTCCATAAAAAAAGACATTTGTTGTACAAACAGTTCTCAAAGTGGACTCATATCTCCCTCTCTGCTCCCACTCAGTTGTCTGAAAACAATCAACAGGTCTTTAGAGGGAAAAAACCAAACACTGCTAAGGAGGAGAATTCCTATGGTTGCTTAGCACCGTGCATGAGAAGAGGGACCTGTCCGCTTGCCACACTGTTGGAAAGACTAGCTCAGCATTCTTTTTAGAAGGATGACAACAGTAATGCCCCTGAGATTTAGAGCTGGAAGAAAACCAAGAGGTCATCTACTTATTTTACAGATAAGGAAAGAGAGGCTCAGTGGGGTTCATTCAGTGACTTGCCCAAAGTCATACAGATGGTGACAAAGACATTAAAAAAAAATATGGAATTAGCTTTCTCAGTTGTAAATGAAAGGATATGAATTAGAGCATCTCTAAAGTATTTTCCATCTCTAAGACTCAGTGATCAATGTGTTTGCAGGGTGTGTGTGTTTTTCCAGGCAGGTTACAGGTATAGCTACACAGGCTCATCAAAAGGAGGCTCACAGTGAAATAAGAATAGATACCTTAGGCATCCTGCTCCTCTCTCTGCAAGGTAAGACCTTCATTTCTGCCTAGAGGTGATCGTAAGAAGGGGCCAGGAATGCAGCAACCTTGCTCTCTTCAGAGAGGGGATACTAGATTAGAATCCAATCTATCTTTTCCTCCTCTAAATGTTGTTAGCAAAAGGGAAATGATTTTTAGGTTCAAGATTTAAGTGCTCATCCCTTAGGGGGAAGGAGTGGTCTAAGATATACTTGAAGATCTGACACCTTTCCCACCAAATTCCAGTTAAACAAAGACCACATGGTGAGGAGCAAATCATACACTGTGAATAGTAAATAGACACATTTATTCAAGTTGATAACAAACACAAATCAGCAAAGTTCCGCAGATTAAACTATATCAAACAATACACAAAGAGAATGAGCTCACCCACTAGGAGTGATACATGAGAAAAAGTCAGTGAGAGAGTCAACCAATCTTATCCAAAGAGAAATTCCCTGAAATCTTTAGGGCAACCCCCTAGAAATCTGGAATGTGTTGAGGTGCCAGGCCTTCTACATGCTGGTGTTTACCCAAAGACCTCTCTCCCTGGCGAGAGCTAGGAGTCACATATGTCCTCTCCCAAAGCTAAAAGTCAAAGAATTCTCCTCCTCTTCCAAGTTCTCAACAATTCTGACTCTCATACAAGCACAGATCATATAGTCATTCTTTCTACCAATAAGGAGTCTTATGCAAATGAAGCTTGAGCCCTGGATTACATTCCACTTACTAGGTGTCTACTTTAAGACCCTCTACAATGCAATTTAAAATCAACAAGGTTTTAGATCTATGATCCCATGGTGATTTTTGGGGAGCTAGACAGTGAAGTAGATAGAGCACTGGCCTTGGAATCAGGAAGATTCATCTTTATGAGTTCAAATCCAACCTCAGTCACTTGCTAGCTTTGTGACCCTGGCCAAGTCACTTATCCCTATTTGCCTTAATTCCTCATCTGTAAAATGAGCTGGAGAAGGAAATGTTAAAACCATGGCTCTCTTTTCCAAGAAAACCCCAAATGGGGCCACAAGTCAAACATGACACAACAACACAACAATGAAAATGATGCTTTTAGTCATCCTATTTAACCCCATCCATTTGCAGATGAGTATTTAAGTGACCTGTCAAATATCTAATTAGTTACAGGGCTGGACCCAGAATGTAGGTCTTTTGTCTCTCAAGTCATTTTAAACTGTATTCTGTGTCTATGTGCATGTATGATGGGCTTGGCGGGGCAGGGGCAAATATCCATACAAAAGAAAACCAGAATGTAGTCTTTTTTTCTGCCCAAGAAATGAAAATTCCCATTAGCCTAGCAGAGTTTACTTACTCTTTAATCTTGTCATAAAGATTTTAAAAGGTAAAATTTCAACTGAAGCATTAAACATCTGGCTGGAAAAAACGATGGTCTCCCCCCCCCCCAATGGTCTTCACTCTTTTAAATCTGTAACCACCGACTTTATGTTGAACTAAACAATGAAGCATCATCTGTGAATCTGCACACAACAAGCCTGAAATCTTACAAGTGAGCTGTCATCGAAGTATCCCTCCAATCCCCAAAGAACCCTTTCCTGGGACTGGATTTGATGAGTTTTACTAAAGAGCAGCCAAATAGTCTAAACAGAAAGCATGGCTTTAGGTTAAAAACATCTCTATTTATGTGGCTGAATAAGCAGGGATTTCAGTTCTTTTCCCTGTCCTTTAAACAATGGAAGTCTTATGAGACACAGCACAATATGCTTTAAAATAATAATGATGATACTAAATCCAATAATAATAAATTCACTCCAAGGATTTTGTTCTTTCATTATGAAATTTTATAGGGCACAGTCATTTCAATAAGTAAACTGCAGAAGACCCAAATGGAGCTTTATATGGTCATTTACCTTTCCATTAAAATGAATTCTTCTTTTAAAAGAGACTGATAATGAAGTATTACAAATATTATACCCCCTACTCTGGCAGTGGGGGGGGAATGAGAAATGTATCTGAGAATAATTAAAATAAGGAGGTAAGGCAATTAATTATGGAAAATGTATGTTTTTAAGTTAGCATACAAATGAGATATTATAAAAAGAAACTACTTTCAGCTAGTTTCCAATTACAAATGGGAAACTGTGACATCATAGTCTAAATAAATGAACTATCCCAAATTATGAGGATGGTTTATTCCCTTGTACATTTCAATAGGGCCATGCTTCTGGATCTTCAGGGAAAGACCCATCCAACACTACATGTGTATGTAATGTTCATGTGTTTGCTTACAGCCACAAGGTATGCAAAGAAGTGGCTTGGGATCAGACCTCTCAAGGGCCTCTAAAGTGCAGCTGTTTCAGAAGACTTGCAGCTAGAAAAACTACTCTAATCTTTTCATTTTATTGGGAAAAAAAAGAGGCACAGAGCAGAAGTGACTTTTCCAAGGTCACACAGGTAAAGTGAGGTATAGAGCTGTGAATGCAGTTAAGGTGGGGATATGAGGAGGAACAGCAGCAGTGTTTGTAAGCACCTGATTCACGATGAGTGAAGTTCAAGGCAGCAAAAGTCCACTCACAAAATCGTAGAAATTTCCAGGAAGAAGGGCTCACCACACAAAGTTTTACCACAAATAACTGAAGGCCATGTTATACAGTCCATTAGATTCCTTGAGAGCAGGAATTGTCTTTTGCCTCTTTTAGGGCTCCCAGTGCTGAGCACAGAGCCGGGCTCACAGTAAATGCTTAATAAATGTCTATCGAATTGAACTGAATACAGTGGAAAGCAGGCTGGCTGAGAAGTAAGAACACCTGAGTCCAAATGCTTCCTGTGATGCTCACTATCCTGTGACTCTGGCCACTTCACCCCTCTCTGGGGCTAAGTTTCCTCCCCTGTAAGATGGGGAGGGATTGGGTCCTCTTCCAGTCTATAAAGATGAATGATCCAGGATCTCATGAATATCTTGGCCAAGCAGCAAAGCCTACAAGGGTGGGTTGCTCATCGCTAGGGACAAATTTCCAAACACTGACCCTGATGTATATGCAAGGGGTGGTAATATGTATGTCCATTTTTCCCCCCCTTGTGAGTCTTTCAGTCTTGTAGTCAATGAATCACCTTTTATGCAATTTATAGTCACTGAGAAGAAGCCTGTAGGAAATGGCAAGCAATGGCCCAAGGGATAACCCTTGCCTGTTGACTGTTTCACTGTGCCACAGAGCTAAAAATGGTTTTTGAATTTTAATATAATTTATATTCAATGTACATTAAATTTAATGTCAATTAGTTAATTTTAAATTAATTGTATTTACAAGCATAAAGACCATTCTTAGCTCTCCATACAAAAACAGGTTCAGGTCATAGTTTACAGAACTCTGGTCTGCAGTAGAGATGTCTACCATTTGGTCCACAACACTCCCAAGGCCTGCCTGTAATAGATTAAAATGTAGTTTTCCTATCTGACTTTACTGTGCGGGTGTATTAATACACACACACACACACACACACACACACACACGATTTTCTAAGTTAATCGGCCAGGATCCTTATGTACTTTCCAGTGGATGGGTTTTTATGCTGCATGGTGACTTAGAAAACCACAAATTAACATTGTCTATGTTGCGTTGTATTTTTAGTTGTTCTGTTAAACATTTCCCAACTGCATTTTAATCTGGTTCCTGCCCCACTCAGAGGTTCTGTTGGCTGCCTGTCAAGTCTGACTCATCCTGAGGACACTGGGAAATACCTTTCCCAACAGGTGTCAGAGACAGGTCTTGAACCCAGGTGTTACTAGATTTAGGGCCAGCTCTTTGTCTCCTCTGCCAAACTACCTCTCTAAAGTTATACATAAAACACATACAGGTCATTTTTGGAGGAGAGGAACACAAGTCCTGAATCCCAAATGGGGATCAGAAACGGCCTCAGGCAGAAGGTGGCTACTTAGCTTTGGGGTGCAGCAAGTCAAACCTGGTGAGTAAACAATGAAGTGGTATCTAGCCCCTGTGATTAACAGGGTTGACCACGGCTAAGCAATTCAATTGTGTCACTGCCAAGACTACCTTTGGATACTCTCCATTCTGTCTCTGTAGGGAGTGTTGCAACCTGTCTGGCCTGGATCCATTTATAACACTTGAAGAGGGCTCGATATTCCTGGATTTTATTTTAAAGCTCTGGACACCAAATAGGCTGTCTCACAGCAGTTTCTTAGTCGCTCCAGTCATGCTGAATCAGCAACCTCAGGAGAGAGCAGGTGAGTTGGCCAGTGGGGTAAAAGAAGACCGGAAGGAAGAGAAGAAAAGTCTGGGATGGGGAAATGATTAGAAAAATGAATAGACCAGTGGTTCTCAACCTGTGGGTTATGACCCCTTTGGGGGTCAAACGACCCTTTCACAAGGGCCACAGGGGTTGCCTAAGACCATCAGAAAATACTTATTTCCGATGATTTTAGGAACCTCCTCTATCTGTCTCCAGGCAGGTCTGCCCACATGCAGCCATGCCCACCTACGAGTATTAAAGGGTCGCCGCATTAGGAAGGTTGAGAACCACTGGAACAGACTATGTGATGGTTGGGAAAAGGAGGAGTGAATTGGTAAGACAGGCTAGGAAAAGGAACTGTTAAATTTTTAAAGTTTTTTAATGTCTAGGAATCCTACAGATTATGTAATCTCTCATCTAGGTGTCTCATTTTATAAGTGAAATCAAGGAGGGTCAGAGAGACAAAGGGATTTACTAGTTAGTGGCAGAGTTAAGACCAGGTCCCCAGTCTCCTGATACTCATCTGCTGCATCAGGTGTTGGCACAGTTGACAGACTGAGACCATGTGATAGAGATGAGGCCTTAATGGCCAACAACCAACATACAAGCATTAATTACTAGGTGCCAGGTGCTGTGTGCAAAGAAAAGCAATGTCTCTCATAAAGAAGGAATGAAAATTCTATAGGTAGTCAGAAATAATGGAGTTTTTCTTATATTTCAGATTTCTTTAAATGTAAATTTTTACGTTTCTTTTTCTTCAAAACACAGAAAAATGGGAGCCAATTTCTTGCTTGTTGGTTTTCCCATCAAGTGATACCCAAACAATTTTCTTATGAAATTCAATTCATTTTACCATGTTTTCTGGTTGAGAAGAGGCAGTACCTGTGGCACAAAGAAATGAGCTTTATCAAACAGAGAAGATGGCGACAGTCTGGAGGATTTTATCAATTGGTTTTCAAAGTGGGTAGAGGAGACACACAGCAAAAACAATGGACTTCTGATGCATGTTCTGAAGACATTATCCGTCTATTCATTAGAAGCGAAGTGGGATATAATATATATAGAATTCTGGGCTTAGAATCAGGAAGATCAGAGTTTAAATCCTGCCCCAGACACTTACTAGCTATGTGACCCTAGGCAGGCCACTTAAATCTGTGTCTTAGTTAAAGATTATCTGTAAATAAGAGTTTGGGCCTAGATGACCTCTCAGGTCTCACCTATAATTCTACAGTTCTGTACTTTGGGGGAGTTGGCCTATTTGTAGTTACAATTCACTAGGACCAAACTAGCCCCAGGGCACGGGCACTGTTAGACACACATGACAGAACTGCTCTGACCCACTAAAGAGAAGTCTAGCAGGGCTTTGTCTGGTGGTCTGGCAGGCTGCAAATCCTCCCTCCACTTCCCCAGGAATGCAAAGCTGGTGGTACCAAATTGTAAATACACAGGATGCCGTGTCCTGACCCACATAATTTGTGAGCTCCATTTGCTGTCTGAACAGATGGCATATGGGTGAACACACCCAGACTTTCAGTTCACCCTGAATATCACAATATGTACCCATGAGAAAAGGAGGATCACAATCCTTTATATTTTAGGGAAATTGATCTTAGCCCTCTGAGTTTTATTTGTTGAGGTGGAAGTCACTGAATTATTTTTATGGTTAAAAAAAAGTCCCCATGCTTGAAATACTGCATTTAAAATCGATTTTTTTCTATCTTGATCAGTTTTGATAGAATTTTTCTCTTCTTCCTTTTTTGTAAAAAAATTTTTTTGCTATCAGTAATAGGTCTTTGGGAAAGGGAAGGAAAAGGGACACAGAAGGAAATCTAGGTGACATTAAAAAAACAAAAAAATCAATAAAATATATTGAAAAAAAATTTAAGGAGTTTGATAAAATTCAAAGTGGTTCAACATTATTTATTAATGTAACTGACTAACAGTCTCTTTCTGGCGGTCACACAGAATTATTTTTGATCCTGGAAGTAGAGTCACTATTAAAGAATGGGAAGATAGGTTCTTGCACACATCTGTACACATATCTGTATGAACTCCTCTAAGTCTCTTCACCTTTATGGGTTTCAGTTTTCTACTTGGGAAAAACAAAAAGCTGCACCAGAAACTCCCCAAAGTTCATGCCCTTTCTAAATCCTATAGTGAACTGCTGTTTGACTTCAAGACAGTTACCAATTCTTGGTGATAATACAAAGACGAGAAGCCTAATAATAGTTAAAAAAAAGTTTTTAAATCATCTGAGCAAGCAGGACCTGTATGTACTTACTACTCTGAGAGGTTCTAAGACAAACATTTTAATGACTCAGCTCTGGGTCCTTGGCAGATCCCCGGCTCAGAGAGCCCATCAATTCTCATGATTTCAATACTCATCTCTCAGGAAAAGACTCCCAAATCTGCATCTCCAGGTCCAATCGTTTTCTGAGTTCCCTTTGCCTATCACCTACTGCTGGCTAGACATTTCCATCTGGATATTCTGTCGTCATCTGAAACCCGATATGCTGAAAAGTCAACTCTTGTCTCTGAAAACTGGCTCGCCCTCTTGACTCGGCTATTTCTGTCGTGAGCAGCATCATACTCCCAGTCAGCCAGGCTGGAAACCTGAGTCATCTTCTGCTCCTTCCTGTTTGCCCATATCTGATCTGTCATCAAGTCTTGGCAGCCCTTCCTTGGTGATATATTTTGCATCTGCCAGTTCCATTACATCCCTACTTCCACTTCCTTAGCTCAGGCTTCCAAATGACTGATCACCCTGTCCCTTAAATCCATTCTGCACACAAATTAATCTTCCTAAAATTCTTACTCCATAATGCCACTGTACTGCTCACAAACCACCAGTGGATCCCAGCTTTGACAGGACAGTGTCTAGAATCCTTAGGTTGGTGGTACTCAAGTTTCTCTACAATCTAACCCCAACCCGCAATTGCACTGCCAATTATCCTCCTATCTGAACTATACATTCCAGTAGGAATATGTCAAGCATATCAGTGGTGTCCAACTCAAAAAGAAGGAGATCTCTATGGATGACTTTTTGACTTAGAAAATTCCAATGAACATTATTTATGTTGTATTGTATTTTTACTATTTTGTTAAACACTTCCCAATTGTATTTTGTTCTGGTTCAAGCCTCTGGAGCTTGACACCCCTGATATACATTCCTGACTTCTCTGTCACCCTCCACGTTGCTTCTTTCACCTACAATGGTGAAATGCTTATCCAAATCCTAGCCATCCTAGGAGTTCCAGGTCAAGACCTTCTTTCTCCAGAAAGGATTCCTTAGGTATAATAGTTGAAACAATACCTTAAAGTTTAAGACCAAAAGGATCATTAGTTTGGAGCTGGAAGTTCAGAAGTATGCAGTTTAATCCTCCCATTTTATAGACGAGGAAACTGATGTCCAGAGGTCATATAATTTGTACAGTTCAGTAAAGAGCAGAGCAAGGATTTAAACCCAACCCCCTGACTCCAAAGCCGGTACATCCCCTGCTCCCCATATTAGAAAGCTTTACCACCAAGAACTTTTGTAAATATTATTTCATTTGCCTCTTTCCACCTTGCCTGCCCATTTCTGCTTCATGTTCTGCTCTCTAGCGCCAAAGAGTTACAGAAATCTAATCCTTCTTCCATGACAGCCCCTCAAACTGTTGGCCATGACCATCATACCCCCCAGGTCTTCTCTTCTGCAGGTGAAACATCCCTAGTGTCTTCCATGGAAGTCATGGTGATTCTACCACCCGACATCATTTGCATTCATTCCCTTCTCTAATCTCCTAGAGCCATCACCCAAGTTCAGGTCAGCATTGCCACTTCCAAGACTGATGCCTGCCTACAACCTCTCCTCTCTATGATCCATCCTCGAGACCTTTCACAAGGGCATTAGAGTGGGTATGTCTGATGTCATTGCCCTTCTCAAATGCAGGGATTCCCTATAGCCTTGAGAAAAAAGTACAAGTTCCTTTGCTGGACATTTCAAGTCTTCCGTAACCTGACTCCAGCCTTTCCAGGTTGATTTCCCATTACTTTTCCTTGTGTGCTCTGGGATTTAGCCAAAAATAGGTTAACTTGCTCTTCTACATATAGGATATTCCCATTTCTCCATGCCTGGGATGCTTTTCCTTTCTTCTGGAATGCTCCTCCACCTCTCAGAGCTCCTGGTTCCCCTTGAAGACTCAGCTGAAGATCTGCCTCCTACACAAAGCCCTTCTTGATTCTCCATCCAAACCCATTCTCCCCATATCTGGAATTTCTTAATGCATACACACAATTATGTCTGTGTGCATATACATAGGTATGTATAGGTACATAAATGTATGTGTGTATAAATTTATACATGCTTGCACACATATATATAGGTGTACACTAAATATACATGCATATGTTTATGCATGTATATTGACAACTTTGTGAAACTCTGTCCCACTTAAAACTAATTCACCTACAATTAAAGATATTACCCTATGGTGTTAATTGGTCCTCTTCAAAAATGAAAGACAAACACACATGTATAAATGTATGCATGTATGAATGTATATACATAAAACATGCATATGTATTTACATACCTGTATGTGTGTGCACACGTGTGTGTGCATATATATGTATATATGCACACACACAGATCCCTGCCCCCAGTTTTGTGTGTGTGCGTGTGTAATTTATTTATATGTTTACAAATTGCTTTCCCCCAGCAGAATATACACTGCTTCAAGGCAAGGGCTACTCTGTTTAGATTTACAAGCTATGACTTAAAATACAGGGATGATAAGCTCATAACTAGATATGGAGTACACCTAACAAGAGCATGCAAAGTATTTGCCCAGAGACTTTAAAGGCCTTTTGATTTAGTCTGCTATTGAAAAAGAAAAGGTAGGGAAGTAATAACTGACATAGAGCTTCCAAGCTAGACACCATGAAGTGTAGTTACCATGTGGCAATAACAGTGGAGCTCCCTAGAGATTTTTGAAAGACAATGTCTGCAAATGACGCTTGTCACATAACCAGAGGCATCAGAGAGCGGCGCACATGTGCAAAGGTCCCAGTAAAAAGAGGTATGTGTGTGGCACATTCCAAAGTATGGAAGCAGCTGGGATCTCATAGGCATCATCATTCCTTCGATGCAATGGGATGAGCTTCCTGACTGGAATGAGTCCAGCTCTGAAAAGGTATGCCTTCCTCAAAAGAGATAGGCTAATTAAGAGAGGGGGCAGGGTTGCACTGTATATTAAGAAGCCACTTCTGTGAGGAAATCTAGGAACCAGAAGCGGGGGAGCATGATGGAGAGCATTTGGGTGAAGACAGATGCAGACAAAGAGGAAGGTAATGTTGTCATTAGGGGCCTGAAGGCATGAGACAGCAATGATAGGGTGGGCATGGTAGGGACCTTCAGTTCTGCTCTGTCAAAAATACATCAGTTAACAGTTTCCTGACTTGCTTATGCTTTGAAAGACGGATGAACTGAACTGGTTCCTGAGGTGAAAAAGGTGGGTACTCTGCAGGAGTAAACACATCATCTTATAATTTGAGGAGAGAAAAGTTAGGCATAGTCTGACATGCAGACTAGATGTGGGGAGATCAGATTCTAAAATATTCAGAGATAAACAGGCAGGTCTCCATGGCCTAAAAAAGCAGGCCATGAGGAGTAGGAAGTTCTCAAGAGGAACAATTTAGCTGTGATGAGGAGGAGAACTGTCTAGAGAGACAGAAAAATTAAGATGAACAGGAAACTCACCTCCCAACTGAGATGGAAGCAAAGGCAGATGATGGTGAATGACTACAGAAGCATGGCATTGTCCCGGGGACAGTATGAGGAGTAATAATGTTCAGCATGAACCAAGGTGAGTTAGGAAATCCACGGACCATGAAGGCGTCACTATTGTTGTTTATAACTATACTGGAGAAAAGGAGGATCAAAGAAGAGGCAGGGCTGCTGTTTGAGGTGGACGGGACCATGATAACCAATGATGAAGAGAAGACAATGCTGGCCAACTGTTTCTTTGCTTCCAGTTTCTGTGCCAAGGAAAATGATCTAGGTGGCACAGTGATAGAGCGCCCGGCCTATAGTCAGGAGTATGTGAGTTCAAACCCAGTCTCAGAAACTCCCTGGTTGTGTGATCCTGGGCAAGTTGCTTAACCCTCCTTGCCTCAGTTTCCTTATCTATAAAATGGGTATGATAATAGCACCTACCTGCCAGGGTTGTTGTGGGTGTTGAATAAGATAATATTGTAAAGCAACATATAAGTGCTATTTAAGTGTTTGCAAATGTTATTAGTTATTATTAGGATGAGAATTGTTTATCTTTTCGCTGGATAGGAAAGGACAAAAATGGTTCAGTTGATGCCCAAGATAGAGGAATATGTAAAGCGGGTATCTGGCTGTGTTTGATGAATTCATGCTGGCATGCCCAGACAACAACAATAACAATTGCTGTTATTTATATAGGATTTCAAGTTTTGCAAAGGGATTTACAAATATTATCTTTTACCCTTCACAACAACCCTGAGAAGCTGGTGCTAGTATTATACCCATTTTATAAATGAGGCAAACGGAATTAAGCGACTCACCCAGGGTCACAAAGTGAGTGTCTGAGGCTGGATTTGGACTCAGGTCTTCTTGATTCCAGGTCTGGTGCCCTATCCACCATCACCAGCTACCATCAAAGCCAAGCTCTGATGACTTTTATCACTTGTTGTCAGGGGCTAAGTAGAGGCTAGACTCAATAGAAATTCCATGTTTCTCTTCCAGCTCTGACACTGTCATTCTGGGATAACAAAGATCTGGGGTAGAAATCACCATCACATTTGCAAGGGGCACAGTGCCACATGCAGATGTTTTCTGTATAAAGCAACAGAAATTATGTCCAAAATAATAACAACAACATTGGAAAATGGGACATAAAGCAGACTGTCTTGACTGAAAATTAGGAGTCAGAAAGTACGCTTCTCAGTTTATGAGGTACACATGAAACAAAACTCTTTATTCAGATCAGAGAGACACGCTCATTCCTCCCACCCTTGGTGGGGATTTCCCCTCATGGCCAAGGACAAGGCAATCAAGCTCTTTAGTTTCCATATGTGTATAGTAAGGAGTTCAAAAAGGATAAGCTAAAATGTGCAGGCACTATTGTTTAGTCAAAAGGGTTCTGGAACTATTAGAAATGGGGCTTATTTACTGAAAGCTGAAAGAACAAGGCTGCCAGTCAGTCAACAAGCATTTATAAAATCCCTACCATGTTCCAGACACTAGCTAAGTACTAGGGATAAAAAGAAAGGCCATAAAGTCAATCCTTGCCCTCAAGGGGCTCACAGTCAAACAGAGAGAAAAACATGCCAATGCCTACAAGTAAAATAAAAGATTATCTAGCAAATATGTGTGTGGGAAATCACACTAGTATCTTTGCCAAGAAAACCCCAAAAAAGGTCACAAAGAGTTGAACATAACTGAAATGGCTGAACGACAGCAAAAGCATGGTAAACTGGACATAATTAACAGGGGGAAGGATGCTAAAAGGCATAAAGCAATAAGAAGACCTTTCACACCGAGATAAACTTTAAAAAGGCAGGCCAGGCAGGAGAGGTCCTTGGCCCTGGAAAAACCAGCTGGGCCCAAAAGAAAGCCATTCAAGCCAACTAATGAGCTACCAAGGATCTAACACATCCTTTCTGGCTAGTGATGTTTCCTGCCAGCAGACGCTTTATGACTTGGCCGCTGGCAAGGCTGAGGTAAGTGATTTTGCAAGCTGCCTTTGTCACTTTAAAATATTAAATATACCTTGAAATCCTGAGACTATCTGGACGACATCTTCATAGACCATTAGAGTAGCCGATCGCTCAGGGAGCAGGCCGAGGCTTAGGGAAGAAAATACTGTGGAAGGAAAAAAAATGGATGGTCATGAATTTTAGCATCTAAATTAAACCGCAGATCAATCAGTCAATTAACCACTATTAATTGCCTACTATGTGCTAGGAACAGGGAATACAAAGATATGCAATGAAACAATCTCTACATATAAGGAGCCTATGGACCAGTTAATAAATACTTATTAGGTACCTATTATGTACCAATATGCTGAGTACAGAGGACAGAAAAAGGTAAAAGACAGTCCCTGTTCTCAAGGAGCTTACTGTCTAATGGCAGTGTTTTTTAGTCCTGTTCTGATTAGGAAATTATCTGTTTTTATTACAGTTAGCTAAAGTCTATGCAAATTCCAGAATCTAAAAGAAGTCAATGTCCAGGTCATAATTCAAGAGAGTCAAGTAAGCTGACTGTGTGTGGACCACAGAGGCCGGAGAAGCAGAGACATAAAAAGGCAGACCACTAATTGTACCTAGATGAAATCTTCAGGAGGTATTTCTTTCTTATCTCTACTAATAGAGGTCTCCTATTACTATTTGAAGAAGGGCAGTTAGGTGGTACCATAGTGCATAGAACGCACCCAGCCTGAAGTCAGGAAAACTCATCTTCCTGAGTTCAAATCTTACCTCGGACACTCACTTGTAGTATGATTCTGGGCAAGTCTCTTAACCCTGTTTGCCTGGGGTTTTTCAACTGTAAAATGAACTGGAGAAGGAAATGGCAAACTACTCCAGTATCTTTGCCAAGAAAACCCCCAAGGAGGTCACAAAGAGTCTGAATCCACCAAACAACCCTGACGACAACATCACTATTTGATTTTTCCCTGACAAAGGACATTTCATCTTTTAATGCAAAGTCTACTACCTGCCTGAAATCAACTCACTTTGCTGTGTTCCATGGACGAGTACAGCCCTTGGATAATGTGACATCTCTACTTATTTTCTGGTTTAAAAAAAGGTCAATTATAGAGTATAACTTTAGTTACTAATATTTTTAAATTTTACATTAAAAACACAAATATGCATATCTAGAAATATATCAGTTTTGTTATATAGATGAATACACATGCTTTTTTGGAAAGGGGGGGAAGGGGAAGTTCCAAGGAACTCCCACTGTGAAAAACTCCCTCTACTCAGTGAAAATTTGTTTGTAGCTCACAGTCGTATGGAATTGCCAAGTCACCCAGAGGTTAAGTGACTTGCCCAGGTTCACACAGCTAGTGTGTGTCGGGGTAATCCCTGAACACTGGTCTTTCTGGCTCTAAGGCTGTGCCTATACAATGACCAAATAAATCATCAGATCACTATAACACAATACAGAATGTAGACGTAGCCCAGTGCTGTGGAAAGAATTAACCCAGGAGGCTACAGCAGATTTAGGTTCAAACTCCATCTCTGATACTACGTAGGTGTGTGATCTTGGCTTGTGACTTTCTATCCCTCAGGCTCAGAGTTCCCTGATGTGTCGAGGAAGAAGGGTCATATTAAATTATTAAATAACCTGTTCTCTATTGTTCTTTTTGATTTCAGGAATGCTAATTATCAAAATGGGAATTTTTTAAAAACACAGTATTCTATTTATCTTTGACTTGTCCAACTTAGAGACTACCAGTTAAAACAGGCAAAAATAATATAGATTCGTAAATAAAGGACCTCTGAAAAGGTAGGAGATATTTTTTAATTAAAATCAACTATGTGTAGAAGAGCCCATGTTCTTTAGAATTAATTTTAAAAAAATTTAAACAAAAAGAAGAAAGTCTGCCTTTGAAGACAGATTCCAGACTACAATTTTCAAAGTTCAAATTACACTATGTGGAATAGTCAGCCTAACATGATCTTGCTAAAGTCTGCTCCTGTCTCTGGCAAAGATAAAGCTTTTATGATGTCTCCTCTTACTTTTGCCACCCCCTAGGAAGGAAAAACTCTATGCCTTGGTACTTGCTTGCTAAGTAAGGGGTAAGGAGAGAAACTGAGCTCAAACAAACTTGCTAAGAATGCCTTCGTTTGTGTACATGCTGGAAAGACCTGTTTAAAAATCATAAATATAGAAAACATGCCCTTTTAGGAAGGACACGTGGAACTCTGAAACATGAAAGCTTCTGTTAATTCCACAGCTCTAGTGAATCTGTGTAACAGGCAAGGCAACAAGCATTTATTAAATGCTTAGTGTGTGCGGGGCACTGTGCTGTCACTAACTGAAATTCAATCACACCATTTCAGCACTGTTAATATTCCAAACAAAGGGTTGACTATTGTGAAGGAGCAAGCTGGAAAAAATGTCATGTGACTATCGTCTGATTCACTTGGGAGAAAGGAGATTAGAGAAATCGTTTCCTTTTTCTTTTGACATTTGTGACGACTGAATCCAAAGGGAATGCAATTCAAACAGTCTATGCTACCGTTCTCTCGTGACAAGCTGAGTTGGGTGCCCAAATCACCTTTGAACTTCCCTTGGCATGAAAAAATGAAGGGCTGATATTTTCTTCTCTCAAAACAAAATCCAATTTCGTGGCTGAGGATAAAACCAAATTCTTCTAAGTTTCTGGGAGGCCAGGGCTAAAGGTCTCTAAGCATCTGGCAGTTCCCAAATAACAGATGTCCCTTATATATAAGCACCCTGGGAGCTCCCCTACCCCTCCAGCTGCAATCTTTTCTCCTTCTCTCCTCCTTTTTCTTGGATCCTTGAGACCCTGGCTGCCACCTTGGCCACCATATTGCCTGCTGCTATCACTCTTCCCCAAGCCCTGATCCTACTCCGCTTTGGGCTGTAGGAGCTGCAGTGGTAGGATGAGTTGGTGGTAAGAATAAAGGAAGGGGAAGCTTGTCCCCCTGGCCTCACGCTGCTTCTGTTTCTCATTTTACCTTGGCCAGGGGAAAGAGAAGAAAGTAGGAAAGAACTAAGGATAGGAGAACCGCAGTTCAGCACAATTCCTCAATACTGCCCACAGCCTCTACTTGGCCCTCTCTAGAGTTCTCAAACTTGATCCCTGCTCCTTGGCCTTTATCAGCCATTCAATCAAAAAGCATCTGTGAAATGCCTACCACATGGGAGACATTAGGATGGGCACAGAGACAAAAATCTAACAGTCCTTGTCCTTAAGGACTTTGATTCTATTGGAATTCACCAATGAATAAATCAATCAAAAACTCTGCATTGGGCACCATACTAGAAGCAGGTCATACAGATACAAAAAAATCTCTACTTTCCGGAACTGGTGTTAAGGGAGACAACATATATAAGTCTATATAAGACAAAAAAGATACAAGATAAATAAAAAATAAAGTTTAGTTACATACAAGATGGGCAGCTAGGGGGCTCAGTGGAAAGAGTACCAGGCTTTGAGACAAGAACACCTAAATTCAAATCCAGCTTCAGATACTTACTAGCCATGTGACCTTGGGCAAGTCACTTAACCCCACTTGCCCTGCCTTCCCTCCCCCCCAAAAAGCAAAAAACAAATAAATAAAAGGAAGACCTGAGTTCAAATGCAGCTTCAGACACTTTTGTGACTTGTGACCCTGGGCAAGTCACTTACTTTGCCTCAGTTTCCTGATCTGTAAAATGAACTGGAGGAGGAAATGGCAAACCACTCCAATGTCTTTGCCAAGAAAACACCAAATGGGGCCACCAAGAGTCAGGCACGACTGAAACGACTGAAGAACATAAAGAACAAATTAGGGATAATCACTAGAGTGGAGGGACTAGGACATACAGGAAACAAGGGAAGCCAGGAGGTGGTCACAAGGAGGGAGAGAATTCCAGGTGGGGGAACAGCCAGTAAAAATACAGAGTCAGGAGATGGAGCATCTTGTGTGAGCAGTCACAAGCAGGCCAGTGTCACTGGATCCCAACGGATGTGGGGATAAGAAGACTGGAAAGGCTGGAGGGGGTGAAGTGATGAGGGCTTTCCATTTCAAACTTTCTTTGGTTTTTATCCTAGAAGTGATGGGGAGCCACATTATTGAATGCAGATGTGGATGACATAACCAAATCTGTACTTGAGGAAGATGAATTTGACAGCTAGAAGGAGGATAGACTGTGATGGGGACAGATAAGAGGCAGGAAGACTGAACAAAAGGCTAAAATTAGTATAGGTGTGAGGCGATAAGGTCCTGCACCAGGTGGCAGCAGGGTCAGAGGGGAGAAGGTAGCATATATACAGAGAAGTTTCAAAGGTAAAATTGACAAGACTCCTCAGAAGCCTGGATATGACAGGGTGGAAGGGAATGAGGTGTAGAGGGATGATACTTAGGCTTCACGTCTCAGTGATTGGGCGGAGAGTGGTGATCCCAACCATAATAAGGAAATTCAGAAATGGGGAGAAGGTTTTTGGAGAAAGACAAATGCAGTTTGGGATACGTGGAGTTTAAGACATTTGTAAAGACACCCAATTTGAGATGTTCAATGGGCAGCTTGAGATACAGACATGGATATTAGAAAAAAGTGAAAAGCTTTAAAAAAAGATATTAGAAAAAAGAAAAAAGTGCAGATCTAAGAATCATCAGCAGAGAGATGAGAATTCAATCCATGGAAGCCAATGAGATCACTAAGCAAAATTATCTATCAGTAGAAGAAGGTACAGAGAGAGCTTTGGGGGCTGCCCACTATTAGTAGCTAACTAAGGAGACTGAGAAAGAGTGGTCAGAAAGGTAGAAGGAGACAGGGTAGAGCACTGTCACAGAAACCTAAAAGAAGAGAGAATTAAGCATGATTAATAGAATCAAAGAGTGCAGAGAGACCAAGAAGGATGGGGACTGAGAAAAGGACATTGGATCTGGCAATGAAAAGATCACTGATAACTTTGGAGGGAACAGTTTTTCAACTGAATGATGAACTTGGAAGCCAGACTGTAGAGAGTTCAAAAGATAGGGCGAGGCAAGAAAATGGAGACACCAATGGGAGACAACCTTCTCAAGGCGGTTAGTGATGAAAGGAAGAACAGATACAGGACAACAGATAGAGGAAAAGAAGTGGATACATTGATTGAACATGGTCTTTCCATGAAGTATAGTCACAGAAAGAGAGTTATTGGGGATGAATAGATCAAGCGAAGTTGTTTTGGGGTTTTTTGTTTTTAGGAAGAGGGAGACATAAAAATGTTTGCAGGCAGTAGGGAATCAACCAGTATAAATACAAGGTGGGCAACTAAGTGACTCAGTGGATAGAGCACCAGGCTTAGAGTCAGGAAGACCTGAGTTCAAATTTAGCTTCAGATACTTACTAGTATGTAACTCTGGGCAATTCATTAAACCCTGTTTGCCTCAGTTTTCTCATCTGTAAAATGAGCTGGAGAAGGAAATGACAAACAGTATCACTGATGATAAGTAAGAGAAGCAGATGATAGAAAACAGGATGGAATCAATGAAAAAAAAAGATGGAGATTCATAAGAGAGAGACATTCGAAGCATTTCTACAAAAAGAGAGACATGATAGATTGTACATTTTGAAAGCAACCCAAACAAAAGAAACACAAAATGCTAAACAAATATAGCAAGAAAGGCACAATGGAATTACCCCAGATAAAAAAATGGAAAATTAAACATAGAAAGATAAATATGCTTTATGGGGTTAAAAATCCTGACTACAACAAATGACAACAAAATGCCAAAGAAGGACCACTGACAGATTTTATAAAAGTACACAAGGAGACAAGGGCAAAAACAGAATTTCAATCCAATTAAAGTCTAGACGGTGGTCAGGGGATTATAGGGTCCTTTTGCTGGAACTGGATGCAGGACTCTGCTGCGCTGCCCATACTTGGAGCTAGGCTGCAGTCCCAGGGCAAGGAGGAGCACCAGGACACCAGAGCTTGACACTACAGGGGAGCAGGGACCTTGGTCATAGTTACAGAGAATTGACCTGAAGAACAATGACCACACTTCCTCTTAGAAGATAACTGTTTAAAAATAAGAATTGGGTAAATGGAAGCTAATGACTCTGTGACACACAAAGAAACAATAAAACAAAAGAAAAAAAAAGAAAAACTAGATCAAGGAGAGATCATTTAAGGATTCTTGGACTGCCTGAAAGCCATTTTTTTTTAAAAGGAGCCCAAGGTGGGGGGACGGAGCCAAGATGGCGGCATAGAAGCAGCATGGTCCCGCAGCTCCCACACTGCCACCCTACACACCCATAAAATTATGAGCCCAGACAAAGTCTAGGACTCTCAGACTCACAAAAATACAGAGAACACATCTCTCGCTGAAGGCAGCTCAGCAGCAGGGGATCATCATGGTGGCCAGGAGTGGAGGCTGGAACATCCTGAAGCCGAGACCTCAGCCAGGCCCAGGGCGGTGGGAAGGAGCCAGGCTGAGCTGAGCTGAGCCACACCACAGCCAGTCTTCAGAGGTTCTACAGCCTCCAGCACCTCCCCATCTGCCAAGGCATAAGGAACGGGGATGGAAGAGGGGCAGCTCACACCGGAACAGAGACCGGCCCAGCCCAAAACTGCTGAGGCCAGGAGGAGTGAGCCTCCCAAGCCACAGGTTGAGTCTACTTCAAAGAAAATCTAAAGCCCCTGCCTGAGGGGATCTTAAAATCCCGGTCAGAGATGGTTAGTGAAAGTGAAACTTTGAAAATTAATTTGGGGTTGGTAAAGCAGTTCGGCCAATCTGCCCCTGGGGCAAGGAAGAAGTGGGGGAAAGGAACTGCTGGAAACGGCAGCGGCCCCCACCAGGCTGCTTCAGAGCCCCTGGCCTGTGGATTCCGCAGGGGGGCTGAATCAATTGGTCAGGGCCAAGTGCTCTTGCGTTGAGTGGCCTGGATCCAGATCGTGGTCTTGGGTGGTGGTCCTGGGGTGCACTTTCAGCAAGCCAAAGCTGGGGGGACTTGCAAAACCCCCCTAATAGCTCCGGCAGTTGGGAAAACCCCAGCAATTTGGAACAGAGCTTCCTCCCTTGGAAGCAGAGTTTCACAGACATAAAAAAACCATCCAATTAATTGACTGGCCAACATGAGGAAAAGGAAGCAAAATAAAAACAGCAATAAAACTCTAGAATCCTTT
>CM053597.1:41865288-41962622 GCA_028646575.1 Pseudocheirus occidentalis | reverse complement strand
AAAAAAGGAGCCCAAACATCATATTTCAAGAAGTTATCAAGGAAAACTGCCCTGATATCTTAGTACCAGGGGGTAAAACAGAAATTGAAAAAATCCATCAATCATCTCCTAAAAGATCCTAAAATGAAAACTCCTAGGAATATTATAAGCAAAGTTCCAGAGCTACCAGATAAAGGAGAAATACTGCAAGCAGTCAGAAAGAAATAATTTAAATACTGTGGAACTATAATCAGGGGAATGTAAGATTTAGCAGTTTCTAGATTAAGGGATCAGAGGGCTTGGAATATGACATTCCAGAGAGCAAAGGATTTAGGATTATAACCAAGAATCACCTATCTAGGAAAACTGAGAATGATCCTTCAGGAGAAAAAAATGAATATTCAATGCAATAGAGGACTTTCAAGCTTTCCTGATGAAAAGACCAGAGCTGAACAGAAAGTCTAACTTTCAAATACAACATGCAAGAGAAGCATCAAACATGAAAGAGAAATCTTAAGGGATTAATGAATGTTAAAGTATTTACACTCCTACATGGGAAGATGATACTTACAATTCCTAAGAATTTTATCATTATTAGAGCAGTCAGAAAAAGTGTACATAGACAGAGGGCACAAGTATGGCTTAAATATAATGGGATAATAACTAAAAAAAATAATAAAATTAAAGCGTGAGCAAGATAGATGAGTGCACTGGGAGAAGAAGGAAGGGGGAAGTAGAACGGGGATAAAAGATTTCACATTGAAAAAGGCAAAGGAGAGTTTTTATAGAAGAGGGGAAGGTGGGACGGAGCACTTGAACCTTACTCTCAAAGAGGAAATAACATACGTATTCAATTGGTTATAGAAATCTATCTTGCCAAACAGGAAAAGTAGGAGGGGAAGGGGATAAGAGAAGGGGGGTGGGAAGATAGAACGGAAGACTGGGGGAAGTGGTAGTCAGAAGCAAAACTTTTTTTTTTTTACTTTTTTGTAGGGGCAATGGGGTTAAGTGACTTGGCCAAGGTCACACAGCTAACTGAGGCTGAATTTGAACTCAAGTCCTCCTGACTCTAGGGCCGGTGCTCTATTCACTGCACCACCTAACCTGACCACCCCAGACGCAAAACATTTTTGAGGATGGACAGAGTGAAAGGAGAAAGAGAGAGTAGTATAAATAAGGGGGGGGGAAATAGGATGGAGGTAAATACACAGTAATCATAACTGTGGAAAAAATTTTGCAACAAGTTTCTTTGATAAAGGCTTCATTTCTCAAAGATGCAGAGAACTGAGGCAAATTTATAAAAATAAGAACCATTCCTCAATTGATAAATGGTCAAAGGACATAAAAGGCAGTTTTCAGATGAAGTAATCAAAGCTATGTATAGTCATATAAAAATGTTCTAAATCACTATTGATTAGAGAAATACAAGTTAAAACAACTCTGAGGTACCACCCCACATCTATCAGATTATGACAGAAAGGAAAAATGACAAATGTTGGAAGGGATGTAGGAAAGTTGAGATGCCGATGTATTGTTGGTATAGTTGTGACCTGATTTAACCATTCTGGAGAGCAATTGGAACCATAACCAAAAGACTATAAAATCCTTGATTCCCTCTGACCCAACAATACCTCTACTAGGTCTGTATCCTAAAGAGGAAAGAAAAACCAAAAAGAAAAAGGAATTATATGCACACAAATATTTATAGCAATTCTTTTAGTAGTAGCAAAGAAATGGAAATTGAGGGGACAACCATCAGCTGGGGAATGGCTAGAAAAAGCTGTGGTATATGATTGTGATGGAATACTATACTTGTGTAAGAAATGACAAGCAGAATTTTTGAAAAACTAGAAAAAAATTTAAAACCTAGAAAGACTTACATGAACTGATGCAAAGTGAAATGAGCAGAACCAGGAGAACTCTGTACAGTAACAACAATATTGTATGGCAAGCAACAAAGAATGATTAGCTCCTCTCAGCAATACAATTATCCAAGATACGTCCAAAGGACTTATGATGAAAAATGCATCAGAAAAAGACCTGAAGGTGTCTGAATGCAGTTCAAAGCATACTTTAAAAAACCCCACTTCTTCTCCTCCTTCTCCTCTTCCTCCTCCTTCTGTCTGTGCTTTCTTTTACAACACAGCTAATATGTAAATATGCTTTGCATGACTGCACAAGTATAATCTATATCAAATTGCTTGCCTTCTCAATGAGGGGGGAAGGGAGGGAGAAAGGGAAAAAATTTGGAGCTCAAAATAAAAAAACACAAATTCTTAAAAATTGCTTTTACATGTAATTGGAAAAAATTAATATTTAAAAAGAAAAAGAAAATGCATGGAGTTGAATGATGGATTGTTTTATGCAAGTAACAGCAAGGAGGTCAGAGTCACTGGATTATAGAATACATGGAAGGAATTAAAAAAGAAGAACGGAATAAGAAAGTATGTGTGATATATTGTAAACAAGTCAATGGTAAATAGTGAATGGAAAATTATTTCTATAGTCTCTCAGGAAGAAGAGAATGAATAAGGAGGTAAAGGAAAGAAAGGGAGCATTCTTGATTCAGCGAGGGGAAAAGGTTCTACTGAGTCATATTCCCATGAAGGGGACAGAGAGGTTATTCAGTGACAGATGGGGACCTTAAAATGAGTATAATCTGCTGGGTTTCGGTCCCCTTGAAATGTTCTCTCTCTAGAAACAGATCCTGCCTCACGAGAAGGGGAATTAGAGCTTTTAGAAGCAACTGACTTCTACAAGACTGGAAGAGCAAAAACCCAGATAGGAGATTTCAGGGCAAATGAGGGGAAAATTGTCAGACGAAGGACATGGAGTAGTAATTCTAGAGTCACTTCATTTCCCAACAAAATGAGAACCTTACTTTATCTCATTTCTGTGAGATAAAAGAGCAATTAAAATAAGCATAAACACTTACTGAATGAACAAAGTTATCTAGGTGCCAAAGTTGACATGAATAAGAATAAAACACTTAATATTTATACAGTGTGTGTATGTAAGGTATGCAAAGCACTTTTGACGAAGAAATGCAGTCTTCAGTTCACTAATGACGTCTGATAACATGGCAAGTTTGGTTATCAGACTGTAATTTTCTCTTTCTGAGGGCACATAATATCTACAAACATAAAGCAGTGAAGGTAACCATCTGTAATTTCTTTAGTATTTGTATTCCCCTCTGCTTGTACAGACTGTATCCCCTTCTGTTAATTTAGTAAACGATCTTTGAGAATTACCAAAAAATTAATTACCCTGTGGTCAAACTAGTGGTAAACCTCTAAACCAGGGGTGGGAAACCTGTGGCTTCAAAGCCCCATGTGGCCCCTCTAGGTCCTCAAATATAGCCCTTTGACCAAATTCAAGTCAAAAGGTCCCACTTGAGGACCTAGAGGGGCCACATGTGGCCTCAAGGTCACAAGTTTCCCTTCCCTGCTAGGCTGGAATGGTTCTCAGACAATGGACATAGACAATCACCTCTTCTTGAACCACTCCCAGCTTGTTACGACCTTTCAAAGATTGGGATTCTGTTGGTAAGACCAAGAGAACCCACCTTTATCTCCACACAATGATAAAACTTAAAGAATGACTTTAATGGAGAACAGAGGACTTAAGCTGTGGTAAATATAAACTGAGAAATATTGGTTTAGTAGAGGTCAATTTCTCTTTGGATTCAAATGCAATGCATAAGAAATTAGACAGAACAAAGTGAAACCTAACTTACCAGGTAACCGTATGGGTTTCCATGGTGCAGAATTTGGTACATATGCAGGCTTACTGGCCGTGACGATCAACTGACTGCCCAATTGATACTGAAACTTGATGAAAGCTGTGCCATCTGCCCCTGAAGTTCCAGAGGCAATAGAGACCTGGTTGGTAAATATCTCAATGAAGGCTTCACTGACTGGCTGATGGGTGCTGGCGTCACTGATGTGAACCTTCAATGTCACTTCTGGAAGAGAAAACGTATGTGTTACTCTTAAGGAAACTTCTATGGTGATAATGACATTTTTATGCAATGTTGAAAACAACATCAGGAAGAAGATTTTGCAACCAGACTAGGAAATGTAAGCTAGCAAATCTTTTCCTTCTGTAGCTTCCCCTTCCTCTGCCAATTTCTCCCCTCTGCCAATTTTCTTCCCACAAAGTCAACATGGCCTTCCCATGGTTTCTATTATTGTCAGAAGTCATCTTCTTTACTAATATCACCCTTTCTACTCCCACCAAAAGCCAAAGGGGAAAAAGTGATTGCTTTAAGAGTCTGTACACCACATACCATCTGGTGTACTTCCCAGCCGGTATTTCAGGGTCTCCAACAGGGAAAACCTGGCCAGGAGCATTAACCAAAACACGTTCTACCACAGAAGGGTCCAGAACAGGTTATTAAAAATCTAAGCTAATTTCTTTAATAACCTTGCTAAATTGGAATGTAAGGTGGCCAGCATCTTTGTTTTAATAACCTTGAAGACTACACTGAAAAACTGTTAAGATAATGTTTTCAAGGGCAGAGATTTCTCAAAGAAACAAAAGACTTATGGGGGAGAGCCCGTGTTCATGACTGGGACCTCCAAATAAAATAAAAATACCATTACTACCTCAATAAATTTCTAAAAAGTCCAACCCCAAATTATCAAGAGCTAGGTTTATGGAGCTAGACAAAAAAATTCATTTGGAGGAATAAAAGATCTAAAATCTCAAGAGAAAGAATTAAAAAGAATAGAAATGAAGGGAAAATAAGACTTTCAGGATTCAAATTATATTGTAAAGTAAAACTACTTGGAGCTGGCTAAAAAACAGAAAAGCAGTTCAGTGGGATAGACTAGGTTAAAAAAGGAATCATAAATATTTGAGCTCAATTATTTAGTGTTCAATAAATATGAAAACAAATTATTTGGGGATGAATTCTTTATTTGCAAAGGACTACTTGGACAACAACGACAGATTCCTACCATATACCACAATGAACTCAAAATGGATATACAGCCTGAATATTAAAAATTGGGCAAAAGAAAATGACAAGAGGACCAGATCAGTTACTAGAGAAAGGGTTGGTCACAAAAGATAAGTAGTTCAGATTACATAAAATTAACATTTTTTTACATGATCAAAAATCAATGCAACTAGGAAAAGAAAGAAAGGCTGCCAAGTGGGAGGAAAAGTCTTATCAGCAAACATAAAATATGACCAAAAGCCCTTTCCAAAGGATGACTGGTCAAAGGCTATGAAAAAAAAGAAAAGAAACAAGCATTTAATAAATGTCTCATATGTGCCAGATACTACACTAAGTGCTTCACAAACATCATTTCATTTAATCCCCACAATAACCTGGGAGATAAGCAGCATTATTATCCCCATTTTACACTTGAGGAAACTGAGGCAGACAGGGGTTAAGTGACTTGCTCAGAGTCACCAAGCTATGAAGTATGTGAGGCTGGATTTGAACTCAGGTCTTCCTGATTCTGGCCCAATGCTCTATTCCCTATGCCAACTAACTGTCTCTAATGAATAAAGGGTTTTCAATATAGAACTACAATCTACTAACAACCATATGGGCAGCCATGGGGTGCAGTGGATAGAGCACTGGACTTGGAATAAGGAACTCTCATCTTTGTGAGTTCAAATCCAGCCTCAGACACTTAGTTAGTTGTATGATCCTGGGTAAGTCATTTAACCCTGTTTGCCTCAGTTTCCTCATCTGTAAAATGAAGGGGTCATGAAAAGTCAGACATGACTCACATGATATAACAATAACATCCATATGAAAGACTGCTCCGAATCACTCAGAGAAATACAAATTTTAAAAAGGGTAGGAACTTGGGCACCCAAGTACTAGGCACCTTCTTTACTATCTCCAGACATCTCAAGGATACGAAAGAAAGACTCCATCCAGTTGTCCCATTTCTTCATCCCTTGCCCTTGTCACATGACCAACCCATGCATGTTCTCTTCCTCTCATACATTTCCTTAATAAGAGCTTTTACTCCTATTCTTTGAAATTGTTCACAGGCTGTATGCTGTACTAAATACAGATGGAACCCAACAGTCTCCCAAGAACTGAAAATGGGCTTACATTTATACAACACTTTAAGGTCAGCAACATGTCAGCAACACCTCATGGCAGCCATGAATGAAAGGAGGAAGGAAAAAGCATTTATTAAGTGATTATTTTTATTTTGCAGATGAGAAAATTGTGGCTCAGAGACTTTAAGTGATTTGCCCACTATCACAGAGCTGGTAAATGTTAAGGACTGAGACTCTCGCCCAGGTTCTGACTCTAAGAACAATTCTTTTTCTGCTTACAGCACACTGCTTTTGATAGGTGATGAGATATATGTTCAAATACCTAGAATACAAAACAAGTATAACTAGGTGCATGGCACAGCAGATTAAATCTGGAGTCAGAAAGGCATGTCTTCAAATCTTGCCTCAGACATTACCTCTGTGATTCTGGGCGCGTCATTTCACCTCCCTCATTCTACCTCTCAGTCTGTAGTCCTATGTTTACTCATCTGTAAAATAATGAGGCTGGACTTGATCTCCTAAGGTTCCTTCCAGTTCTAAATACAGACCCTATGATAAGTCAGACAATGAATGAGCAAAAAGAACAGGGCAGATTAGCCTGAGAAGTTCAAGGCAGGAGGAAATACAGAACTGTAATGAAGCAACATCCACCATGAGCAGGTGTAAAGTTAGAGGCTTCTCAAATCACCTCTTTTTTGTTTCCTTTAAGTCAGTACCCCTTGATAGCCAAGTTCCTGTCAGCCCTTATAGGGTTCACCTGATGCCATTCACTTCCTTCTGCCACTAACAGGCAGTAGTTGGTTCCAATCTCTAGGTCCCATCTTTGAGATGTAGAGACTGAGCTCCAGGGGACTTTAGAGCGGGTCCACGTTTACAAGGGGGTAGAGTAAGGTCATTTCTATTGAGTCCATATTTCATTTACAAAACAACACAGACAAGCAAGTATGGAAGAAGATGAGTAGTGCTGCCTCTCCAAATAGCTCAAAGCAAAGGAGGGCTTTTACAAACCAAGTCAATCAAAAGCTGGGGCACAAGCATGAACTAGGTCACATCTCAAGGGCATTCCCAGATGAAACAGACTTGACAGCAAAAAACAGTAATAAAATAGAAGAGATCTGTCTTTGCTTCTACTATAATCTCCTTCCTTCATCAATGATGGTGAGGACACCTCATTTGGTTATTCCAAATCTGTTTTCACCGAGCCAAATGAGGAAGCAGAAATGGTATCTAAGAAAATGAAGTTAGGAAGGACAACTAGAGCCGACCAATTACACAGGGGGACCATCTGTACTGACAGGGAAATAATCCCCAAAGTATGGAGAGGTCTGTTTCTATAGAGCATCTCAGAAAAGGGAAAATACCAAAGGAACGGAACGGGAGACCCAAAGACAATAGGCACGTACAAAAAAGGTGATCAAGAGAATAGCAATAACTAATTTCTTACTTTCTCATTTTTGTAAAATCTTCAGAAATGATCTACATGCGAGAAGAGCAATTTATATCTATAATCTCATCTGACTGGTTCCTCCTAGCAACCTTGTAAGGAAGGTGGTATTATTATCATGCTCACTTTACAAATGAGATAAACTGAGGCTGGCAGAGGGGAAAGGTCTTGCCCAGAGTCACATTTAGTAAACCCCTGAGGCAGGATTAGCTAGAATTCATCTTCCTGACTCCAAGGCTAGTACTCTCTTGAAAGCACTCTTGAAAAAATGAGGCAAAACAGTAAGAGGCAGAAGGAGAGTAGGAAATCATGGGATTTAGAGTCATAAGACTGGAGACAGAGCAGCAATGCTAAGAAAAGCATGGAATGCAGAGTCATAGGATTACAGACTGAGAGTGAGAATGAACCGTGGTGATCATTTAGTCTTTTTTTGTTGTTTGGCCATTTTTTCATTAGTGTCTGACTCTTCATGACTCCCTCTGGGGTTTGTTTGTTTTTGTTTTTGTTGTTTTTTACAAAGATACTCAAGTGTTTTGCCATCTCCTTCTCCAGCTCATTTTACAGATGAGGAAACTGAGGCCAATAGGGTTAAGTGACTTGCCCAAGGTCACACAACTAGTAAGTATCCAAGGCCAAATCTGAACTCAGGAAGACATCCAGTGCTCTATCCACTGAACCACCTACACCCAGCTGCCTCTTCATTTAGTTTACAGACGGAGACACTGAGGCTGAAAGAGCATCACTGAATCACTCAAGGTCACACAGGAGTTAAGTGGCAGAACTGGGATTTGAACTCTGGTTGTGTGACTCCAAGTGCACGACTCTTGAATGATACCGTCTCCCACAAAGGCCTTAGGTCTGAATCCTGGCACTGCCGTGTTACTATCTGTGGGCTTAAATTAGGCAAGTCATACTTTACCTTTGCACCTAGAGACAGTTACATAGAGCAGTGGATAGAGTGCTGGCCCTGAATCAGGAAGACCCCAAGTTCAAATCTTATCTCGGACTCTTACCAGCTGTGTGACCCTGAGGAAATTACTTAACTTGTCTGTTTCTGTTTCCTCAACCGTAATAGGAGGACAATAACAGTGCTTACCTCCCAGACAATATCTGTAAAGCACTTAGCACAGTGTCTGGCACATTTAATAAATGCTTATTTCTTTTTCCCTTCTCCTTCCTTTCACTTCTCGGGTCTCAGTCTTCTCATCTGTAAAGCACGACCAGGTTGGACTAAATAACCTCTAAATTCTCCCTTCCTGTTCTAAATATCAGATCTTTTTTTTTTTAATATCAGATCTTAAAAGACTTCTATAAGTGAATTTCTATAGCAAATCACATCTTTAGAGTCAGAAAATTAATTAATAAGTATTGTGGATATTGTATACCACCCTCTACTGATTACAAGAAAACATTTGATTGAGTAGAACAAAATGTAGTTTTAAAGGTTCTCCTCTAATAAGGAGTCTTTCATGCACAAGTTAAAATTATACCTGATTCCTTGATAAATGTAACCACAGAGAAACCTATTCAACAACAATCTGAATATTTTATGCCTCAAGGGAAGTATAAAACAGGAAAATGTATGCTCACCCAAGGTACTAACCACTCTCATCTAGAATGCTCAGTGCAGGGTCAAAATGGAAGAGGGATTTCCTATAAATGATAAGATTATTTGGTCATTCTTCTTTGTAGACTATATTATGTTGATAACATTAAGCCTCACGACATCAAAGGGCCTCATTAATGAGATCCATGATTGCTCAAAATACACCAGCTTAATACTACATACAGGAAAAATTAAATGTATGAAAAATGCCTATTGTGTAGGCTATGAATAGCAATTGGATGCTCAGTTCATCAAATAAGTACGTGAATTCATAAATCATGAACAGATTCTCAAGTTGGACAATGAGCTGAGCCCAAAATTGAAGAAGGGGAAGAAATCAGGTTGGATTACACATAAAAATAAGCATCACACTTTGAATGAATCCAAACCAGTATACAGCACAAAGCCATCTCTTTAACTCAAATGTTTTCCTGTGGATAGTATATGGTTAGGAATCTTGATCTATGGAAAGTCAAAGTTGTAGGTGACCTAGAGGAAATGAAGGGATGTACGGTGTGTGGAAAAAGGCCGCAAACCTATTTTCATGGATGTCTTCTGCATAAATGGAATAAGAGATCTGTTACCTAGAAAATGTAGGATTAGAAATAGACGTGAGTCAATCTAGAAGGGAGAAAGAGGGACGACAAATAGCTTGAAGCCTGTACTGGCAGCCACAAAAAATATAAAGACCTACCCTACCATGTTAAATATAGTGGGTTGGTGGAAAAAAGATGTACAGAATTATACAGAAAGGCTTGGAGGAACTGCAGTCCATTAACAATTAAGAGATTAAAGAGTCATAAACTTTCTTCTTCAATTTTTTTTTTTTGCTTTTTTGGAGGGGACAAGGCAGACAAGGGGTTAAGTGACTTGTCCAAGGTCATAGGGCTAGTTTTGTGTTAAGTGTCTGAGGCTGGATTTGACTTCAGGTCCTCCTGACTCCAGGGCCAGTGTTCTATTCAGCGCGCCACCTAGACACCCTGAGTCATAAACTTTAGAAAAGGAATTTATAAATGATCTTATCCAACCCTGTCCTTTTAGAGGTGAGGAAACTGAGGAAGGGAAAGGTCAAGTAACTTGCCCAAGGTCATTTAGAAAGTAGATAGCAGAGGTGGGATTAAAATCTATGTCTTCTAGCACCAAATCCCGTATTTTTTCCACTGTACTGAATTGTCTCAACATGGAAATACCCACATCAAAAGGACCACGTATCCATTGGAATAAAATGATGAATCACAATAAATATCTCACAACATTAATTTAATCATGTTGAGTCTTATAACATTCATCCCTTTTGAATAAGAGAACTACAAGGAAAGCCTGTAGAGAATTCTCTACCCTTCCTTTCCTGATCTTAGGTAGTCATGTATATCAAAACATGGTAATTTAAAACAGAAAACAAAATGATGCTGAAAATTAGAACTCAATGACAATTAGGAAAACAAACAATGAAGGGAATAAGTATAACAAAAACCAAGGATTTGACATTAACAAATTAAGCTCTGTTAATTTATTCCAACAATACCAATGCCACCGTATTACAAACTCGAAGATAAATTACACGTACATCTATATATTTTAAGGCAATCACCCCTTCTGGAAGATATGTAAATTAACTCAGCTGTTATAACTATAGACACAGCAGAAATGGTGACTTTTATGGGGCAAGTGGGTGGGTGGCTTTTTACAAGGGTTCCCTGGTGATTTATGAAATTTTATGGTAATGTAACATTTACTAATACTTAGTACTACAAGCTTTCTGCTATCACATCACTTGCTGAGAAACAGGCTAAAGAGGCCAGGATTTGGGAAGAGCTACAGGATTCATGAATTAGCAATGGAAAGAATGGCTTCTATTGTGTCCGATGTCCTAGATTCCATACTTGAAGGTCTTCTCAGATATTAAATGAACTCTAAGAAGCGGACCAAAGTTGTTAATAGAGCGCTACAAGAAAAAATTCAGTCTTAGCCACATAAGCAAATCTATATTCAAAAGAAATCTGCCCAAGTCCTAAAAAATATAAAGGTACTCTGATTTACAGGCACCAAGGCAATTGTCTGTTTTGCTAATCTGTGTTTTCTTGATCTCTCCGAGGTTCTCTGGATCCATAGGCACAGAGCCTCAAAAGACAATCTCACGTGTTTCATAAAATCATAGAATATTAGGTTAGCAAAAGGTTGTCGTGCAGAAGAAACTGAGGCCCACAAAGACAAAGTAACTTATCGAAGGTCACAGAATCACAGAATTACTTACAAGGGCCCTCAGGGCTGTCCAGTTCAACCCACACCTTAAGGACAACAGAAAAAAAAAACTACTCCCCTCTAACATACTACACAAATGAGCATCCAGACTTTGCTTTAAGATTTCTAGTGCTAGGGGCGGCTAGGTGGAGCAATGGACAGAGCACAGGTCCCAGGGGGCAGGAGGAACTGAGTTCAAGTCCAACCTCAGACACTTATTAGCTGTGTGACCTTGGGCAATTCACTTAACCCCAATTACCTCCAAAAAAAAAAAGAAAAAAAATTTCTAGTGCTGGGAAACCTAGTGCCTTCAGAGGCCCAGAACCTCACTTCAAGCTAGTGCTAACTGTTCGGACGTTTTAAATTTATATTAAACCTACACTTGCCTCTCACTAGCACCTAATCAGAGTGCCTCAGAGATCAGGTAAAAAAAAAGATCTCATTTTCCCTTTCCCCTCTTTCAACTTTCTTTTGTGTATAGTCCTCCATTAGACTGTTAGCTCCTTGAGGGGAGGGACTCTCTTTACTATCTTTCTTACATGTGACAAAGAGGCCTTTAATGTTTGAAAAAAAAAGTCCCATCTCTCTTCAGATTTTTCTTCCTTAGTTTTGTCAAAGAACTCTTTGCTATATATCCGGGACCTTCAAAATCCTGGCTACCTTCTTCTGGATTTTCTATTTAAGGTTATCAACGTCCTTCTTAAAATGTGGTCCCCAAACTGAAACAAATAAAAGACAAGCAGATCGATGTCACTGGATTGTAGAGTACATGGAGGTGAGATGTAAAAAGATGTAAAAAGTTTGGAAAGGCCCAAAGGGGCCAGGTCATGAATGATTTTGAAGGCCAAACAGAGGATTTTACATCTGATGTTGAAGTGATTAAGAATCACTAGAGTTGACTGAAGGTGGAGGATAGGGGTAGGAAGGCTGACAGTAGGAAGACTAATTTGCCAGATGAGTAGAGGACATATTGTAGGGGAAAGAGACTTGAGGCTGGGAAAGTAGCCACCAGACCATCCTAACAGAGAAGTAAGTCCCAGGGAAGAAGGGGGAGTAGAGGAAAAATGTTTCAAAGGTAGAATCAATAGGAGAATAGAGATTAGATTAGATTAGATATTAGATCTAGGAGGGAGAGAGTGAGGTACTGGGGATGACACCTAGGTTTCAAGACTGAGTCATTAGAAGGTTAGGGGTTGCTAGGTGGCGCAGTGAATAGAGCACCGACCCTGCAGTCAGAAGGACCTGAGTTCAAATCTGACCTCAGACACTTAACACACACACACACACACACACACACACACACAACTAGCCGTGTGACCACCTTGGGCAAGTCATTTAACCCCAATTGCCCTACCTTCCCTCCTCCAAAAAAGCAAAAAAACAAAAACAAAACAGAAGGTTAGAAGTGTCCTTGATAGTAACAGCAACGTTTGGAAATGGGAGAAAAAAGAGAAGAAATAATGGGTTCAGTTTTGGACATGTTGAGTTCAAGACATCTATGGGACATCAACTGTGAAATGCTCAGTAGGTTGGACATGTGAAGCTAGAGGTTACTCCAAGGCTGGGGGTGGATAAAAAAAATGAAAATCATTAGCACGGATAGGATAAGTGAATCAATGGGAGCTGATAAGATTACCAAATAAAATAATGCAGAGGAAAAAGAAGAGGACCGAGGACAGAGCCTGGGGAATCCCTGTTGTTAGCTGGCCATTTGGACGGGATGCTAGATGGTTCAGTGGATAGGGCATGTGGCCTAGAGTCAGGAAGAGCAGAATTCAAATCCAGTCTGAGACAATCCCTATGCCATCCTGGGCAAGTCATTTACCTCAGCTGCCTTAATCCACTGCAGAAGAAAATGATAAACCACCTGTAATGGTAATGGGATTTGAAGATCTTCCATGCCCCTTGTATTGGCAAGCAAACAGGTACTTAGCACCTTGTTTCAAGTTTATGATTGTGTCAAATATTAAGATCCAGAACTTGTGAATCCCAAAGTGGGATGAACTTACTGATGTGACAGGAAGGGACAGAACAGGGAGAAGCTAATACCATATATAAAGAAAAGCCAAGCTAGAGAGCCAGAACTTCTTCTGAGAACCTAATTGAGAATTTCTGAGAGCTAGCCAAAATTGCTGGGAATGAGAACTGCTAGGAGCTGGAACTACTGGGAGAAAGCTGTGTGGAGGCTGAGGAACTACCATGAGTGAGGAGAGGAGGATCCTTGCCTGAGAGAGCCCATTTTGTTTTGAAGGCTTGGGAATGTGGGTGTTCACTGCACTGACTATGTGTAGCAACTCTGTGATTACTGTAATGACTATGACTTTCAGGTTTGGGGACTTGGGTTTCTGGTATTTTAATAAATGGTTTGGTTCTGTCCTCCATGGGGAGAGCCTGTTACATTTTGTGATTCACAGCTATACCAGCGTATTCATAATCACTGCAGGAGCTGTGAATATCGCATTGCTGGTATACCACTGTAATATCTTTCCCAAGAAAACTCCATGGACAGTACTAGTGTGCTATGGTTCACAGGGTCACAAAGAGTCAGCTATGACAGAACAAAAACAGATGAAATCTAACAAAAGAAAATGAGAGAAGGCATTCTGGAGAGAGACAACTATTAACAAAGGCAAAATGGTAGGAGGGGAAAATAACAACTATACAAGAGAGTAAAAGAGAGCAAATAATACGGGAGCAGAGGATATACTTAGGATAGCAACAGAAAACGTTCTGATAGGCAGAGTAGGACCAATCAAGGAAGGTACTGCTAATAAAATAAGATTTGACTTGATAGTAAATAATGAATAATTAAAAGTCTGAGTGCAAAGAAACATCATAAAGGATAGCAATGGAGATAGCCAATAATTCACAGGAGAAGGTAACCAGGAAAGAATGTCTTCTGGCCATTAGAAATAATACATCTAGTTGCGACTACTTTTGGGGAGGCTGGAAGTTACGATCAGCCTGCAGGAGAGAGATAATGGCCAACTATATACAATCCTCATAAAACTCCGCCTCTGGTCTGTTGTTCTGATCGCATGCTGGTGTTGAGTCTAACTTTGATTTGGATATTGTTCTGTGCGGCTAGTTTCTTAGCTTATCACATCCTATCTCCTAGCAACTGAATCCAGCTTTAAACACCCACACCAATGCTTCTAGTCTTCCCCTGAGTAGCTGGTCTTTTTTGAATATTGATTCTTAACTACTTCATCTGGGGAACTTTTCAACGAAACCCTTAATGCCCATGAACTACTTTGGAAGGAACAGTACAAAGATATGTATAAACAAATGTGGCCTCAAAGTTTATAGCAATGCATAAAATATGAGTGAACCTGAAATCTCTACAGAAGAAGGAAGACATAACCTCATGGGTACAGTTGATACTTTGTGGGATGAAACTCATGCCTGAAACATAGTAGCCTTGTTTAAAAAAAGTAACTAGAAGATACTGAGTAACAGTGCCATCTATTTAAAAGATATATTTGTGAAAATCCACAAATCTGAGAGTGTACTATGGTAGGAGACCATTTACCTGAGTATAAAAGGAGAGAGAAACAGACATGATATCTTTGTGAATGTATATTATACTTGTTCTGTCATTTTTCAGTCACTTCTGACTTTTCATTACTTTGTTTCTAGTTTTCTTGGCAGACACTGGAGTGGTCTGTCATTCTCTTCTTTGGTTCATTTTACAGGTGAAGAAATGGAGGCAAATAGCGTATAATGGTAATGGGAAACTGAAGATCTTCCCTGCCCCTTGGATTTGCAATCAAACAGGTACTTAGCACCTTATTTCAAGTTCATGATTGTGTCAAGTATTAAGATCCAGAACTTGTGAATGCCACAGTGGGAGGAAGTTGCTGATGTAACAGCAAGGGGCAGAACAGGGAGGAGCTAAAACCATATATAAATGTAAAGCCAAGCACGAGAAGCTCTCCAGAGGACTGCTGCTGTGAACAGCTTCAAGGTTCTGATTACACAGTGTAGTGAACTTTCTTTATTCAGCAGTAAATTAAGGCAAAACATTCACAGAAATCAAAGCCAGTGTTCACAACGTTATAGCATAACAAGTTATCACTAAATTGGCTACACAGCTTTCACCAAAGTGGTCACATAATTTTAAACAAAGTACATTCATTTAGTAATTCTATCATTTAGCAAGTCCTTAATTTAATCACAAAGTACAAAAGTCAAAATTCTCCACCCCTAGGCCATAGTGAATCATGATCTTCTCAGTTTGCATTAAACACTCAAGGAGAGGTCTTTTCATCTTGACTCAAGTTGGCTCTCAAGTTTCCATGGTTCCTCTTCCACCATCCCAGCTCCTGCCCTAATGTGTCTAACTGCCACCTGAGTTCAAAGGCAGGCAGCTCTTAGTTCCTTGTCCAGCTTCTTGTGTAGTTCCTGTTCCATACTGAAGCTCACAATGTCTAGTCCACCTTAAGTCCTTCATAGTTCCTGTTTCTGGGAAGAAAAGACGTAGCAAAGCCATAATAACATTCATTCACATTGCCAGCACACTCATCAATTTACTTTCTGCTTATGAAATCAACACAGACCCAACAACAAGGTCTGAGTGGAATCAACACAAATCATCAGTATAATTCCAGGACCTCTGAAAATGTCAGTGAGATCCTCCTCCAGGACTTCTGTAAACATACAACAAGAAAATCCTCTTTCAGGGCTTCTGAACCAGAAGGTCCCAGAGCTTCTGTAGCAACATCCTCTGTCAACAGATGAATTTGACAAAGTAACATCAAAGCAGACAAACAAAGTACCAGTACCACAGCCATGCTTCCTCCAGGTCTCTTCTCTTCTCATTTCTCAGTTCTTCTCAATTCTCTTCTCAGTTCTTCTCAGTTCTCCATTCTGCCACCACAAGTTCTGTTCTCTATTCTGTTCTCAATTCATACAAGTTCTCAGGATCCTAGCAGTTCATTCTCTCTCTCTCTCTCTCTCTCTCTCTCTCTCTCTCTCTCTCTCTCTCTCTCTCTCTCTTTCCCCGCCCCCCTCATTCCTGCCAGTTCTGGCTGACTTTCAGAAGTTCTCAGCAACTCTCAGAAGAAGTTCTGGCTCTCTAGCTTTGGCTTTTCTTTACATATGGTATTAGCTCCTCTCCCTATTCTGCCCCTTCCTGTTGCTATAACTTCCTCCCACTATGGGATTCACAAATTCTGGATCTTAATACTTGCCACAATCATGAACTTGAAACAAAGTGCTAAGTGCCTGTTTGAATGCAAATACAAGGGGCAGGAAAGATCTTCAAATGACCATTACCATTACGTAGAGTTAAATGACTTGCCCAGGGTTACACAGTTAGGAAGTGTCTGAGGCCAGATTTGATCTCAGGAAGATGAATCTTGATGACTCTTCCAGGCTCAACACTATTACAACACTCTACAGCAGTGGTTCTCAACCTTCCTAATGCCGCAGCCCTTTAATACTCATATGTGGGTGTATCTGCATGTGGGCAGACTCGCCTGGAGACAGATAGAGGAGCAGTGTCTCAGTTCCTAAGACCATTGGAAATATGTGTTTTCTGATGGTCTTAGGCAACCTGTGCAAAAGGGTTGTTTGACCCCCAAAGGTGTTGTGACCCACAGGTTGAGAACCACTACTCTATAGTGTACCATTTATTATAGTTCACCTGGTCAAATGCAGAAAAGAAATGATTAGTTTGGGACATAGATCATAAATAGGGAACAAAAGTAAGCTATAATGTAGTCACTAAAAAGGAAATATTTGCTGGAAGCAGAGTTTTCCTGAAAACCGAATATCCAATACTTTCTTGCTTTGCTTTGCTAACCAATGTAATCTTTCAGTAGGTAAAGGGACTTACAAGGGCAGGTGCTCTTCTAGACACGATTCTGACCAAAAAGGACAAAATATCGTGAACCTTGGAAGAAAGGTGCTACATTATTATTGTGTTCATGACAGCAAAGGACAGGAAACCTAAAGATAGTAGAAAACAGATTTCAAGAAGTTCTAAGGAAACAGAACTACGATTCTGTAGCCTAAGAATCTAAACATACTGCCCACTTACAAAGCCTTCAGGAATGAAATTCTGGTCCTGTAACTGCCAATGATAGTAAGAAGAGGAAAATAAGGGATGATTTAGAAAGTGCCATACAAGGAGCTCTCTGGTAAACTCAGATTTTTTGAAAGACACATGTTAATGATAGAAACAAAGGCTTATAAGGGAGTAAAATATCAAAACAAAAGCAAAATTCTTTGAGATAGTGTCAGGAAAGCAAATACTTTTTTGTTTTTGTTTTTTTGGAGGGCAACTGGGGTTAAGTGACTTGTCACCCAAGGTCACACAGCTAGTAAGTATTAAAATGTCTGAAGTCAAATTTGAACTCAGGTCCTCCTGACTTCAGGGCCAGTGCTCTATTCACTGCATCACCTAGCTGCCCCAAGGCAAATACTTTTAAAGCTAAATTTTAGAAGGAAGGGACAAACAACCTACTGTTTGGAGAGGACAGAGTGCTGTTAATGTAATGGCTCTGAACCTGTGCAATTTGTAACAATGAAAATACATCCTGCATATCAGATACTTATATTATGTTCATAACAGTAACAAAATTACAGTTATGAAGTAGCAACGAAAATCATTTTATGATTGGGAGTCACCACAACATGAGGAACTGTATCAAAGGGTCGAGGCATTAAGAAGGTTGAAAACCACTGTGTTAATGCAAAGTTGAAACTACTGAACTCTTAGTTTACATCTGGTTTTTTATCAAAGGAGAATGATCTTCCTGCTAAGGATGGTAAGAAAAAGGGCTAAGATAGAAAACAACAAATGATCCTAAAGAAGTTCACCCAGACTAGTAAATTCAATTTCAAGGGTCTGAAAAGACATACAAATAGAACTGCTGAGGTGCTCTTAAGGATCTCTGTGGAATCCTGGAGAAGACAGAATGAGCAAGATCCCCTTCATACTATCTGAAGGCTGAAAGTAACTGACAGACAGATGTGAGGGAGTTCAATACTGGGAAGGGATTTCTAACAATCAGACCTCCCACCCTGGGGTCCCACTGTCCTGACTGGCGGCTTCCTTAGTATCTCCTTACATCTAGCCAGGATTCACTTTGCTCCTGCTGGCTGCCAAGCCCAGAAACCAAGTCCTAGAAACCTTATCCCGTTCATGCCCAGAACTCCCTACCTGGCAACACTGCTGTCTGGGTCACCTAGCACATCTTTGCCTGGGCTCACTTCACTTCTCAGACATTCCCCAGCTGCCTTGTCACTGCTTATCTTCTGTCATATCCCTGTCCTCCTCTTCCCTTTCAACTTCTGGAACCAAAATCAAATCAACTCTGTCACTATTCCAGAGAAGTGTGTGTCAATGTATTTCTTTTTACGGCTTTACTTGCCACCTCTGTAATTTCCAAACCAAAATATTCTTCCCTGACCACTGAACTCTTCCCCCCCCCCCACCCCCCTTTGTCTCCCTTCATGAGAATTAGAAGCTCCTTGAGGGCATGGACTCTTCACCTTTACATTTGTATTCCTAGCACTTGGCACTTAGGAAGTACATAATAAATGCTTTTTTATTCATTAACTTTTTCAACTGCTGAAACATAGAATGGAATGCCTGGATGCCTCATGAGGCAGTGAATTCCTCCTCACTGAAAGTATTTAAGTCAGACAACTCTTTGTGGATATGCATAACAGATAGGCATTAAATGAATGACCTCTGAGGTCATACTTCAAAACCCTCATGTTACAGATAAAGAAGTTGAGGAGTAGAGAGGTTAAGTGATTTACTAAATCTCACAACACTACCTAAAAGCAAAGCTGGAAATAAAATGATACAATACTTAATACACAATCAACATTGGGTGGCTTCTTATGACACAGGCAAGGACATGTAAGTAAGCCTAAGTATTAACATAAAATAATTCTGAATGTCAGTATCTGGCTATGCACTCACAAAATGATGTTCAGTAAGAAGAGGGGGGTCACTAGCAGGAGTATTACAATTTTAGGAAGGGACGGAGGAAGGGAAAGATGGAGGAAGTAGAGAGGAAGGAAAGAAGGAACAAAGGGAGGGAGAGAGGGAATAAAAAGAAAGAAGAGAAAGAAAGAGAATGGTAGAGGGAGATATTTTCCCTCCTGCAAATCATGAACTTCTCTGGAAAAATGGAGATCCCTCAGTCTCCCCAGTTCTAGAACTGATGGAGATCATCATCTTTATCACTTGTGAGTTTGGGCAAATCCATATAATCCCTTGATGGACTAGATGGCTCTTTGAGGTTCTTATAATCCAATAATTAAATAATAATTATATCCAATAATTATAATCCAATAAATTATGTCCCCATTGGGGACATAAACCCTTCTCAAAGACACCTTAAACCAATCATGCAGCCATGGAGACATGAAAAGAACATAAGATTTCTTCACTTATGGCCCTTTCCTCTTGTGCAAACTTGAACAAGCTTGGCTTTGCTGGCACAGACTACTCTCCTTTCAGCAGTGCAGAGAGCATCTGTTTTGTGGGCAGAAAGCTAGATATTATCTTCTGGTCAAACATCATCTTTTAGTTATTTCCTTTCCATCTCCCACAAATGCAGATTTAAAATGGAACAAGGTTGTTTCAAATTGCTAGCTTGGGTGGACGCATTGCCAAGCAGTAATGGGCATACAAGATGGTAACAAGGAGAAACTAGACTGGCACACAGGTTATAGATTATAGCAAAAATGCAGTATTTGGCAAAATTTATTTAAATGGTGGGAAAAGAACATCAGGCCTACTTTATTTTATTTTTTATTTTCCTTTTCTCATTCTCAAACAGTATCACAAACAGTTCCTTCTGTTGGTGTCCTGCAGTGGACAAAACGCATTTGATAGTAACCGAATGTCACAATTAATTTATGTTTTCTATCCAAATCTCTTTCCCTTTAGCAGGGAACATCTGCAGGAAGTCCAGTTCTTGGTTTTTTGTTTCTCTTTCAGAAGAACGTGGAGAAATTTCTAGAATCAGACTTCTACAACAGCAACTTTCACCTGCACCTTGAGCACATCATTTTAATTTGCTGTCAAATCCACTTCAAAAAAACATAACCTCTATTTTGCATGGGGGAAAATTAAGCTAACAGGCCTGGTATTTTTCTCCCATGAAACTTTTGGCTTACTTTTCCCAATTTTTGTTCTCCAAGTTTTCAGATGTTATTGAACTTTGTTCTGGGATTTAAAGAAACTTATTCGCTCTTAAAAAAAAATAACAAGAGCTGTCAGTTTCCAGAGCAACCCACTGTGCTTAGAACAAACAACAATAAGAACATAACAATAATGACCCAACAATTGCACACTGCTAGAGCAAGTCCATTTTGATGAAACAAATTAAAGAAAAAAGTTCATTCCAAGCTGCCTGATACTTCTGTTTAGCATCAGGAAAGGCAGCTGAAAAGGAAGTCACAATACTTATCACCAAGCATTGCAATTAGCTAAATTTAACCCCAAGAGCACAGAGCTACAATGGCTCTCTATTCCTTAAACCAGGGGTGGGAAACCTATGGTCTAAAGGCCATATGTGACCTTCTTCAACTTGTTCTGTAAAATTTGGATTTTACAAAAGGCCACACTTAAGGACCATCCTAAAAGCCCACATGTGGCCTTAAGGCTGCAGGTTCCCCACCCCTGCCTTTTTAAACCAAATGGCAAAGATTCCTTGATTTCCTAATATATTTATTAAATAAGGACCTATTTAAACTATTTTACTGACAGAGCAAAGATCCTTGCTATATAATATTTCCTTTTTGTTTTATTGGATGCTAAGATTTCAAATGCCAGAGTATTTGAGAGCATCTTCATACAGAGCACCATAAACAGACATGTATCAATGTCAAGAAACAGCTTCTAATTCTCTCTTTCTTATCTTAGAAAAGACAATGATTTAGTTTTCCTTTGCAATCTGGCATAATTAGCACACATCTTAGGTTATCTGAGTTTTTCTTTTTCTACTTTACAACTTCAGATAGCACTTGTAACAATCCATTTTTATGATCTCTGAAAAAATGGAACAAACATTATGTCCTCACACTCAGGTGTAGATAAATTGCCCTTAAAAACAAAACCCAGAAATGAAGAGATAGAGATATGGTTCAACAACCATCTGCAGTTAACGGCACCTCTTCCAATATTCCATGACTTTTAGCCAGTTTCTAGTGGCACTAAATGCTTGGCAATCCTTCCAAGTGCTTAATTTCTCAGTCCTGTTTAGTAGCGTGCTTTGTTTTTGCTTTTGTTTTTTGTTGTGTTTTTTTTTCAAAGACCAAGAATACATTCAATGCACAGGAATGTGCACTGTCCCCTTGAAGCTAGCAGCAACAAATAGGTCAGATTCTGACATAATCTTTGTTCCCTGCTGACTCCCAGCAGTTTTCCGCCCCTCACCCACCTTCCACCTTAGGACCTGTTACAACTGCTATACTCTGATGAAGACACCTCAAGAGCTTTTCTCCCCTGCTTTTAAATATAGGATGTCCTCAAATCCTTAGTACAATTTTAATAGCTTGAAACTGAATTAAATCTTGGGGACATCCTAGGTATTGTCCTTGATTTTTAGCTATAGTTTTTGATCGATAGACATCCCTTTGAATCTTTTTTTATATTCTCACTGTTTTTTTTTTTTTTACATGCAAGTGATTATATTGCTGTGGGATCCCCTGAGAAGTGAGAATGTCATTCTGCTATTTTCTTTCCCAATCTCTGGGAACTGAGTCATAATCTACAGTTTGTCATAAGATGTGAGACTCTTCACTTAAGGTTTCAGTCTGGAATAAGGAAAATAAATTTGTGAGTATGAAAAATACCTACTGTTTACACAATCTTTATTTATTAAAGTGATGCTATCAGCCCACCATTATTAGGCCATGTGCTAGAATCAGAATCTTATGACTTGGAAGGAACCCCAGAAATGCAGCTCAGCCTCCTGTGTAACATTTCTCTGTGACAGCCCTGTCAAGTGACAAGCCTCTGCTTGACAATCTATTCCCAATTCATGTGGCTTTAAATTATTTGCAAATTCTTATGATCAGATAAAATTGATCTCCCTTTAATTTCTTTATCTCCCACCTCCCTGTCTTTGAATGGGCTGTTCTCCACATCTCCACTCCCTTCTCAGCTCCACCTCAAAGAATCCTGCAAAGAACAATTCAGGTACCTCCTATAGGAACCGTTTCCAGATGCCCCTCCCTGAAATTGTTTGTGCTTTCTTTTTCTCTTAGAATTACTCTGTACCTACTTTGTATTCTAATCATCTTGGGTAAATACTGTATCCCTCAATAAAATACAGTTTCCTCTAGGGCAAAGGCTATTAGACCATAATATTTTTCTCTTTTTATTTCCAGAACTCAACACAACAGTGCACAGTAGTAAATGTTTAAAAACTTCTGTTTTTTTTTTAAATAACCATTTATTAAGCACCTACTATGTTTTCTGCACTAGGTGCTTATATGCTAGCACTGTGTGCTAAGAGCTTTATAACAATCATCTCACTCAATCTTCACAACAACCCTGATATGTGGATGCTATTTTTACCCCCATTTTATAGTTGAGGAAACTGAGGCAGACAGAAGTTAATAAGTGATTTGCCCAGCGTCACAGAACTAGTAAGTGTCTGAAGCCACATCTGAACTTGGGTCTTCCTAGCTCCAGGCCCAGTACTTCATCCACTGATCTGATTTCTGCCTCCTTGATTTACAGAGGACAAACAATCTTCTATGATAGCCATTCACCAGTCCAAGGAGAGCGTCATTCCTCTCAATGCGTCTTCTTTTCATCAGGCTCACCATCCCTCCTTCTTTTTTTTTTTCTTTTTGGAGGGCAATTGGGGTTAAGTGACTTGCCCAAGGTCACATGGCTGGTTTTTGTGTTAAGTGTCTGAGGCCGGATTTGAACTCAGGTCCTCCTGACTCCAGGGCCGGTTCTATGGATTAAGGAGGAAATTTATCGATGGAAAAGTGACCAGAGAAAGAGAGTGATAATGGTGAAAAGTCTTGAATCCATATCAGACAGTGGTTGGTTGAAGGAAATACACGTACATTTTTAGCCTGGAGAAGAGAAGACTCCAGGGAACATGGTATTTGTGCTTGACCATTTTAAAGTCTATCAGGTTGAAGAGGCATAGATTTGCCATTTGACTCCAGAAGGTAGAGCCAGGAATACTGGATGAAAAGTGCACAGGTAAATTTAGTCTTGATGTCAAGAAAGCTTCCTGATAATAAACTAAGAGCCATCCAAAGTGGAACGAACTACGTTGGTAGGTGCTGGATTCCTCTTCTTCAAAGGTCTTTGAGCAGAGGCTAGATGGCCACTTATTGACTATGTTATACTGGTGGTTTCTTTTATCTACGCATTGGAATAGATAGCTACTGTGGTCTCTTCTAGCTTTCAAATTCTCTCTCTCTTTTTTTTTTTTTGGCTTTTTGGAGGGCAGTTGGGGTTAAGTGACTTGCCCAAGGTCACAGGCTAGTTTTTTGTGTTAAGTGTCTGAGGCCGGATTTGAACTCAGGTACTCCTGACTCCAGGGCTGGTGCTCTATTCACTGCACCACCTAGCCGCCCCTCAAATTCTCATTCTGTAATATTTTAGTACCAGGGATGGAAAGCATCTGGACAAAGAAACCTGAACTCATTCACAAAATCTATGTACTTTTTCAATCCCTTCTCTTCATTTGTTGTGGGCATGAATTCCCTCTTAACCATACTGGACTGAATCCTGCTGGTCTGAAAATGAGTCTTCTTAGTTGCAAGGACATAAACAAAATAAGCCCATTTAGAAAAGCCATACCAGGGTTAGGAACTCATCTTCCATTTAACCCATATTCACACTGGCACCATGTTCTACAGATCCTAGAGTTTTAATCTGATAATGATCACTGCCCCAGACAATGGGTCCATTGCACTATCAAGGGCAGGATATGACTGTTCCAGATGGTGATGACAATTAAGAATCCATGGATGGGGCACAGCCTCAACTCCTCATGATTATCTTTTAATGAGAAGTACCAAGATATTGTCAGGGGAAGTGGAGGCATCAAAGACCCCTTTCTTATGGTTCATTTGCAATAATTCTCACTGAACTACCATCTCTGGCTCAGTCAATAGGTAGACTGAGCTGGCTGAAATAGGGGTTTGCCAAAGAGAATGACTGTATGACCAATCTTGGTGCAGACAATCTTCTGAGAATCAACTATACCAAACAAATTCAATAGTTCTATTAGCGAGGAGGAAGCAACACACAATATAGCTAGAAGACACAGCTGGAAGCAGCCTACAGCTGTGCTACGCAATGTATCCGGTGATATCCTTTAAGTCCCACCAGGCTAATTTATCCTCAGTGGATGCTGTCAAGTCCTCCAGAAACCAATCTCCCAGAGCCTGGATATACCATACCAAGCCCTGACTTGGGTTCTGGAAGCAGCTGGCATACTTGATCATAGCCACTTTTCTCTGCTGAAGCTGGAAAATCTGCTCTTCATTTCAGGTTCAAGTGTGCTGGCTGGAAAGTGTTAAAAAAAAAAAAGCTCCTGAAGAAAGCTATTCCTAAGCCTCATGATTTCTTAGGTAGGAGGCAGCCTTACCTGCTAGGTGAGATGCTGCAAAAGCTACGTCTAATGTGTCTCTCTTCTCTAATCTCTCTTCCACATGGCTGTCATTGTGATTTTCCTTGAACATGTCACTCTACTCAATACACTTGAGTAGCTCCCTCCTAACTCTAGGATCAAATAGAAACAGCTCTGTTTGGCCTTTAAAATCTTGCACAACCTCACTATTCAGCCCCATTATATATTCCTTTCTTTCCCTCACTCTCCAATACAGCCAAATTGGCCTCCTCCCTGTTATTCACAAATCAGATTCCACCTCCTGCCACCCTGACTTTGACTGGTTATCCCCCATGCCTGGGCTGTACTCCTACTTATCTCTGTCTCATGGTCCTTGCTTCCTTCAAATCTCAGCTCCAGCACCTTCAAAGAAGAACTTTTCCTGCTTTTTCCAGCTGCTGGTAGTCTCCCTCTCCAGTGCCCCCTTGCTGCCTGTCTAGCTGTTCAGCTGTTTGAACTAACTGTTGCCACAGCCCCACAATCATTGGAGCTGCTAGCTTAGAGAATGACAAGACAGCAGGTACCCTTCCCTAACTGTGCAGCTGCAAGCCATCTGTATTAGGAATTCAGATGCTTACCACTGGGATTTGCCCAAGGCAGAACTAGTGCATGCCCATCATTAGGGAAATCTCAGAGCAGCGGGGAAAGGGTAATCCCTCTGGGGCAGAGAAAAGCCAAGACTCAAGAAGGAGATCAGACATAATCTGCAGGCTGGTCTGTCAGCAGGGTGACTGAGGATGGGAAGTGTGGTGAAGGAAGTATTAATAGGAGTTCCAAGCTGAGGATGTCTGCTTAAGCATGGGGAGCAGAAATGCTGGGAGCACCATTGAAGTGACTCATTGAAGTGACTTTTCCTCCCAACCAAAGCTGCTTGCTGGAAGTCTTTCTGTTCATCCCTGGCAGGTAATGGAGCTCTGCATGGTCCCAGGTGTACTCCAGTACCCACTGTTGACTTAGCCAACCCACTAAACAAGGAACAGCCCTGGCAGCAGGTTCAGTGCTGCCTCTTCCTTATGCCTCCTCTCAGCTGCCTACAGTTTTAATTCTTCTGAAATGGTAGCATGCTATAAATCCTAGTCACACAGCATCACTTGTATTAAACAGATAGCTTTTTACAGAAGCCAACAGTTTGGGAACATGGAGAGCACTATACAATTTCTCAGATGAGCCCTAACCAATCTTCTCTTCCTATTCCTTTCTGGGACCAGTTAGTGGCACATTTGCTATAGATATGGATAAGAACTACCATTTCATCCATATAGGGAACTTTCAGGTGAGGAAATTTCCCCTACCAAGGTAGGCTGGCACTTTCCTTTCAACTCACAGTCCTATAGAGCTATTTGGAATAGAAATGGCAAACTTAGGGCCTGAGGGCCCCAAGCAATAGCAAAACTCCCAAGTGCAGCCACAATCAGATTAAAATGTAACTGGGAAAATGTTTAAGAAAATAAATAAAAATACAACAAGCATAGATGATGTGCATTTGTGGTTTTCTAAGTCCACATGCAGACTGCCGGGGATCTGTTTCTATGACTCTATTATTCTATCTTGCGTTAGAGCACTGAAAAGGTATATGATCTGCCCTAGGTCATACACATACGTACATACGTAAATATGTACACACATACATATGTACACATACATATATATATATACACATACACATTCATACACATCAAAAGAGGATTCAGAACCAAGCTTTTCCTGCCTCACTACATCACACTGCCTCTCAATGATATGCAAAACATGCAAGATACATATAGTGATGGACTAATTCAATAGGCAGTCTGCCCAACCGAATGTTAAAATCAGGGCAATGTGTTTTTCCAGGAAGAATGGCTAGGCTGATGGCTTTTTAACGACTGAGGAGGCCCTGTAGTGTTCCAGGGCTCAAAGCAATCAACACAAGAGCATTCACAAATGGAAGCATCTGTCAGGCTCGTGGCTGGGCGCAGCAGAAAAGCCTGAAGCAATGGGCTAGGGTCAGTACCATCACCAAGAAGAGCGATGAGCTAAGCTGCATTGCAGTGCCATTAGGGATGTGGTGGGGAAGGCATGTAGGGGGCATGCAGATAAGGAGAGTTAAGAGTTATTTGAGGAGCCGCATTGGTGGAACCTCCCAGTAGACTGGTGCTTGGTGGAGAGTAGCTCAGACCCAACTAAATAAGTTTGTAGGATTAGGGATGGGTGTGGCTATATTATTCAGAGCCTTTTCTGAAGGGGGGGGGGTTCCTGTGTGTTTCTCAGAACAGTGACTTGGGGGTGGGGGTGGGTGCAGGATTTCAGTTGCATCTGCTGCGTTTTCTCTCCCCTTTGGCATCCTGGGGTCTTAGGCTACATTCGCTACTTCCTCACTGGCTGATTCATCAATCTTCCAGGATGGGTGAGATTATGGCAAAGTCTGAGATAGCCTAGATTACACCTCTAATTCTGTCAGAGGGGCTCTTCGTGAACTCCAGGAAGAGAGCAGGATGAGGGGAACGACAAGCAATTATGAAGCACCTACTGTGTGCTGGGCACTAGGCTAAGTGCTTTACAAAGAGGATTTTATTTAAACCTGGGGGAGCACACAGAGTAGTGATGCTTGAAAGCTTTAGATATAACAGTCTGGAGACCTCACTATCAACATAAAATCACTCTTCTTTCTGGACACAATGCAGGTCAATGATCCATAATAATGTTAAGCAATTTCAGTAACCATAAATTTTCCTTGCTTTTTTTATCCTTCCTTCAATATTGAAAAGCGATGACTCAACAAAGTTCAAAGGCAGAGAACTCTAAGAAACAGTCAGCAACAACTCAGAGGGTAAAGTGCCAGGCTTGGAGTCAGCAAGAGCTGCATTCAATCTGAGCTCAGACTCTTAACCCTGGCCAAGTCACTTCTGGGTGCCTCAGTGTCCTCAGCTGTAAAACAGGAGCAAAAATAACACCTACCTCCCAGGGTTGTTGTGAAGGTCAGATGTGCTAATAGTTGTAAAGCACTTAGCAGAGTGCATGGCGTATAACAGACACCAGCTAGTATGACTTATCATTCAGGGTTACACAGCAGAATCTTAAATGATCTGAATATATAAATCAGGATGTCTTGTTTAATATGAGAATTTAAAGCTGTATTTTGCTAAATCAAGTCACAAGCCTTTGTGAAATTGAAAAACAACAGGTAAACTGGAGATCTCATAAAAGGTGTTCCAAATGTCTTAAGCTGTTAAAGCTTAAAACTCTTTATTTTACTTCGGTTAGTTATATGATTATAAAAATAATCAGTGGTGGGGAAAAAAGCCTTCAAATCTATCTGTTCCTTTGTCATGTTTTCATTAAGGATACCTTGGAGGTATGAAGAGACCATTCTAATAGATTTTATAGACATGAAACTGTATGTAAGTGGGTTGGTAGTTGCTAATCTTTCCTGTCACCTTTTCTGGGAGGCACCCGGGGGACACAGAATAGCATGGCTTAAACTTTTCCATTTTCCTGCTAGCTCTCTCCCTGTGAGGTATCCTGAACAATGTTCCCTGAGTGCCTCACAAATTGTGTGGCCCTATGCACATATTTCTTCTGCAGGCACTTTCATAAATACCAGTTTGAACTAGAAGGGAAAGGTGGAACTGAAGAGAGAAAGATTTAGAATTGCAAAGAAAACCTTTTTAAATGAAGAAGCTGCCTCAAGTTGGAATGGGCTGCCTTGGAAGGTTATGGATTCCTCCACCATGGAAGGTCTTCAAGCATAAGATGGATGACCAATGTGGTTGTGCAAGAGTTTCTATGAGATTTGGTTAGACTCAGTTCCTTCTCCTAATGGTTTCACTACTACTTCTTTGCATGGGTAGGGTATGAAGATTTCACTGATGATGGATCCCTAAAGGAAGACTAGATTTTGTCCTATGTAGGCACTGTGAATAGGCAGTAGTTTCAGAGAGAAGCCACTAATACTGGGGGTAGACTGGGAGAGACCTCTCACAAAAGTAGGATCTGAACTGAATGCTGAAGGAAACCAGGGAAGCTAACAGAGAGGTAGAGGGGACCTTAGGACTGGGGGACAGCCAGTGAAGGACATGAAGTTAGAACATGGAGTGCCTTGTCTGAGAACCAGCAGAAAAGCCAGTGATGTTGGATTGGAGGTCATGTAGAAGGGAGTAAAGCATAAGAAGCCTGGAAGGGTAGGAAGGAGTCAGTTTGTGTAAGGCTTTAAAAGTTAAACAGAGTATTTAATATCTTATCCTGGAGGTAATAAGGAAGCCATTGGAATTCTGGACTTTTTTTGGTTTGATTTTGGGGAGTGCGGGGTAGGTCACTGTCAGATCTAAACTTAGGAAGATCACTCTGAGAGATGAATGGAAGATGGAGGAAAATAGGTAAAGGCCTGAGGTAGGGAGACCAAATGGAAAGCTATTTCAATAGTCCAGGTATAGGCTGATGCAAGCCTACATCAGAGTAGCAGCCACGCAGGTGGAGAGAAGGGCACAACTATGAAGAATGATTATGGAGGCAGAAATCAAGACCTGGCAACTGACTGAGCATGTGTGAGTAGCCACAGATGACACTAGCAGGCATAAGCACTGGTGCCCAGGAAAGTGGCAGTGCTTTCAACAGTAATAGGTAAATTCAGGAGAGGGGAAAAGGTCTGGGTCATCAGTGATTAGCTTCTGAAGCAGAAAATATTCGGCCAGAGTGGCAAATGAATCAAAAATGATTATGTAGTCACAAACATGAATAGCCCAGATCTGTGCTTTCAGGGTGGATTACGCCCAGTGTAGAAATAATCTTCACTTGATGCAGACTGGCAAATTAATCTACACCACAATCTTTTATGTAGTCGCCTGGGGCACTGAGAAGTTTAATAACTTGCCTGTGGTCACATGGCTAATATGAGTCAGAGGCAGGAGGTGCCACGGAGTTGTTGGGACTCCAAGATCAGACCTCTTTTTCCACTATGCCTGGCTGATCCCTTGTAGACTTTTTGAGTTTCCAAATCAACATTTGTCAAAATACGGTATCTGGTTGTTCTATCTGATTGAATTATTCTTTGAAAAACCAGAAAGGAATGATGGCTATGGTTCCTCTACATGGCCAGGAAAAAAATGGCCATTGCCACATGCTCTGTTTTACTCTAGTTCCAAAACGTTCCAATCTTCTGATTAACATGAACTTCTACAAAGCCTAGTCATGAGTGTTTCCTTAAGAACATCAGAAAGTATTTCCTACTATAGGAATTAAATTTCCTGCACTATTAAAAAGGGGAAAACATCCTAAAGTATCTTGTTTCTTGTGATTTTTTTTTTCCTTATCTACACAGTTCAAGTTTATGGGAACACTTGAGTTGAAGCCAAAAAGATTTGTGTTTTTGTGTTTTTTTAACCTTTAGCTCATTGTGTTGGTGGCATAATTTTGAAATGTATCTTTTCCACTCTCACTTTGAAAATAGAAATTCTACGCCCATCTCTCACTGCCAACCTAATTATTAACTACTGCAAACACACAAATTTTAAAAAATCTTAATATTGCCCTTTTTTGAGCTGGAGCATGGGAAGTTAACTATAATTTGTTTTTAATTTATGCAGCAATGTTGTTACCTTTAGTTCTCACATAGGCAGCCGTTTAGTAACAGGTGTAAAATAAATCACAGATGTGTGTCTCTGGCACCATTTGGCTGCCTTTTACTGGGAGCTCACTTGTTATTCCAATGGCAGAAACACTGGCCAGGTCCCAAACAGGGAAGGACAATCAATTGAAGCCTAGAGGAACAAAATTAGGAAAATAGAAGGACCCAGCAAAGAGCTTAAAATGGAGTAAGCAACAGCCACTTCCTTATAGGGATTCTAGGTAAAATCATCATAAAGAATGCTAGTTTCATAGAAGCAAAGAGCAGGTAAGGTTCCTGTGGCCTTCATGCTGTGGGGAAAGAATTCACTGAAAAGTTCTTTCTGTCTCTAAGATCCTAGAGGACAAGAGATATCTCTTGTGCCTTTTTATATTTCTCGGTATAGAATATACTGAGAATATATTTTCAATATGGAATATACAAAGTCCACCCCTGATGGCCTTTGAATATCTGTAAGGTACCAGCACTCAACTCAGTGCCTGGAACACAGTAGGCACTTAATAAATGTTGATTGATTGATTGTCTGTCCTTCTTCTTTTGCCACCACCCCAGTGCAGTCTTAGAAAGAATATGTGGTTGGAGCTAGAAGGCACCCTAGTATTTACCTAAATGATGCCTTGAGAAGTTAAGGCACCTTTCTAAGGTTACACAGTTAGTGGCAGGGCCAGTTGAGAAGCTGCACCTGTTGTAATGGTTGGAATTAGGTGTAGGAGACAGAGAAAGAAGATGGACATATCTTTTGTAAACTTTTCTTTGTGCAGAGGATGAAGCCTTTTGAGAAGAGACTTTGCCTGTTACCTTAAGTCAATGGTTCTCAACCTTCCTAATGCTGTGACCCTTTAATACTCATATGTGGGTGTGTCTGCATGTGGGCGGACCTGCCTGGAGACAGATAGAGGAGCCATGTCTCGGTTCCTAACACCATCAGAAATATGTGTTTTCCAATGGTCTTAGGCGACCCCTGTGACAGGGTCGTTCGACCCCCAAAGGGGTTGTGACCCACAGGTTGAGAACTGCTGCCTTAAGTGAAATAAATGGTAGGACTATATTTGCATCGATAAGAAGAAGTCATCTGAAGTTACAGTGATGATAGAGGCAACTGGGTGTATTCTTTCTCACAGCTAAATAGTTTTAAATAATTTTTATGTCTATTTTATTATTGATCTCATTGATTTTTTTTATTTTCAAAAAATAAATATAAAGAAAAAAGTGGCTTTAATATAGAAAGTGAAATGAGAAACTATGTCTGAGGAAAGAAGCTTTCTGTAGTCTGCTAAATAAGGGACATTTGATGAAATATGGTGGGGGTTCTGACGCTGGTTGATTAAGAGATATGTTGACATTTTAGTAATTAGTCAGGAAATATCCAAACATACTTCTAGGTTACCTCAGATGTCAGAATGATAAAATTAAATATGAGAACCAGTCAAGTAGCCAATTGAGAAATTACCTACAAACAAGAGGGGGTGATGTAAGTCACCTTGTTACACCTTTACTGAGCCAGACTTCCCTAAATTCCACTCACAACTCCTAGTTCTGTTGTCTGGAGTAAGGCAGAACAATTCTGATCTCTCTTCTAGACTACAAACATCCAAATACCTAAAGATAGCCATGATGTCATCTTCTCTTTTCCAGGATAAATCTCCCTAGTTTCTTGAACAGAAGAAACTTATTCCATACTTTCTAGTTTCTTCACCATCCTTAGCAGATTTGTCACAGACACTTTCCAGCTCGTCAAGGTTCTTCCTAAAATGTGGCCCCTAGAACTGAAAATGTGATCCCAAATATGTTCTGCACAGGGCAGAGTACAGCAGGACCATCACTTCTCTAGCCCTGAACACTTAAATTCCATTACTTTCTTTGGTCACCTTGTCCCACTACGAATTCCTATTGATTTTGGCATCCACTAAAACGCTCTGACATTTTGCACAAAAACCATAGTCTAGCGATGTTTTCTCTATCTCGTACTTGAATTTTTAAACATGCAAGCATGACATTTATATCAGTCCTTATTAAATTTCTTTTTATTAGATTAAGTCCATCATCCTAGTTGGTTGAAATATTTTTGGACTGCATGTCTCTCAAGGTACATGTCAGATATACTTCCAAGCTTTGTGTATCCTGCAAATGAGATACGTGCTACCGCACAAGGCCAAGGGCTAGTTACTCACAGGAACTGGACAGGATCACAGATGCAGAGCTAGAAGGAACCTCAAAGATTATCTACTCCAGTTCTCTCATTTTTAAGTAAAGAAAACTTAAGTTTAGAGAGATCCAGGACACTTGAATAAGTGGCAGAGTCAGGGTTAGAACTCATTTCCTCTGATTCTATGTTGAACACACTGGGTTCAATGTTCTTCCCTACCCCACACTGCCTCATGTATTTCTCTAAGTTGATACTGGCTTATTAACAACCTTTTTTTGGTTCCTGACTGTTAAAGCAGCTCTGAATCCACTGACTTATCCTCATCATTTAGCCCATATTTAAAGCAAGAGAAGATAACAAAGGTGCGGAAAAAGTAAAACCTCATTCATATCCAAAAATAAAACAAAATAAAAAGGATGAAGTCACGTTTATAACTAGTTAGCTATACGACTACTCTCTCATATATGCAAAAGCTTCACATAGGTCACCTCGACATGAACTGAAGGCATCTTCAATTTGGTCATTAGTAGGAAATAACCAAGCTTTCACAAGCAACTGTGAACAACGGACCACATCTAGTCCTTCCCATAAGTGATCAAAAGATGTAGAGAATATAAAATCCTGTTGTGCCTATTGTTTCTTGATTATGAAAATATTATGCAACAAAAGTGGCCTTAATAACCACTTTTACAACAAAGCATCTCCCACCTACATATCTAGGTCAATTAATTGAAGAGGATTTTTGTGCCAATGACACAACAATCTTTTAGGATAGATCCAGTTTAATTTTCTTGCTAGAAGTTTGTTTGTGTCATCAGAAGTCCTTTGAGAGCATCCTCTCCCTCTTGGACTGGGTCCAACTTATGTTTCCCTAAGGCTTTTAAAAATACGATTTCAAATCTCACTTAAATCTAATACATGGTAGACTAGGCGGGTCATTCCTTTCCTTCTCTATCACAAACTCTACAATGGAGAAGTCACCTTCTCCAAAGCTCCCCATCACTCCTACTTGAAGGACCAGTTCTACCTCATTAGTCAGAATCAGGCCCAGAATGCAAATTTTCTTCATTTTTTTTACTCTGCCTTTTCAAGAATCAAACTGTTATTAAGGCAAGTCAAGAATTAATCAATCAATTAATCTATTTATTTATTAGATACTTGTATTACTGCTAATAATAAAAGTAACAATAACATTACTATATAACTAATATTTATGTGGGGCTTTTAATACAGAGAAGTGCTTTACAATATTATGTCTGTAATTAATGCTTGTTGACATGACTCCATAAAATGTGCATAACAATACTCCCACTACTGACTTCATAGACTTCCTGCAAGGATCTAATCGGATACCTGATGTGCGAGTGTTTGCTAGGACTACATAAATGTAAGCTAGTATTATTACAAAAGTTATCTTTTCATCCTAGAATAAATGGGTTAGAGAGGAATAGTCTTTCTGGGTGAAAGGGTAAAGACTTCAGAGAAGACTCTAATTTAGACATCGGCTATGTTGATACTTTTCTTTCCAATCCTTCAATCAAAGCAACCGGCTAGTACTTACTCACTGCTGGCATGCCCAGCCAAAGACAAGGCACAGAGCAGGGAAACGAAGAAAACCCGAAGTAATAAGAGTCGGAAAACCATCCTTACTCTTTGAGCCAGCAATCCCAATATCAGGGTTAGACCCTGAGGTTGTTATTACAACCTAAGGTTGTTATTAAAAGGAAGGAAAAATATGAATCTGTACAAAGTATTCACAGTGGGAGGCCTTTTCAGAATACCCCAGTTGTTAACATTCTTCCCCACTGAAATTCACTCCTTGTATATTTTGTATACATTTATCTGCGTATCTGTTGCTTTCCTTCAGTAGGCTGTAAGTTCTTTTAAGCCAAGATAAGTTTCATTTTTGTCTTTGGATTCCCAGTGTCCAGGCACAGTATGTGACACCTAATAAAAACGGAACAAATGGGCAAGTTGAATTAAATTAAATAGCAGCTTTATTCCTAATTGTGAAATCTGGAAACAGCCTAGACAACCGGGGACCAGTTGAACAAAAATGTGTCATATTGGATGGAGTAAAAAAAAGAAAAAGAAATGAAGAAAACAAGGGCCTGGCATCCCTGTCCCCAGGGAGGATGAGGCTGGATACTTTGAGCTCAGGGATTTTCAGCATCAATCAAGAATCCAGCCCAATCTGACAGCAATTCTATGACTTTCCAGGAGCCAGGGTCTCTTGCATCAGGCTACCTAAGAGGGGAGAGCAGACCTAGGCTGAAAATGGAGCTGGTCAAAGCTCTTGGAGCAACTGGTCATGCAATCAGGTCCTCGAGCGGTCATTCCTTCCAGCCTCTGTGAGATCAGGAACACTCAGTCTCAAAACGAAACCAAAAAATGAAGAAAACAAACAAACAAAAGACAAGAAACAAAATGATGCAACAAGAAAACCACCAGACCAATACACCCACTATACCCAACCACCAGCACAACATACCCAATACAACTGTAAAGCTGTAACAACAATAGAAAGAGAGTTTGGGGAGACAAAGAGACCAAAAAGGGACACAGAAACAAAAGATCTTCTGTTTTTATACTGTAAAAATTAGTATATACTTTCAAACGAATCTACACCATTTTGTTTAGAGTGTAGAACTTTATTAACAATCCTTCTGAAGTTGATCTGAATGCTTATCTTTGTTGATGCTCACTGAATGTTATAAAAATGCAGCTATTTAAAAAAAATAGGCTAGCTTGTGGGCTCAAGAAATTTACAATATAAACAAAAAATTAAGTCACACACAATAACCAAGCAAGCTACATAAAAATAACCAATGCTTTCCACATAAATGTAAGAAAGGTTTGTAATGATATGAAAACATTAAACATGTTTCTTGTCATCCCAGTAACTATATCTGTAAATATACATGTAATTTTCTTCAACAGCATATAAACTCTTTGAGGGCAGGGATTATTCTTTGACTTTGAATCCTCAATGCCTTGCACAAAGTAGGGGCTTTAAGGTTATTTTGCTTTTTACTAACGTACAGAAAACTCTAGGTTTGTATACCAAGTTCCCTGACATAGATTGAAATTATGCATGTATCTCAAGAGAAGCTCATTTAGGCCCTATTTCCCAATACAGTTCTCTTCATAATCTAAGCACACAGGAATTTATTTGGGATTGCTAGGCGAATATTTGCCAGAAAACAAAATTGTTACCTCATTGTAGAAGTTAAGAAAGCTACAGAGAAGCTTCTAAAGAGACAATCCTCTATCTTGTAAACATGCAACACATCTGCTAATACTTACTTTTTAAATCAGAAAATTACTCTTATGGGAGAAAGGTCGGCTGACTCTGCAAAGTCTGTTTTGTCCAATGATTTTGAAAATGGCTGTAATAGTTCTTCACCTCTGAAAAAATTTCCACTGCAAACAGTCTTTAACGTACACAATTGGCTATCATCATTCTTGGTTGCTGCAAACACTGTCTAAATCTCCGAAGGGGTTCTTGAATCTGCTCCCTGATCTTCCACCATCACGGAAGCACATCATTTACATGTGAGAAATGAACAAGTACAAATTTGTAAATAAATGTAGGAGGAGGAAAAGGAGGAGGAGGAAAAGGCCACTTCCTTTTTGTTTTTCCTGTTAACAATGGGAAAACCATGAAAGTAAAGGAAATTGACATTTTCTCTCAAGGCTTTAACTGTTGCTGGGAATGGCTTGGTATTTATTTGGGTCTTAATTAAACACTATTGGTTTTATCATAATAATATGTATCAATACATTTAAAAAATAACAGACTTAGAAGACTCAGGACAGGGCTAAGTAGGCTGACTCAGGCTATGTTGAGAACAGACTGACCCACAAGTCATATAAATGAGGCTTACCTATACAGAAAAGTTTCCCTTTCCTGTCCTACTGAAATGACTGAAATTTCTAATACTGGAATCACTAAGTTTGTTCAGAGTATTATGTCGCCAGGAAGCCGCTCCTGGCAAAAATTATATCTGGAAGTATTAACATATCTAAATCACCACATTTATTACCAAGAGCTCTTTTGTGAAGTCTGATGCTACTTTACGCTGAATACAGACCCCATTACATATTTTTTATTCTGTCTACATTTCCTCCAATAATATTACTTGAAACTTTTTAGCAGAAATATTTCTGATTTATGGCAATTTCTTAGTACAAAATAAGCTTAATTTCCTTACTTTTGTTTCCAAATATCTCCTCCTTCTTATTTTATTTTAGGGGGGCTCCCATAACCTCAAGGTTCCATCATATTTTGGTTCTGTCAATCTGTGTCAGAATATTTACAGTGGCTCTGGAAGCAGAGGTTCTAAGTTTGAAATCTGACTCTTCCTCTAAACTACCTTTCTGTGACTATTTCCTCATCTGTCCAATAAGGAAGTTATACTAGGTGGTCCTTTGGAGCCCTTCTGGCTCCAAATCTATGGTTCTATGTTAAGCCCCAAAGTGCCCTATAGACAAACTGGTTTGGCGAAAACATATTTACTGGATAAGTCAAATGTAGGTTTCTTGAATACCAAGTTTGTTTTTCACTCTGTCTTTATGTCTCTAGAATCTAGCATCAAGAGGTTTCTACGTAGCGAGCATAAATGCTTGTTGAATGAATGAATGAATGAATGGGCAAAGTCTTTTGCATGGCCAAGAACACAGGACAGATGAATTCTGATGGGAAAGAGAGAGGAGAGAGAGAGGAAAGACCCAGGGTCTGGTGCAGAGTCTGAGGAAGGGTGAATTTCAGATAATATTCAACATCTTTCTGAGTTTCTCAGAACTTCTCAAATTTCGACCACTCCTGAGATTTCCCAGGCTGACGCAGAGTCTAGGTTTGAATCTGCCAAGGCCACTCTGTGGTCTCAGTCTATAAAGTACGTTATCTCCTGCAGGCTGACCGCCACTCCTCCATATCTGAACTAATCTGTGACGTCAAGGCATGCCTGCATTATTCCTATCTTTCCTTGTCCCCAACAACCATGACCGTGTGTGTGTGTGTGTGTGTGTGTGTAATTGTAATTTTCTAGAATTCTAAAAAATGAATCACTTGTCTCACACTGAGCTAGAATTGTGAGCAATTTGTCTGCAGAAACTAGAAGACTGGGCTGCTTTTCTGTATTCTTGTACATGGGGGAATTCACAAAGAGAGGTGGGCAAGCTGGCATATACCAACCTGTTGTCCTGAATACCTTTCAGAATATTTTAAATTTAAGCATGGCATTTAAATTCACTGGAACAGGAAGAAGACGAAGGCAAATGTACATGGTAAAGACACACACACACACCGCAAACACACAAATAAAAACACAAAAAGTCCTTCTCTTTCAACTCTTTTGGGCCCGCCTGCTTCAAAAGCTTGCAGAAGACATAATTTGCCTTTCTAACGGCTTTGCAACTTTTCCTCTGACAATTTTGTGAGGATAAGTATTATTACCTTCATTTTACAGATGTGTTAACAAGTTCAGTGAGATATAGTGATTTACAGTCACACAGATAATAAATAATGAGCATTTATAAAGTGCTTTAAGATCTGTAAAGAACAAATATCTCATTTTGAGGTACATGCTATTCCTGTCATCCCCATTTCACAGATGAGAAAACTGAAGCAGCCAACAGAAAACGGGACTTTTAGTAAGTACCTGAAGCTTGGATTTGAACTCAGATCTTCCTGACTCAACATCCATTGCTCTATTCACTATACTATCCAGCTGCCTTGCTGAATAGCAGCAGGAAGATTCAAAGCCAGGTATCCTGACTCCAGGGGGCAGGTAGGTGGATAGAGCACCAGGTCTAGAGTTGGGAAGACTTGAGTTCAAATCTGGTCTCAGACAGTTACTAGCTGTGTGACCCTGGGCAAGTCACTTAACCCTGTTTGCCTCAGTTTCCTCATCTGCAAAATGAGCTGGAGAAGGAAATGGCAAACCACTCCAGTATCTGCCAAGAAAACCCCCAATGGGGTCATGACGAAGCAGACATGACCGAAATAACAACAATCCTGTCTCCAGACCCCAGCTCCTTCTACCCCAGGTGCACTGCAAGGTGTCTTCCACAGCTTGGTGTTTCAAATATAAATGTGAAGGTCTGAGTTAACATGCTTTAGAGTTAGGCTCTGTGAACACAAGTTCCATAGCAGAGAACAGGCCATCTAGTTGTCTAGACTAATCTCAACAGGAATCCTCTCTGCAAACTCCCTCCAGGGTACAAACATCCAGCCTCTCTCTGCTAGAAAATCTCCAGTAATAGGGAATTTGCTGTAACAATGAAGACTCCCTTCTTTGGGGCCCAGCTGAGGAAGAGTAACACCAAATCAAGGCCCTAAATGGCTTACTTTTAAATTCAGGAATGACGTTGTCCCTTTATCCTACAAAATGAAGAGCATCAGTTTAAGAAGTGGTCCTTTTACGATGCAAAGGAGATAGGGACCGGTCTCTGCCTGGCATTCGTGCCTATGGTGAAAACCTTTAACCTCTGCCTTCCTAATGCAGGAAAGTTGCCTACCTTTGCAGACTTCTGACACTGTGCTCTCTTCCACACATGATCTAATCCAGCTAAACTGGTTTGGTCACCTGTCCCTTGAACGGCTCTCCCCCATGTCCCATTTCTGAGGGGGTGTTCTGCTGCCTCCCCTCACCCTTGCCCAGCTTCCCTGGTTTCCTTCCCAAGCAGCTCCAATCCCACATCCTCCAGGAGACTCTTCTTGGCCCCAATTACCTCCACCTAGTCTGTATGTGGCCTCAATGCAGGCGGTCTCTTCCATTAGAACACATGGTCCCTGAGGGCAGGGCATAGCTTTTGTCTTTCCTTGCTTCTCCAGGATATGCTTAATAAAGGCTTGGCTGCCTGGCTGTCTGCATTTTCAGTAAATCTGACCTGGTTCTGTCCCATCTACAACAGACAACATTGAGCAAAGGGCTAGCACAGAGCAAATCCTTATCTGTTGATTTAATCTGAGTTATAGGTCTGTCTCCAGTAATGAGTTTGGGGAGGGACTTCAGGTGGAGTTAATGACTATCAGACTCCAGTACTTCAGGTGGAGTTAATGACAATCAGACTGGAAGATGTTTCCCAGAGTAGGTACCTCAAAGATTCAAGGAAAGCTCAAAAGGAGGGGAGGGTCTCAGAGCCTACACCTCATCATTATAGAACCCAACGTCGTATTAATTTCCTATCAGTTCTGCCGTTCCACAAAAAGATTTTATTACAATATAAATCTATGAAGCACCTACCCTGCCAGGAGAAACAGGATAAGCATGGGACTAGACCTGTGATTTTAATGCCAGAGGGAATGTCCTATGAGGAAATTCAGTTCTTATGGGCAGCTAAGGGTCACCATAGTGCACAGAGTGCTGGGCCTGGAGTCAGGAAGACTCATCTTCCCCAGTTCAAATCTGGCCTCAGATACTCACTAGCTGTGTGACCCTGGGCAAGTCACCTAACCCTGTTTACCTCAGTTTCCTCATCTGTACAATGATATGGAGAAGGAAATGGCGAACCACTCCAGGATCTTTTTCAAGACAACCTCAAATGGGGTCATGAAGAGTAAGACACAACAGAAACAACTGAAAAACAACAACAAAATCTGGTATTTGTTTTGAAACTTATACAGCCTGAGAAGAGTTGCCCGAGGCACAGAATGATTAAGTGAATTTGCCAGGATCACACAGTTTGTGGCAAAGGCAACATTTGAACCCGTGTCTTTTTGCCTTTACGACCAACAGCCTCTCCCATTAGGCGAGGCTTCCCAGAAAGGGTGCCATGTACAGGGCACTTTTTCAAGACCAGATGGGTAAATATTCGACAGGAAAAGAGGAGGGGCAGGGACTGGAGGAGGGCAACAGGGAATGAAGAAATTCCCAGGTTCTGGCACAGTGTGGGTAAAGGCAAAGGGGCCAGAGAGTAGAAGATTGTTCAGGGAACCAAGAGAGTGGTCCAGTGTGATGGGAGCATGGATTGTGAGGACAGGATGGATGACTGAGGGGTACCCTGTAAGAGAATGCCGTAAGAGCCAAACAAAAGAGCTGGGTCTTTATTAGCAGGAAACAGAATGTAAACTCCTTGCAAGCAGGGACGTGTATTTTTTTTTCTGCATCTCTAGAGCTCCCAGCACAGCGACCCAAACACAGCAGGTACTTACTTAATAAGTGTTCCTTGAACCAAGGGCAATACAGAGCCCCTGAAGGCAATTAGCAAATATAGGGAGCTTCCAGCTTATAGGTTTGTCCTCCAAAAGTTTGTCTGGAAGCCAGTTTGGCAGCTGGAGAGGATTTTCTCAGTGAAACAATGTCATAAATGGTAGTTAGGGCCCCAGAATTGCCCGCAAAAAGCCATTTAATTCAAATGCAGCTGAATTATAATATTTAGAGTGTTGAAAAACCTGGCCATTCCCTAACAATACTGTTTCCATGGGAAAACACAGGCTCTGCATTCCATTCAGATGCTAGATGGCAGAGAGAGAGAGAGAGAGAGAGAGAGAGAGAGAGTGAGTGTATGTGTGTGTGTGTGTGTATGTGTGTGTTCCAGCAGAAACAATTCCACCAGGTCACAGGAGAAAGAATGAGGCTTCCAAGATGCCAAAGGTAGCAGGAATGGGAAGGAGCTTCCAGTCCTCTCTGGGGAAGAAGAGAAGGACATTTTATTTGCTCTTGCCAGGAGCCAAGGCAATTTCACTTCATCCTTTCACTGTGGTTGCTGGGGTCTGGTGTCTGGGCAGGAGACAGGTCTTGCCCTCAAAGAATTGACATTCTACTAGAGTCCCCATGCACAAACTGCACATTTGTAAACCAGAGGCCCACCTAAAAATTAATAATATATATATAATATATATAGTGTTTTAAAGCTTATAAAGAGCTTTACAAATAGCATCTCATTTTATCCAAATGACAGTCTTAGGAAGTAGGTGCTATGATTGTCATCTCCATTTTACAGATGAAAACACTGAGGCAGACAAGTCAAGTGACTGGCCCAGGACCACACTGCTATTAAGTGCCTGAGGGCAGGATTTGAATTCAGGTCTTCCTGACCCCAGCCCCAGTGCTCTCTAAGCTGCACCATACAGGTGCCTCTGTGTTACTTTTGGAGTTTCCCATAGCTCAGCAAACGAACATCATACTATAGTATGAACTACATTAATTCAATACAGACCAAAACCGATCTAAGAGTCAAACCAATGTGTGCTGCTACTTGGAGTGTTCCCAAAGTGGACTGGATCCCAAGGATCTTAAGCATCCTTAGTGGATTCCTCACAGATGCTTCTCTTACCTGTTTCTAGTGGCAGATTCAATCTGAGAAGCTGACATTTCAGCCGGGGAAGCCATTTCACAATTTGTGTGACCATGTAATCAAAGAAAAGGGGGAAGGAACGCACTTTCAATTTCTTTAAAAAGCCTCTCTCCCCATCCCTCACCTCCTTGAGATAGAATTTCCTCAAGGGAGATTCCCATTTCAGAGTCCAGGTACTATAAAAGAAATACTCCCTCCTGACTTCCTCTTCAGGCAGGGGACTAGACAGGTCTCTCTGAAATCACAAGTGCGTAACCTCATTATCTTTCCTGAAGTCTTTCCTGCTTCCTAGGCAGATATTTCCTATGAATCATGTGTTTCCTTGATCACTCACAGGCAAGATGCCATCCCTTCCACCTCTAACCAAACCCACGGATGCTGAAGGGGTATCTGCCTGGGGTTTAGCCATACCCTGAATCAGAAGTACTTTCTGCAGCTGATGAATTTAAGATCTAAGATGAGGAAAAAAACCCCAACAACCCAAGAAAACAACAAAGTCCTGGCATTTCTACTCTGACAGCCCTCCCTACTAAACCTGGCAAACATACTTCAATGTCAATGTTGAACAAAAAAGTTTCCATTTGCCGAGTTAAAAAAAAAAGTCATTTGTCTAGCTGATTAATTCAAAGGTGTATTCTCCTAATACTGCAGCCATGGCAAAGATACACCTTGGATTCCTAAGATTTTCAAGTGATCTTAGTGAGAGATTACCTACATTTGGATTCACTTCTTGGGAAGTGCCTGGCCAAGCATCTCAAACTGTTAGAAACAATTACCTTACCATGATGCTGTGGCATTATCCTGCGCCCCCCCCCCCCAAACCCTGGACTCACCCATATGGGAAGGGGCCTAGAACACTGTCTTTTCCCCAGGCCTAAGTAAGAGATGGAGATTTGAAAAGGGATGTTCCAAAATCATGGGGAGTCACTGGGAGGTGGGAGTGTCAGATTAAGAACCTTCTTAAGATGGCATTCTTGGCTATAATGAATACACAAGAGATGTAGGCCAATGATAAAGACCTTAAAATAACAGGGAAACCAGAGGTCCCTCCTCTCCCATAGCCTAACTGTTTCTCTCGGGAGTGAAGGATGATCCAAAATACTCAGGGAGATTCCCTTACTGGTGTCCTCGAAGTGACCCTTTCTGGGGTGGGTGCCAGCTGCCTGGCTAGAACATATGGCTACTCCATGGGAGGGAGGGAAGGGAAAGAAGGAGGGACAAAAAGACCAGGAAACTGTAAACAAAACTAACTGAAATAATGTCGATCAATTAAAAAGCACTTATTAATATGTGCTAAATACCTGGCATATAAAGAAAGGCAAAACCAGTCCTTGCCCTCTTTAAGATATTATATTGTAATTGGGCAGACAGCACGCAAAGACCTAGGCGCATAAGATAAAAGCAGAATTACCTAGAAGATAACCTACTAAGATAAAAAAATAATTACCTAGAAGCAACCCACTAAGATAAAAGATAATTTACTTGGAAGTAAAATCTGAAGGCCTCATCTGAGCGGCACCTTGAAAAGACGTCGGAGAACGTTTCAGGCAGAGGCGAAAGTCAGCATGAAGAAAAAGAAATCGGAGTTAAGAGCATTACGTTTGGGGAACAGCAAGGTGGCCCGTATTGCTGCGAGGTGGGGAGTAGAGTGAGAGAAGTCTGGAAAGTGAGGCTGCGCACACAGGTCGCAGGAAGCCAGCGAGGTTTACTGAAAAGGGGAAGAAACATGATCAGAATGAGTGGAGGACAGAGCAGACAGAGACTTCTGGCAGGCAGACCCACAAGAAAGAGCTTGCAAAAGTCAAGGCAAGATGCAAGGCAGGGCTGGAGCAGTGCGGTGGAGAGAAGATGTGTGGGTGACACAGTGTCGATGGAGAAATGACAAGATTTGGCAACTGATGGGATGGGTGGGGGTAAATGAGAGTGAGGAGTCCAGACACCAAGCTTGAGAACCTGGGAGACTGGGAGGACGATGGTGTCCTTGACGGTAATAAGGATCCAGGGTTAAGGGAAAAGGGCAAGAGAACGAACTCTAGCCTCTTGCATAGGAAGAGATGTGCCTTCTTAGATCAGACAATAAAAATGATGTAGCTTCAAGCCTTAGCTGCCAGGAAACAGAACGAAATTCAATGCTCAACCTTAATAATGAGCTTACCTCATGTCCTCTACACAGCTGCCAGCAATTTTCACAGAATGAAAATCATTGTCATTTTATTCCTCTGCTCAAAAAACCCCAATGGCTCCCTATTGCCTTCAGGATCAAATAGAAACTCTTCTAATTGGCATTCCATACCCTTCAAAACTGACCTTACCATATAGACTTGCTCCCCTGTGGTTCTGCCCAGCTAGTCTTTTTTATCATTGCTTACACAAAGCAATCCATTTCCCAACTCTATTCCTTTACAAAGGCTGAATGTGTTCCCTCCTTAACTTCAATCCTCAGAAACCTTAGTTTCCTTCAAAATTCCATTTAAACATCTCCTCCTACAGGAGGGCTTTTTCTTCTGATGTTCCTAGCAGCTAATGTCTCCCCCTCCTAAACTTATTTTGAATGTACTTCATATTTGTGTGTATGTGTGTAAATGTAAACATACACATGTATACATTTAATATATATTCATATTATCTCCTTCGATAAAAATGCAAGCCTCCGAGGTTTTCTTTTTGCTTTTTAAATCAAAGTGCCTGGTACACAGTAAGCGTTTCCTAAATGCTTGATATGTTCAACCTCTTCCTCTGCATTTCTTTTTGTTTTGCTTTTTGGAGGGCAACTGGGGTGAAGTGACTTGCCCAAGGCCACACAGCTAGTTTTTTTGTGTGTTTAGTGTCTGAGGCCACATTTGAACTCAGGTCCTCCTGACTCCAGAGGCGGTGCTCTATTCGCTGCACCACCTAGCCACCCACATTTTTTTTTTTTGGTGGGGGAAGGCAAGGCAATTGGGATTAAGTGATTTGTCCAAGGTCACACAGCTAGTAGAATGTGTCAAGTGTGCTCTATTCACTGTGCCACCTACCTGCCCCCTTCCTCTGCATTTTTATATGGCTGTTTGTGTTTTTATATTTAAAACGTACCTTTTTTTATACCATGTTTCAATTTTCACAAGTCACCTGAATCTTTCTGGAAGTGAGCAATGTGAAAGATTAAAGAAATCAAGCTGGCTACTAGGTTCTTCACACTCACAAGCCTATCTGTGACAGAAGTGTTGCCTTTCTCTCTCACAAAGAGTGAAATAAGGCAGTGGATCCCAAACCAAAGTAACCCCTAATGAGGAAGCAAGGATTTCAGGGCTGAGAACTGGAAAGAAAAAAAAATTCTGCAGCCTCCCTAGGGTTCTTTTTTTTTTTAAGGATGATCAATCAACAAGGATTTATTAATAGCTGATTCTGTGCCAGTAAGCACTAAGGACCCAAAGAAACAGTCCCTTCTCTGAAGGATCTGATATTCTGTGCAGGAAAACAACAAAATATACATAAACAAGTGGATGTAAATATATATTTAAAATGAATACAATGTTCTTTTGGGGGTGGACACTAGTAGGTGTGGAGTAATCAAGAAAAATTTCAGAAGAAGGTAACACTTAGGCTAAGTTTTGAAAGAAATGAGAATCTAAAAGACAGAATGATGGGAGTACCCTAGGGTTTTTCAGAAGAGAAACAAAGGGAGAAGTAAGTGTACAGTGACCAAAAGTCACTGGTTTCAGTTCTCTCCATACCTGATTTGGTTCCTGTTTTCCAGAGTGTGGAAGGAAGCACAGGTAGAGGCCTGACTTGAAAGGTAGAGGCAGTAATACAACTCAAGCTATTAGCAAAACTGGAACTAGGGAGCCCAGAGAGCACTGGAAAGAGTAATGGATTTGGAGGCGAAATCCCATCTGTGTCACTTACTATCTGCATAACCCTAGCAAGTGGCTTCACCTAATCTGTGAAAAGAAGGGGCTGAACTCACTAATTATTAAGGTCCTGCCAAGCTCTGGGAGTCTATGAGCTATACTACCGTAATATGTAAGCTTGTAAATAATGTATGTTAATTTACTTTATAAGTGTTTTTTTCCCTAACAGAAATTCATCTTCAGATACGTTTTCGGGGGGGGGGGGGAAGAGGGGAGGACGGTGCACTCTTTTCTCTCCCAAATACAACACATCAAAATAAATGCCCTGGACCTCTCTCTTCCCCATCATTAATTTCCCAGTGCCTCAGAAAGGAAAGAGCATATGGGAAAATGATTTCTGCAGAAGCTTCCTCTCTACCTGTAGTTCCATGGAAACACAGACCTACTATTTTGCATAAACAGAAATATGAAAAAAATTTCTTAAAAGTAGAGAGAGCACTTTACACCAGTCACATGAACGCAGAAAAGACATGCTATTCTTCCACAATTCCAAAGAGTAACAGTTTCTGTAAACATGTAGTCATTACAGGGGTCCTGCTCTCACAGTCACATTTGACACACTTAAGGCTATCAGACAGCAGACTGAAAGGTACAGTAGGAAACTCAGCCAACTTCAAAGCTGGCTAAACTTGAAGGATGACTGTACAGTGTATTTGGAAAACAGATGAAGGGTGATGTAATGTGGGCAGATTTGGTGCTGATCTTGGCAATTAAAGCCAGGATTGCTGTCAAAATCAGAATGATGTATTTTTATTTGATCATTTTGCTGTCCTGGCTCAGAAAGAAACAAGGGTATGAAAGAGTTTCTTTAAAATCTCTAACTTCTTGCTGCTGTTGAGATTCTAATCAAATAAGTTTACACACCTGGTTACAATGCTTCAAACATAGGAGACATAGAAGGCAGAGGCTTAAACAATGAATTAAAATTTCAAATGCTTGTTACTGTTTCCATTCAGGGATATTTTTTTGTTTAAAAAACAAGTGTAAATAAAAAGAAAGGATGAAGGAAAAGAAGGAAGGAGAGAAAGAAAGAAAGAAAAGAAAGAAACAGAAAGACAGAAAGAAAGAGAAAGAAAGATGGAGGAAGGGGAAGGGAGAAAGGAAGGAAAAAAGAATGCCATAAACTAGTCAGAACATAGGGGACAAATTACTAAGAATTTCTGCTTGCTGGTCCCAGGAATTTTCAGAAAATGGGGTCTCTTCTTCCTCTTGAATCCTGCTCTTCTCCATGCCCACAGTTAAGAAAAATTACTCAAAAACTACTCCTTCCAGGATGTGAATTTGAAACAAGTTAGAGGCTTGGTTTGGGGGAAGGTACAAAGACTGTCATGCTCTCCTCCTTTCCAAAATGGCAAACTGATTTACATATTCAATTCATGATTTTGCCTTTTGGAAACACCCTAACGGAGACAGGCATTTTCTATGAACAATAAGCACCCCAAACTGCAAAAAGCTGAACCCTAGTACAGATGAGCAAGCCGCTATCAAAGATCTTAGAGATAACAAGAAAAAGAGAGAGAAAAATTATGGCTTCAAAAATAAAATGGCTCGCCCCAACTTACAAAGTATGAACATGTTAACTCTGCCTTGTGTCATAATATTACATAGGTATGCTTTCCATAAAAGCATTCGAAGGATGGAGAATTTAGAATGCTATTTAATCCAGCCTATCCTAGCTCTTCAGCCATACATATACAATAGAGAACATTGATTTTCATCTGATGTCATTTTTCATGTAGCCAGGAAACATGCCATCCATACTGTTGACTCTATGTTAACACACCAACACATGATTGAGTAGGATGCTGCATGTTTTACTGTGAGATAAAACTCTGGATAGTTATAATTCCTTTCATATGAATGTCAACTCGAGTCTCTTTATGCTTCCAGCAGCCACTCCAGGGCTGATAAAAGCCTGGTTTATTGCATCTTAACAACTTTGTAGAGATTAGGAGGTTGTAGAAAATGCCACTGAGGGTTAAAAGCAGCTTTCTGCCAGTCTTTGAAATGGACAAATTATGCATTACTTTCTTTGACAGATGTTCAATAACGGAATACAGCCGGATGAAAATCAGCTGCCAAGGGATTTGAATTTGGTTCATTACCAGGGTTTGTTTATTGAAATGCTTTCCAAGGCTCAAACGACTCATTTATTTTTAAGTGCTTTAAAAAGAGATAGTGAACTTATACTTTCCATATCTCTCCCCAAGTTTTCTCTATATTGGATCACGTGCTCTAGATTGTGAAAAAGATGACACTGAAAAGGTTTCATTCAACCATATTTTTCAGATGTACATTTGTGTAAACTCATCTGATTAATTTTAAATGACTGTGGCTAGGAAAATATTCCACTTGATTCAGTTATGTCACTCCAACATCAACACTGTCAATTGCTACTAAGCAAACATTTGGTAGTAAATTTTCAGCTTCTGTTTATTTACTTTGGTCCAGACCTGCAATTTCCTCTGGAGAGGGCACTCTCAGAGTACAAATTCTCTTGGTTGGCATCTGTCAGCCACTTTTCCTTAACCTCCAGCCTCCTAGACTTGTCCAGGGTGTGGAAGAGTAAAGGGACTCATTCAGAGTCAAACAACAAGGAAAGGTTGGAGGGATAATCTGAATTCAGGTTTTCTTGACAACAAGGCTGGGCCCTCTCTCCACTACATCATGATGCTTCTCAGATCAAGATTCAGTTCAAGCAGTACCTTTGACACAAAAGCCTTTGCTGATTCCCCCAACCACTAGTGCCTTCCCTTCATAATGTGTTCATATTTGTATTTTTCCTCTTCATATTTATTACATGTACATACATATATAAATATAAATAAATACATATTTATGTATGCACACACCTACGTACAGGATATATAAATTACATACAGTAGGAGCTTAATAAGTGGTTGCTGAATGAATGATTTTGATAATTTGTTGGGGCTCTTGTTGGTAATGGGTTGAACCGTCCTCAACTAACAGGCACGATCACCTTGGGGCAGAATGCGAAGGTTGTACCTGTTTGCAATAAGGATTATCTGCCTTCGGGGTGATGCACGATTGGCTCGATTGGCTCGCTGTGGTGAGGGCAAGGCCAGGGGAGGGGCCCTAAGAGGCCCTGGAGAAAGGACTTAAATACAGGCTACTCGAAGGCAGAAGGAAGTCCAGCCACGCCAAGCTTAGAGAGCTAGAAGCAAGCCCTGTGTCTTAAGTTTTCTGTGCAGCTGTTTCTCCCGGAGAAAGCCGGGAGCTGGGGACACCTGAAACCTGTTGAGGAAGGGTATAGGTGAAACCTATACAGCCTGACCCCCAAAAACTGTAACAATAATTCTTATGAATCTCTTATGACAGCTCTCCTTCCAGAAACTCTAAGCATATATGTCAGGGGTGGGGAACTTGCAGCCTCAAGATCACATGTGGCCCTCAAGGTCCTCAAGTACAGCCCTTTGACTAAACTGAAATTTGATAAAACAAATCCTTTTATTAAGGGAATTAACTATTCCAGGTTGCAGTCCCAGGGCAAGAAGGAGTACTAGCTCCAAGGGGTATGTAGCTTCAAGGAAGCACAGTTCTAGCACACAGAAGAGTACCTGTGGTCATGCACAGACCAGAAAACAGGCCAGGAGAGCAGCGAGCACACCTCTCCTTAATCACACTACCTTGGAGGAACTGAAAATTTGTAAACCCTTAGAACTAGCTCTGAAAACAGCAGCACAAAAAACCCTGACACTTAGGATAATGCCCTATCCACCATGGGGGCAAAGCCCAACTTTAACACAGACTTAAAAGTCAAGAAATAGTCTAGAACAGAGGTTCTCAACCTGTGGGTTGCAACTCCTTTGGGGGTAAAACAACTCTTTCACAGGGGTTGCCTAAGACCACCAGAAAACACATATTTCCAATGGTCTTAGGAACTGAGACATGGGTCCTCCATCCATCTCCAGGTGGGTCCACCCATATGCAGATACACCCACATACAAGTACTAAAGAGTCACAGCATTAGGAAGGTTGAGAACCACTGGTCTAGAAAAACAAGCAAACAACAACAAAAAGAACCTGACCACAGAAAGTTACTATGGTGACAAGGAAGATGATTAAGACACAAAATCAAATGATAACAACAAAGTCATGATCTAAAGACTTAAAGAAAAATGTGAATTGGTTTCATGTACAAAAAGAATTCCTCAAAGAACTCAAAACTGAGTTTAAAAATCAAATAAGAGAAGTAAAAGAAAATCTGGGAAAAGAAATTATAATGATGCAAGAAAATCATGAAAAAAGTGTCAATCACTTGGTAAAAGAGGCACAAAAAAATACTGAAGAAAATAACACCTTAAAAAACAGAATAAGCCAAATGGAAATAGATGTACAAAAATTCACTGAAGAAAAGAATTCCTTAAAAAGCAGAAATGACCAAACGGAAAAGGTACAAAAACTTACAGAAGGTCACTAAAAATTAGAATTGGGCAAGTAGAAGTGAAGACTACATGAGACCTCAAGAAACAATAAAACAAAATCAAAAGAATGGAAAAAAATAGAGGAAAATGTGAAATATCTCATTGGATAAAAAAACTGAACTGGCAAACAAACTGAGGAGTGATCATTTTAGAATTATTAGACTACCTGAAAGCCATGATAAAAAAGTCCAGAAATAATCTTTCAGTAAATTATCAAACAAAACTACCCTGCTATCTTACAACCAGAGGATAAAACAGAAATTGAAAGAATGTACTGATCTCCTCCTATAAGAGATCCCCAAATGAAAACTCTCAGGAATATTATAGCCAAATTCTAGAATTCCCAAGTCAAGGAGAAAATATTGCAAAAAGCCAGAAAGAAACAATTCAAATGTTGTGGATCCACAATCAGAATCACACAATTTTTAGCAGCTTCCTATAGAGGTTCACAAAGTTATTTGGTCTACAGTCTCCTTTCCAAAACAAAACAAAAAAACCAAAAAACAAACCATAATTACTTAGTGTTCCCCTGGAAATCTATTTTCTTTAACCCTTTAACAGGTCGTTTTGAAATGTGTCATTTCAAAAAAGTTTTGTGAAATGACACATTTTAAATTTAATAAATTATTGTAAATTTGTGGGTTTTTCCTGTTTTGAAATTCTGATGATGCAATATTGCATCGTATAGTTGTATAATATCATATCGTAAATAAGTCATGACACACACATATTCTTGCCAATACATGCTGGACTTCCCAACAGCGCATGGCATGATCGCCTGCCAACACTTGCTTATTAAAACCTGTTGGCTAATTTGACCACTGATCAGTTTTAACTTGCATTTTGTGTTTATTTGGAAAATAATGTAATCACTACAACTTTACTCTGTTACACGACAGACGAAAAATATATGAATAGTTTTTCAAAACTCTCTTCTCTTCTTTCCTTATGCTCCCACCACCCCTACCCCTTATTTTTATTTAATGCTCCCTGATTATACCCAAGGCTACTATTGCCTCTCTGATCATTCCAGCACCCAAAGGGGGCAGTATCACCCACTCTGGGAACCTACTACATTGAAAGATCAAAGGACTTAGAATGTATTATTTCAGAGGGCAAAGAAGCTAAGATTACAGTCAAGAATCACCTACCCAGCAAAACTGAGTATAATCTTTCAGGGAGAAAAATGGATATTTAATGAAATAGAGAAAAATGGATATTTAATGAAATAGAAGACTTTCAAGCATTCCTGATGAAAAAACCAGTGCTGAATAGAAAATCTGACACTCAAGCACAAGACTCACCTGAATTATAAAATAATAAATAGGAAATAGAAATCACAAGGGATTTAATAAAGTTAAACTGTTTATATTCCTACATAGGAAGATGATACTTGTGACTCATAAGAACTTTGTTTCTTATGAGTTCTTAGGGCAGTTTGAAGGAATATACATAGACAGAGGGCATGGTGTGAGTTGACTATGATGTGATATCTAAAAAAATTAAATTAAAGGATGAGAAAAAGGAATGCACTAGGATTAAGGGGAAGGGAGAGGTAGAATAGGGTAAATTATCCTAAATAAAGGAGACACAAAAGGGCTTTTACAGTGGAGGGGAAAACAACGTGTGTGTGTGTGTGTGTGTGTGTGTGTGTGTGTGTGTGTAGCAAGATAAAAAAAGGGGTTGGTGTGTTGATAGAAGGGAGGATGAATTTGGAGGAGACTGGTCAGAAGCAGTGGGTGGGATAGAGTAAAAAGAGTGAGAGAGAAGGATCGAGGAAAGAAATAGGAGGATACACAGTAATCATGAGTATGAAAACATTTTTCCCAGCAAGTATCTATGATAAATAAGGGCCTCACCTTTCAAATATATAAAAAGAGTCAAATTTATAAGAATGCAAGTCATACGAATAAGCAGCATATAGATGAAAAAATGAAAACTATAATCATATGAAAAAATGTTCAAAGTCACTACTGATTAGAGAAGTGCAAATTAAAACAGTTCAGAAATACCACCCTACACCTATCAGATTGGCTAACAGGACAGAAAAAGAAAATGACAAATGTTGGAGGGGATATGGGAAAATTGAGACACTAATGCACTGTTGGTGGAGTTGTGAACTGATTTAACTATTCTGTAGAGCACTTTGGAACTATGTCCAAAGGGCTATAAAATCATGCATACCTTTTGACCAAGAAATACAGCTACTAGGTCCGTATCCCAATGAGATTAAAAAGAAAAGGTAAAGGAATATAGGCACAAAAATATTTATAGTAATTCTTTTTGTGATGACAAAGAACTGAAAATTGAGGGGGTGGCTATCAATTAAGAAATGTCAGAACAAACGGTGGTATATGATTATGATGAAATACTATTGTGTTATAAGAAATGATGAGCAAAATGCTTTCAGAAAAACCTGGACTTGCACAAACTGATATAAAGTGAAGTGAGAAGAACCAGGACGGTATACATGGGAAGAGCAACGGTGTATGATCATCACTGTGAAGGACTTAGCTATTCTTAGCAATACAATGATCCAAGACAATTTTGAAGGACTCATGATAAAAAATGCTATCTACTTCCAGAGAGAGAACTGATATAATTTGAATGCAGATTGAAACCTACTTTAAAAAGCAACTTTATTTTTCTTAGTTTTGTTGTCTGTTTTCTTTTACAACATAGCTAATATGGAAATACGTTTTGCCTGCCTACATATATCAAATTACTTACCTTCTCAATAGGGGAAAAGGGAAGAGAGGGAGGGAATTTTGAAGTAAAAAATATTTAAAAACTAATACTAAAAACTGTTTTTACATACAATTGGAAAAAATAAAATATTTAATTAAAAAAGGATGTCTATTGGATATCCAGCTCAAAATATTTGAAAGGCAGTTGAAGATGCAAGACTGAAGCTCAGCAAAGAGATTTTTGTAGGATAGGCAGACTTGGGAATCATCAACATAAAGACAGTATTTAAATCCATGGGAAGGGATGAGATCACCAAGCGAAACACAGAGAGAGAAGGGAGGGGGGACCCTGGACAGGACCTTAAGGGACTCCTACAGTTAAAGGGTAAGATCTGAAAGAGAATCCAGCAAAGGAAACAGAAAAGGAAGGATCAGACAGGGAGAAAGAAAACCATGAGAGAAAAGCACCACCCCCTCCAAAACCTAGAGAGAACATAGTATCAAGTCTTTGGCCTTTCTGTGTATGCACAGTGCTCGGTATCTAATGGATATTTAATAAATGCTAGCTGACTATATGATAAACGTAGCATGCAACACAGCTGTACTTAAAATACAGAAAATGTGGTTTTTTGGTGAGCATATGGTAATAAAGACTATAGAACAATGAAATCTTTAGACTTTCCAATCTCACCAATCCAAAAATCCTAAAAGGATTGTTGACTCTTTAACAGCAATACCTTTGATTACCAAGAGTAAATCACTCTCTCTTTCTGTTTCACTTGAAAGAAAGAGTACACTTAGAAAATGACAGATCACCAGCCAATGCCATGCTGACTGAAATACAGTGAATGAATCATGCCAATATCATTCTGTTACTTCCAATCCCCATTTCTTGAGATTCCAGCATCAAGGGCATCAGCAAGAAATGTGGCGCATAAATTGGTCCCACTAAGAAAAATGGAGATTCCTCATCTAAGAAAGAAGTCTAACTAAGGTTTATTAGGAGTTTTCACAGCTATCCATGAATTTCCATATTTCCCAAACATCCTGGAGGGAAAAAATCCAGAAAGGAAGTACAAAACACCAGGCTATAGATAAGGAGCCATTTGTGTATAAAATAGATGCATGAGTTACAGTGGTCCATCTGGTTTTTAAGCAATGCAATCCAGGTTCTTTTGCTGTACTTCAAATAACATTTCTTTCCTAAAAGGCTCATTTTATTTCTTCTCTTTTGAAAATAAATGAGGGTCCAATCAGACATACCTGTTTTTGCTAACATACCTGCTGCTGACATTCTAACCCATTAGCTTTAATTTTAATCTGCTGACCATCAGTTGCCTCTGAGTATGTCTCAAAGCTTTCTGAGAATGGCACCTTTCGACCTTGGGCTGACTCTTTGGAAAGCACCAGGGCCACGCATGAGTAGCCTACTCACACACAGCCAGTTGAAGTTTATTGCTTAGTTTTAAATAGTGGGAATGGCCCAGGGTCACGTACACCCACCAGCTAAGAGGTTTCCTATTAACAAATTAAGAAAATCTCCCTGTACAACCAGTGCCTTTTTCAGGGTCAGCAGCAATTGTGAATCTAAAAAGTAGATTCTGTGGGAAAAAAATTAACCAAAACAAAAGCAGCAGCAGCCCATCAATACTGTGTCTGTCAGGACCAGAGCCACAGCTCAGTAACAGATGGAATAAACAAGTTACAGGCAGACCAAACTGCGGTTAAAGATAGGCTTTTACACTTACAATCACTTTCTGAGTAAAAACATCTGTACCAACTCTTTTCATATCAGTTCCACCCCATGCCCAAAGTCCTTCTACTCTATGAATGAAAAGTTAATGAAAAATTGTAAGGTATTAGAAAAACAGGGTCTAAAACACCCACCCCGATATCCTGAAATCCTGGGTTAGTGATTCCATCCAACAAACACCACCACAGAACCAAGTTGAGTAACATCTAATCCCTAACCCCAAGGAGCTTAAGATCTAATTGGAGAGATAAGATAGATTCAGAATCACCATAATACAAAGCAGAGCATGAGAAGTGCTAGAGAAAGCTAGAGACAAATCCTCTGGAAGTACAGAGAAGGATGGGGAAGTGAAATCTGATGATGGGGTGAAATCTTAAGAGGAAAGTTTTTGAGAGATCATATCATAGGGAGGGGATTCCAAGCAGAGAGTGATTTTGAAAAGTGTGGAAAATTAGAGAGGGTGGTTGGGGAACAGGGAGTAGTCCATCTGGCTTAGAGCTTTGGAGACCATGCCGATAAATACAAAGAGATAAAGCTGACAAGGTAAACTGAGATAAGGGTAGGGAAGGCCTTGAATGCAAAATTAAGAAGTTAGACTTTATCATGAAGGAAATAGAGAGCTGTTAAAGCATCCTGGGCAGGGGACTAACATGAACAGAGCAAAGATATATGATAAAATATTCTGTTACCAGGTTTTTAGAATGGACTGGCCCTGGGTGGGGGGTAGGGATATATAAGATCATATGACAGAGAGAGACAGAGAGACAGAGACACACAGAGACATGCATAGAGAGACGCAGAGACATGCATAGAGAGACAGAGAGAGTGATGCACAGAGAGAGAGCAACACACAAAGAGGAAAAAAGTACAGTAGCCCTACAGTGAGGAAGATCTAAGTTCAAATTCAGCCTCAGAAGTCTATTGTCTATATTGCTGTGACATCCAAGTACTAAATATTTCTGCCTTAGTAACTGGAGTACACTTAACTTCATTCAGTCTTTCTTTGATGATCTTGCAATACTTATTCTGAGCACCAATAATTAAAACATAAGAACTGTTACACTGAGTCTGACTCACTGTTTGTTCAGTCCAGGCTGCATCTTTCTTTTTTTTTAAACTTTTGTTTATTTTTAGTTTACATGATTCATTTCCATGAGATTTTGAGTTACAAATTTTCTCTGTCTTTCCCCTACCCACCACCCCAAACAGCCATCCCAGTGTACAACCCCTCCCCCAATCTGCTCGCTCCTATATCCTCCCCCATCGTCCTGCTGACTTTCTGGTAGGGCAGGATGGATCTCCCTATCCCAGTGCCTGTATATCTTAATTCCCAGGTTGCACCTTTAATAGTTTCATAAAGGGACATACTGCCAAAGGGCATGGTCATCCTAGGTTATGAATACTAAAGTATTCATAGCAATACTTTTCATATAGTGAAGAACTTGCAATTAAAGGGGTGCTCATCAACTGGGGAACAAATGATGGTATGTAAGTGTAGGATGGGCTGTAAATGTAGGGCTAAGATCTGGACCCGTAATTTCATTAATACAGGAAACTCCCAGGTGAGAAAATCCTTCTAGCAAAGGAGAGGAGCACTTTCTCTGCAAATGACAGCACTAAGGAGTAAACTCCTGCTACCATTTCAGGATGTCATTTTGTTTATAATGTACAATCTTGGAGAGTTACCTGGGAAACCAAGAGGGTGCAACAACATGACAAGATCACAAAGCCACTTGTGTCTCAGAAAAGGGACCAAAACCAGCTCTTCCTCAGCTTCAAAGCTAACTTTCTCTATCTACTGCACCAAAGTACCACTTGTACAACTGCACCATAGGAAATGAGAAAATCTGGAAAGAGCGGGAGGAACTGAGACAGAGTAAGGTGAGTAAAAACAGAACAATTTATGAAATATCTACAGCATTAAATACACACACACACACACACACACACACACCAATTTTGAAATACTGGAGAACTCTGCTGGATGCAATGCTCAACCATGCCTTCTGAACGTTGATGATAAAGCAATCTAACCACCTCTTGAGAGAAAAATGATAGACTACAGGTTCAGAATGAAATATACATTTTCAAACGTGGCCAGTTTTGTAGATCTGAATTGCTTGGCTATGCTACCTTATTACAAAAGAGAACAGACAACTTTCCTCCTCACCCACCCTCCTTTTTTTTTAAAGGAAAAGAAGAAAACAGCATCAGTAAAGCATTTAAAGAAAATACACAGAGAGACGGTTCAGAGGCAAACACAGAAAAGCCAGACAGCTGAAAGCAAAGTGATCAAAAGAGCACATATCTCAAGAAATCCAAATTTATATGGTAAGATTTATGTTTTCATAGGTAAGCTTTTCTGTTCTTTTTCATATCTAGAAATATTCACATTCTTTGGTGTTTGTCAAGCTCAAGATAACCCCTCAAAGTTTTTTCCTTTAAAGTAGGACTACCACTAAAAAGAAAAGCTTGGTAGTTCCTTCTATTTGTCCTAAATTTTTATTTATTAAGCTTCAATTGGTACTTCATTTGATTCTTAATTAACTATCTAGGTTTGCTCTAGCTATTATTATATAGACTGAGATTATACATTTCCATACAACACATTCCAGATCTCTGAATCTGCCCCACAGACATCCTTCCTTTCACTCCCTTTGCCCCTCTGATTGCTTTTCTCTGGAGAGTACAGCAGATGCAGTAGCAATTCAAGTCAGTTCAGGCATTAAGAGCCTACAATGTCCAAGACAAGAGGAAGTATGGTTCTTAACCTTTGTGTGTTAGGGGCTCCTGCAGCAGTCTGGTGAAGCCCATGGGCCCCTTTTCAGAATAATATTTTTAAATGCATGAAATAAAATACATAGAAGTAGAACAGGAATCAATTACGCTAAAATACAAGTTATCAAAATATATTTAACAACAAAAGAAAACCAAAGTTCTTGGAATCCAGAATAAGAACCCTGAGGGAGTCAACCTCAAAGTCAAGAAAGATCTGGGCTTAAGTCCCATCTCTGCAATACAGCAACTGTATAACCTCGATAAGTCACTTAACATCTCCTGGCAACTCTCTTGTAAATTATAGACTCAGCCATATTCTGCACTGGTAGAGAAAATCTCCACTACCAATGCAATCACTGGTCCAGTCTCCTCCCCCAAACAGTTCAAGTTAATGTGTGAGATACAAAGACAAGTAAGACTCTGTTCTGTACATCATTATGCACCCAAGGGACTTTACTAATCTTGTTCAACAACATATGATTTGAAAACCAAAACCTTCTTTGCTTTTTCTTCTCTGATTCTAATTCTTCCACCTGCAACCAAATGTACTTTTAATATGGTAAATCTTTTTATTAGGATTTCAAATTATATGCCAGGCAGCTATTAATTACATAGTCTCATAAAATAAGGCAAGAAATCTCACTGCAGAATAATAATGAAAAGGGATTATCCCTGCTAACACATTAAATTTAGTATTAAGCATAACATTTCATATCAGTCATGTGGCTTGACTATTATATTAGAAGAAAGAAAACAGTACACAGAATGGATTTATTGCAGAGACATTATAAAGTCAGCTGCCAAACATAACCTGTCAGATAACATGAATCTAATTAACTTTTTCACACAATAATTACTGACATACACACATGCATACATATATTACATATACATGTACATGCATGTACACATATACATGTGGGGGGATGGGTAAGTATAAAACTTGGTGGGTTGATTAATTGATGGTTCCCTGGGTATTGCCAGTATGAGAATAAGAGTGATATCTCACACTGATAAAGAATAGTAGGGGCATTTTCCTCACAATAATCCTGTGAAGAATGTAAAGCAAGAATTATCTCTATTTTACAGATGAGAGAATTAAGCCTGAGAGTTATTAAATGGTACCCACTAACAGCACAGCTAATATGAAACAGAGTTGGAATCTGAACCCAATTTCCTATTATCAAATCCACTGCTCCTTTTAATGCCTTGTTCCCTATACTAATGGTCAAGTATACACTGGGTTCCGAGTTCTAACCACAGATGTTTTATATAAAAAATTTTCAAATGAGTCACAAAACACTCAGGGTCCACTATCTATCTGCTCCCACTCTGACTGTGGAAAATGGGTCATCTACAAGATATTACCATTAAACCTTGGTTGGTGGGAAGAGGGCAATGTAAGTTATTAATAATCCAATCAACATTTATTAAGCACCTACTACATGCCAGATGCTGTACAGGTGCTGGTGCAGATATCTGCTTATTACCTGAAACTTTGTATGGCATTCTGGATCAAGAGCTGGCTTTTAAACTAGGGAGTTGTGTCTGTCTGACTGGTTGTGTGACCCTGGACAGGACTAAACCAATTGCGTCTCAATGCTCTAGGCAAACTCTCTAAACCTTGAAGCTGCTGATAAGATGTCAATATTTTTACTGGTGGAATGAGTTTCCTTCCCTGAAAGTTTTCTTTACTAAAGACCTACACAGGTAGGGTCCTTGCTCTTTTAAAGTGAGGGTTCTTAACCTTTTTGTATATTGTGGACCCCTTTGGCAATCTAGTGAAGCCTATGGATCCCTCTCAGAATAATCTTATTAAGTAAATACAATAAAATACATAGAATTATAAAGGAAGTCAATTAAACTGAGCTATCAAAACAAATTTAAATAAATTTTTTAAAATAAAAAGTTAATGGAAACCAGGTTAGGAACTTTAAAGTATAAAAATTCCTTTACACACACACACACACACGCACGTATGTATAAAAATTTCATTTAAGCCACACACGGTGACACAAGTCTTACAGGTACAACTGTCTCCATTTTGCATGATAATACTAAGGCTAAAATTAGTTAAATGACATTAGGACATGTGTGCCTAAATTACAGAATTTTAAACCAATGCCTTTATTACTTTTGGGAACATACAAACCTCCCAAAATTATGTCAAACAGCAGCATTTCATTCCGGATCCCTGCGCTTTAATGAAGAGATAAGGATGATTTCAAATCAGGACTCTCGTTTTCATATATGGCTGCCTACCTCCAGAGGAGTCTCTTCTTTAAAGTATGCTAATGTTCTCTTCCACAGATCTGACTCTACCAGTCAGCATTATCCAATTCAAACCTTTATTAAGCACCAATTATGCACAAAGCATTTTGCTGGATGAATGAATGTGCTTAGTAAATCCATTTTAAAAAATAGATGAGGTTCAATAGGTGAGCTAGTTCTGGATGAATTATCTTGAGCCTTGGACATTTTACTTCCCTAATTACAAAAATTTATACCCATCCCCACAGCCCACCCCCTCTCAAATACACAAAGCTCACCACCTTTTTTTGGTCATTCCTCTGAAGGCTGTAGAACAGACATAGAGATAAGATAACAGGGAGAAAGGAGACCTTTCAGTTAACCATGTCATGCCCAGAGATTATTACTGACATCTACAAATAATTCCTATATTTTTATTTCTGCCAATGACATCAAACTGTTACGCCATTTTACCAGAGCAGCAATAGACAATAAATCCGAGAAGCAACTGAGCGTTTAATTCCACCACTTCCCTCTCACTGACTATTTTTTCCATGTTAAAGTTTTTCTATGATTACCCACAGAAATCTGACCTCAAGGCCTAAAATGGTGCCTCATTGTAAAGTGGAAAGAAGCCTGGGTGGTCGATTTTGGCGGGGAGGGAAATTAATTAAATTAATTAAGAAGCTAGGACTGAACAGCACCAGCTTTGGCAAGTGTTTCACTAAGCTGAAATGAACTGTATATCACTAGAAAACCATCCTTTCAGTTAATCAACAAGCATTTATTAAGAATTCGCAACACAAAAAACTAGCCATGTGACCTTGGGCAAGTCACTTAACCCCAACTGCCCTCCAAAAAGCAAAAAAAAAAAAAAAAAAAAAAAAAAAAGAATTCGCTATGCACCAGACACTGTATTCAACACTGGGAATACCAAATAAAAATAAAAAACAGTGCCTGTCCTCACAGGCTTACCCTCAAAATCTGGCTAAAGAGGAAGAGCCTCAAACCCAACTGGCTAGGGAGTGATGGATTTCAGCCACAGCAACTTGAAGAGCCATCTGTGCCAATGGATGGAGAACCCATCTCGATCAAATCATAGGTCCTCCAAATAGTGGAATGCCTATATTAAACAGCCAAATTCAGGTGTATCTAATTTCAAAGCTCCTCAAAGTCTGTCCTTACCTTATCTGTCTAGCCTCGTTATACATCCTGCCTCTTCTTCCACTTTATGGTCCAGCTAAATTGCCCTTCTTATCATTTCTTACATACAATTTTCTATTTTCCGATTCCATTCAGCTGTTGATGTCTTCCTCCCCCCAACAGTAACTATTTTGTATATATTCTGTATCTAGTTATATATGTACATTTGTTTTCCCAATAGAATGGGAGCTCCTTGAGGGCAAGGACTGTTCTATTTATGTCTTTGTATCCCCAGAACCCAGGACAATGCTTGGTACTTGGTGAGAACTTGCTGATTCATTATATAAGACATACATCCCTCAAAAGGCATGTTGGGGAGAAGGAGGAAAACAAGAGGCCTGAGAAAATGCACAAATGGAAGAATAAGAACCTCCCAAAATAAAAACAGACTCAAAGAGATTGGTGGTTGTAATACTGTATAGAGGAAAGAGCCCTAGATTGGGATTTAGACTTGGCTCCTTTTCCCAGCTCTGTGACTTATTGCCTGTAACCTATCTTTGGATGATTTATCTAGAACTAGAAGGAACCTTGAGAAACCACTTCTGTTCTCAAGGTCTGCTTCTTCACCTGCAAAATGAGGGCCCTGGATGAGCTACTCTTTATGATGACTTGTTTAGCTTGAAATCTATGATCTTGGGAGTTGTCATCACATTCCTTTAGTCCCCACCTCTATCTCTTCCTCTCAAAGGTCATAAACTAACCCATCAAGGAAGAATAAAGGGAAAAAATCCACTCTGCTACGTATCCAGGCTCTGCCACTGACCTTGGACAAATCATTTAATCTTTCTGGACTACACTCTCCACACCTGTAAACTGAGAAGGTGGGTCTACATCAGGGGTTCTTAATCTTTCCTCTGGAAACCTTGTGAAGCCAAGGAGTCCCTTATCAGAATCCTGTTTTTAAATAATTCAAGGAAATGCTAAATTCCAGTTAGAAGTCAATAGAAGTAGATGTTAATTAATTTCCCTCCCCCCCCAAATCGACCACTGAAATCTTTGGGGTCCATGGCCCCAAGGTTAAGAAGTCTTGGTCTAGGGGTGGCTAGGTGGCACAGTGAATAGAGCATCAGCCCTGGAGTCAGGAGTACTGAGTTCAAATCCGGCCTCAGACACTTAACACAAAGACTAGCTGTGTGACCTTGGGCAAGTTGCTTAACCCCAACTGCCCTCCAAAAAAAAAAAAACAAAACAAAAAAAGAAGCCCTGGTCTAGATGATCTTCAAGGTCTGCTGAAGATGGAAGTTTCTAGGATTCTTTCTACAACACTGAGCAGGACACCCAAAGCTTTTAAGTGTATTTTGGCTGATCATAGAACTAATTTTGTCCTTTAATAATGGAGTCAAGGTTCGAAAGGACTTACAGATTAGTACAAGAAAGTAGTATCTGAATTTTTAAATGTTTCTACTTTAAGTCCATTGTGCCAAACATCACTTCTCAGCTGATATGACCTTAAGCATCAGTCCAGAGTCTTTTTTCTTCTTGCCAGGACATGAAAAGGAATGTCTTATCAACTTAGTTGTCCCACATTATTTCAGTAGGCTCAAACTGTTGTTGAGTGTTATACTACTTCTGGACCATGTCTGGGTTCCAGTTAAGAGGTGACTGCATTCCTTACTGTTTAGAGGGTAATCTTCTATTAAGTGGTTGTAAAAAAATGGCTTCTATATATTTTTAAAATGCTTTGGGATTCTGCTCTAAGGTGTGGTACAAGAGTAAATTTCCCTGTGGATCACTGAACTTATCTCCCCACCCTACCCCAAAATTAAAGAAACAAGCTATCATTATGCGTCAAAATATAAAGTCTTATTTATTTCATGGATTTGAACTAGACCCTAGGGAATCCATCTGGACTACATCTGTTCAATGTACTTGAATTCCTGCTATTATTTTCATCCCTTTTCACAAAAGCTTTCCTGAAGTTGCAGTGAGAAGATGGTGTACCTTGGGTAAAGCACTGTACCTTGTTAATTCATTCCCATTTGATTCATATTTAATAAACTAATATGTATATATATGTAAGCTACTACTATATATAATAAACTACAACTATATATGACTAACTCCCAGAAGGAGTGCTATTTGTACTAGGGCACGGAATGCAACTGCAACCAATGAAGACATAGACCCCTGAAAAAGGCACGTGCAAAGGATTCTATGCTGAACTGTGGGGAGACAAGAAGGTACTATCAAAGAATTTGTCATCTAGAAGGGGAGATAAGACATATATATATATGTATATATAACATATATGAATAAATGTAATATTATAAATGATACATTCTATATTTGAACTATAATGTCTAGCAGGCACAAATAGGTGTGATTTTGGCAGGGTAGGAAACTCCCAATATAGTGATTCGATTCACCAAAACAGATTTGGGAAATAAGTCTTGTGTGATTGCCTTTTTAAGGGATTTGTGGGGTCACTTGCCTATGCCAATCACAGCATGAGAGGGGAGAATTCAGGTCTTTCCAACCCCAAGCTTAGGACTCTATTCAGTATTCCATAGACTTTTACTAATATATTATAAATAAAAAATAATTAGAATAAGATCAAAGTATAAGAAAGGTCTAAAGAAAGCACAAACAGATCAATGAGGGAAAGCACTTCCAGATGATTAAGAAAAAAAATAAAGGGAAGGATTCATGGAGGAGTTGGCACCGAGGCTAGCTTTGGAGGAGGAAAAGAATTTCAAGAAGCAGCATTATGGGGGTGGAAAGAACAGGATATTCCACTGAAAGTCTGAGGAATAGTGGGAACAAAAAAAATTGAGGCAGGTAAAGGGTTTACATTAGAGAATCCACAATAATGAAGATTAGCTAAAACATGGTGTGGAGGATAAGTGGAGATCAGGCTGGAAAGACTGAAACTGACTACGAAGCTCTAGTCATTAAAAAAGGCTACAAATATTAGGGCTGACCCTAGAGGTTTGAGTGTCCAGAAAGAGAGTTCAGATGTTCACCCATTACACAGTGGTAGCCGATGAAGATTTTTCAGAACGGCGGTGATATGATTGCAATACATTAGGGAAATCACTCTGATGTTAAGGTGAAAGATGAATTAGGACAGGAAGAAACTGGAAACATGGGGAGTCATTAGGAGATGCTTCTCAAGGGGAGAGGGAATAGAGGCTTTCACTAAACTGGAGGCAGGAAAACTGAAAAGAAGAGGGTCAATAAAAGCTACAATGATGGTAGGACATCAACTGATCGGATGTGGACCAGAGTGAAGGAAAGGGAAGGACTGACCCTGAAGTTTCATGCCTGGGTGACTCTACCAACAGTGATGTCATCAAACAGAAACAGGAAAAGCTGAAAAGGGCAGATCTGGATGAAAAGATGGTGAGCTGAATTTCAGACAGGCTGAGTCTAAGTCACTGGAAGGACAACTTGGTGGAGATGTCCAGCAGGCATCTGGACATGTAACAGGGGAGCATTCGGACAACAGAGCTAGAGAAAGCTTTGCATCGAGGTGAGAACTTGGGTTACAGGAGTGAGAGGTCACCCAGGGAGTGACTGTAGGGAGAAAAGGCAAGGTTTGGGATGCCTCCATTTAGCATGCAGAAGGGGGAAAGAGGAGACCCTCAAGAGCAAAGGTATAGTCAGGGGGAAGCAGGAGAGCTGCTGACATCTCTGGATATCAAGGGAATAGCAGGAATCACTCTCTGGGCTTATACAGAACAACACACAGCTTTAACACCCTTTTCTTTATCTAAACTGTATCTTACACATTTTCAGATGCCCAAACACACCTACTACATGGTATGTATGTTTAAAAAATTGTTGATCAACTGATGAACTTTATCTATCTATCTATCTAGCTAGCTAGCTAGCTATTTATTTATTTGGAGGGCGACTAGGGATAAGTGACTTGCCCAAAGTCACACGACTAGTAAGTGTGTCAAGTGTCTGAGGCCAGATTTGAACTCAGGTCCTCCTGACTCCAGGGCCGGTGCTCTATTCACTGCGCCACCTAGCCACTCCTGAACTATATATTATTAAAAAGGTCCATTTTGTATTGTCCTTTTCCCTTCTAGAATACCAGGCTTCTCATCACCTCACTGCCTTCTCCTCCTGCATAAAGGTCTATGGAGAGTCATCCCTGGAGCACCACTGAGGCTAACAACACTAGCTCCCCCTCATCTAGCATTACACAGATTACAGAGTATAGAGACATCAGTTTTCAACCTAGCACTTCAGCATTCTGTTGAGCAAACTCTGCTTAGGATGGGTATAGAGGGACAGTGGAAAAGATAGACTCACTGAGCACAAGCTGTTTGCTATATGGCTGAATGCTCAAAAACAAAATGTAAACAGAGGAATATGGTGGCCTTGCTTGGCATGCACTGACTTGACCCTGGATTTCCTAGTGCAGCTAGGTAATACAGAGGATAAAGCACTGAATGTGGAGTGAGAAAGATGCAAGTTCAAATTCTGCCACTGATACCTATTAGGTGTGTGAACCTGGACAAGTTACTTAACCTCTCAAAGCCCCTTTGGCCCATTCAGATATTGCTCCTATCCCTCCCTTCTTCTGCTCCAGCTAAGGTTAATTAGAGCATGACAGAATGGAAATGAGCAAGATGCACTGACACTCTGTTAGATCAATGATTTTTATCAGGATGGGGAGGAACTCCTCTTTCTGACTCAAAGCATAATCCTTTTACTGAAGGTTTTGAGAAGGCTGATGACTATCAGGTCCATCAAGCAATTGTTTATTAGGTACTTGATATATTTAAGTTATAGATCTAGACTGGTATAATAAAGAAAACCCTGTAACAAAGTAATGCAAAGGACTTTCAAGAGGCAGAGAACACTAACCACTAAGGGAAATCAGGAAAAATCTCACTAGGAGGTGGTACTTGATCAGTGCTTGGAAGGAAGTCAGGGATTAGAACATGACAGAGGTTAGAATGCCAACATGATCAGATTGGGACTGTGCTTCAGGAGGACAAATCTGGCTCCAGCATGTCTAACTGATGGGGGAAGGATGGAGGGAGAAAGAAAGGGGAGGGAGGGATTCACTGTGGAGAGATATGAGGACTTCAAAGAGGATGGTGGCAGTGGGAGTGAGGGGGAAGGGTTTGGCTAAATAAGAAAAGAAAACAAAACAAAAGAAAAGAAGAGAAAACAAAAGAAAAAGCATTTCTAAAATCATAATGGTCCAATGGGGAAAGGGGTTGATCTATTAAAATGCATTTTAAACATAACATTTCAGATACTAACTAAAGTAGGATGAAGCTTACGGCTGTATGTTATAGTTTCATTTCTTAGAATTCAAACCATATTTTTAAAATCAACAAGAACTGTTTCCCATTTATGATTTCAGTGCAATATGCAAATTACTAGAATAGTACAGAGAGCTATTTGTTTAGATGACAAAAAAGTAAATAAAAAACAATAGCTATTAATTATATTAATCATAGAAACTAGATTTCATTAAGTAGCATGCTACATAGGCCACATTCTTATATAAAGTCAAAAGATACCAAAATTTAAAAAAATTCATCAAAGCAATTAATAGATTCACTGAAAGAGCAAAGTACAAAAGAAAGCCATACAATTATCAAGCTTTCTGTGTATTACAGGAAAAACGCAGGAAGAGGAGTTAAGAATCAAATTTCATTTATGGCAACAATATATTGGTATCTTAAAATTAATGTACCAAGGATTATAAAATTTCTTATGATCCTAAATAGAGAGATGGACAATACTCATGGCTGAGTTGTATAAATATAGTAAAAAAAAATGATATTACTCAAATTATCCATAGATTTCATGCTAAACCAAATAAATTACCAAAAACATACCTTACCGCCTTAATAAAAACAAAATTCATTTGAATAAATAAATTGTTAAGCATATCAAGAGATGAAGTGTAAAAGAAAACAGTAGGAACATGAGGTTTGGTATTAACAGATTTCAAGTTTTAATACAAAATTGGTACTCAACTTGAAAAATAAAATAGAACAATGGAACAGACTGTATAAGCAAGACCTACAGAAGGTACTCCACATGTGATCTTTGATAAACTCTCTCAGAAGTGGATAAATCTAACCATAAAATAAACAAGAAAGAAGTTAAGGAAATGAGTAGAATGTTAGAGAAGTGAAATATGATAAATCCCTGGAGAAAAATGAATGGGAATAGAAAGCAGTATATCTTTTTCTCAGCTGTACATTGTAACTTAACAAAAATGACCATGAATTAGGGCATAAAAACCTCATAAAGAAGTACAGACAAGCAGAAATATTAAATGCATCATTTTCAGAACACAATGCAATAAAAATTTCACTCAATAAAGGGCAATGGAAAGATAGATTAAAATTAATTAAAAACTAAATAATCCAATCTTAATGAATGGGTCAAAGAACAAATGACAGAAATAATGACTAATTTCATTAAAGAGAAGGATAACAATGAGACAACATGCCAAAATTTATGGAATGCAACCAAAGGAGTATTTAAGGGAAAATTTATTTCTGTAAATGTTTACCTCAATAAAACAGAGAAAAAGCAGACCAATGAATTGTGCATCCAATTAAAAAAAAAACTAAAAAGAATTAAAAATCCCTAAACATCAAAATGAAAATCCTGAAAACTAAAGGAGAGTTTAATAAAAATTGAAAGCAAAAGAACCACTGAATCAATCAATAAATGAATGAATAATAAATAGGTAAATGAACAAATCCAGGAGCTAGTTTTATGGGAAAAAAATAGATAAATGACTGCTTAATTTGGTTAAAAGAAGAAAACCAAATAACCAGTATCAAAAATGAAAAGGGTAAATGAACTGCCAATGAATATGAAATTAAAGCAACTATTAGAAGCTATTTTGCCCAATTATATGGTAATAAGTCTGACTAAGTGAAATTCATTAATATTTACAAAAATATGAATTGCCCAGATTAACAGAAGAGGAAATAAGATACTAAAATAACCCTATCTTTGAAAAAAGAAATTGAACAAGCTGTAAACGAGCTCCCTAAGAAAAAAAATCACCAGAACCAGATGGATTCACAAGTGAATTCTACAAAATATTTAAAGATATAGAAATATGTCAATATATATAAACTATCTGGAAAAATTGGCAAAAATGGAATCCTACCAAATTTCTTTTATGATACAACTATGGTCCTGACACCTAAACTGGGAAGAACAAAAACAAGAAAGAAAATTATGAACCAATTTTCCTAATGAATATTGATGAAATTTTAAATAAAATTACAAAAGAGAATACAGCAATATATCATGGAGATCATACACTATAACCAGATGAAATTTATATCAGTATTGTAGCGTTGGCTCAAAATTGTGAAAACTATCAACACAATTGACTAAATTAATAAGAAAAACAACAAAATCATATGACTACCGAAGGAGAAAAAGATTTTCTGACAAAATCCAACACTCAATTCTATTAAAAACACTAGAAAACATAGGAATAAAAGTAAATTTCTTTAAAATGGTAAGTAGTGTCAACCTAAAATCATCAGCAAGCCTTATTTTTAATGGGGATAAGCTAGAAACCTTAACAATAAGATAAGGGGTGAAGCTAAAATGTCCATTTATCACCACTATTATTCATTATGGTACTAGAAATGCCAACTACAGCAATAAGACAAGAAAAAGAAATTTAAAGAATTAGAATAGACAATGAGTAAACAAAACTGTCACTCTATGCAGATATGATGCATACGTAGAGAATCCTAGAGAATCATCTTTAAAAAACTAGTTGAAAGAATTAACTGAAGTAGCAAAATATAAAATAAATCCACATAAATCATTACCATCTCGATATATTACCAATAAATTCCAGCAGAAACGGATGGAAATTCCATTTAAAATAACTGCTGACAGTATAAAATACTTGGGAGTCTACCTGCCCAGACAAATCCAGGAACCATATGAACAAAATAACAAAAACCTTTTCACACCAATAAAGAACAAAATTCGTCCACAAGAACAAAAGGCTGAGAATATCAAAGGAATCAATAAAAAAAAATGTAAAGGAAGAAGGCTTACCAGTACCAGATTTTAAACTATGTATATCACAAAGTGATATTCATGAAAACAATCTGGTACTGGCTAAGAAATAGTGGTGGGTCTATAGAAGAGATTAGATACACAATACATGGTAGTGAATGGCCACAGTAATCTAATTTTTCATGAGCCCAAAGACCCAAACTTTTGAGACAAGAACTCATTATCTGATAAAAACTACCTGGAAAAACTGGAAAGCAATTTGGCAGAAACTAGGCATAGACCAAGATCTCACACCATATACCAAAATAAAGTCAAAATGGGTACATGATTTAGACACAAAGAATGAAGACCATAAGCAAATAAGGGGAGTATGGAAAATTCTGTCATATCTGTGGATAAAGGAAGAATTTATGTTCAAACAAGAGAAAGAGAGGATCAGAGGAAGTAAAATGGGTAATTTTGAATATATTAACTTAAAAAGGTTTTGGACAAATAAAAGCAATGCACCCAAGATCAGAAGGAAAGCAGAAAGCTAGGGGAAAAATGTTACAGTAAGCTTCTTTGATAAAGATCTCATTTCTCAAACATAAAGGAACTGAGTCAAATTTATAAAAATACAAGTCATTACCCGATTGATAAATGCTCAAAGGATATAAACAGCTAATTTTCAGAAGAAGAAATCAAAGCTATCTATGGTCATATGAAAGAATGCTCTAAATCACTATTGATTAAATAAATGCAAATGTAAGTCACTCTGACCTCATACTTATCAGACTGGTTAATATGATAGAAAAGGAAAATGACATATGCTGGAGGGGATACGGGAAAATTGAGACACTAACTGCACTGTTGGTGGAGTTGTGAACTGGTCCACCCATTCTGGAGAAGAAATTGGAATTATGCTCAAAGGGTGATAAAATTGTGTATACCCTTTGACTCAGTATTACCACTACTAGGCTTGTATTCCAAAAAAAGATCAAAGGAAAAGGAAAAAGATCTATATGTATAAAAATATTTATAGTAGCTCCTTTTATGGTAGCAAAGGAATTGAGGGGATGCCTCAATTGTGGAATGGCTAACAAGCTGTGGTATATGATTGTGATGAAATACTATAAGAAATGACAAGCAAGATTGTTTCAGAAAAACCTGGAAATTTGGTGTAGAATGAGATGAGGAGAACCAAAGACAACATTGTACAAAGTAACAGCAATTTTGTATGAAGATCAACTGTGAGTAGGTTGACCATTCTGATCAACACAATGATTCAAGGTAATTCTGAAGGACTTATGATGAAAAATTCTGTCCACCTTCAGAGAGAGAACTGATAAAGTCTGAGTGTAAATTGAAGTATAATTTTTTAAATTTTATTTTTCTTGCTTTTTTTTTGCAACATGGCTAATATGGAAATATATTTTACATGTTGTCACATGTATAACTGATGTCACGTTTCTTGCCTTCTCAATAGGTATGGGAGGAACAGGAGGGATAGAGAGAATTTGGAATTCAGAATTTCTTAAAAATGAATGTTAAAAATAAATAGCTTACTGTCACTTTTCTGTAGGAAGCCTTTATTGATCCCCTCAAACATTCTTACTGTCTGCTCTCAGCTCATATCTTCCATATTGCCTGCACATAACTTTCCTGTACCTCGTTATTTATATATTATTTCTCCAATTAGAGTGTAAGGTCTTTGGGAGGAGAGACAGTTTCTACCATTCTCTGTGGCCCCAACACTTAGCACAATGCAGTGCCTGGCACACAATAAATGCTTATTGACTAATATAAGAGAAAGAGTGCTCAATGAATTCAGAATCTGAAAACCTCGATCTGAACCTAGGTTTGGCCATTAACTCTTACAGATTTTGAGTAAATCAACAAACCTTCCTGGACCTCAGTTTTCTCATCTATAGAAAAAGAGGGTGGACTAGATGTACTCTAAGTTAAAGTCTCTTTCAGATCTACATTTAGGATTCACAAGGAATGACAAATGAACAATTCACAGAAACGTGTTAAGACTTGTAGGAAGTGATACAGATCAAGAAAGCAGAGATGAACAAAACAATGTCCACACTGACCATAACCCAAACAACGTCAACATTGACAGGCATCCAAATTCTGATCAAACACAAGGGTCAATGTCTATCTCATCCTTTCAGCTGGAATCAGAAGGTGACTGTTTAAAGGGATGCACTTTGGAAGACAGTCTGTTTATGTGTTTGTTGGGAAGTATTTAATGTGTCAAAACAAAAGGTATCAAGAAATTCAAGAAAAAAATGTAAATACCAGAAGCCACACTAACATATGGTTTCAAATGCTCTGAAATAACTTATTAGCACTGTAAATAGATTTTCCTTGATCTACTTTCTGGATTTTTTTCTGCTATTACAAAATGCAATATGTTGTGCAAAGTACCTTCAATACAGAGTTGGGAAAGCTAGGTTTGAAGACTGCCTCCAACATTTACTGGCTGTGCGACAATGCCAGGTCGCTTAATCTCTGAGCCTCCTTGATTTCCTCATCTGTTAAATGAAGATGTCAACATCCTTCCTGGCTGTCTCCCAGTATTGTTGTGTGTTGTAAACTTTCTATCACTATATAAACATGTAATATGATTGGCTGGCAACGTCTCTACAGAGTTTTTTTTTTCCTCCTCAGCATTGATTTTTCAGGCTTAAAAAAAAGCTCAAACTGCTTTGGTTTGCTTTAATATGTGAAATATTACATCAGTGAATGCTTATATTTAGACAACCTATACATTAAAGTATCTCCTGTGTTTAGTGACTTTTTCCTACAAAAGCTGGGTGCTTCAGCATTTGGACTGTATTTCTGTCTCTGCAGAAAGCAAGGTAAAACGGAAATAAAAACATTTGTTATCTGGCTTTAATAGGTCAATGGTCCTGTAGTAAAAGTGTTAGACATTGAATTAGGAAAGAAAGATGGATTCAAATCTTGTCTCCCAAAAGTCCTAGATGCGGTACCTTGGGCAAGTCATTTAAACTGCTGACCTCAGTTTCCTCATTTGTAATATAGGGCAATAAAGACACCTAGCTGACAAGCTTACAGTGAGGATCAAGTAATATAACATATGTTAAGTGCTTCACAAACTGTAAATCACTATATAAACGTCACCTAAAATGACTATTATTCAAATGGAGTTTTTTTAAAAGAACACGAGGGAAATAGTGCTTAAGGCTAGTACAAATTAAGACACTTTTCCTCTTCCTCTTGGCCGGCAAAGCCTCATTTAAGTTTAAAGCGTTCATCTTGATTGGATGTGAGAGAATCTTTGTCACCCTTGAACCCTGAGTTATCAGAAGCTTAATGAAGGTCCGAAGGGCTCACTCACTCACTGCACATGTCACCAGAAGAGCTCTTGGGAAGGATGGTCTACAAGGCAGTCACCATTTTATATGGAGCATTACAAAGGTGACAGCAACACAAAATAAAGTAAAATCATTAGACATGGCAAGGGAATCGGCAGCACACAGAACAGCGCAGCAGAGCACAGGGAAAAGTCAGCTCATCATTAAACACGGCACCCTTCCTAATCAAAAGCCATGTGACTGACCCGGTGCTATGAAGCTGTTTTGTCTGCGGTGGTGGCTGCCTGGGGATGACCCACTGGCACTTTGCCGTGCTCTCTTTGGCCAGAGATACACATTTCCCAGGTAGTGAGTTGGGGTCAGGGAAGCAGTCTCTTTGCAAAGCTAATTTATCCCCAAGGGAACTGGACCTCACAAGCATAACCTCCTCTGTCATCAAGCAAGCTAACAGATTCAATCACACTGACTGGACTGCAGAATAAAAGGGACACTAAAATTAAACAACATCATTCTGAGGTTAAATGTCTTAAAATCTCAAAGGCTATGGGATGATTTTAACATTTATCTGCTAAACAGTATGAGGTTGTGTTTGCACCATCTCCAGTGGTCCTCCTAAGTTCCTTAATACCCAGATATCCCAGGGTGGCTACCATTCTCAATTCAATTAAAATCATTTAAATTCAGCAAGCATTTATGAAGTGTCTCCTGTGTACAAGGGACTATGCAGTATAAATACACTACAGTCACCATTTTCTCCGAGCAGACAGAACAGCGAGTGGTTAGTACAATGGTCAAAGTAAACATTACAGCAGAAGAAAGAAAGGATGAAGATGAGAAGAAGACATTGTATATGAGAGCAGCTCCAATCCAAACTTCTTAAACAGGTTGCTACTATGAAAAAAATGAAATGTTGGCAAAAATAGGACCACTGACAGCTGATGTTATAACCACTATCATAACTGAGGCAAAACAGTATTCAAAACAAAGAGGCGGAAGGAACCCAGAAACTACCTTGGCAAACATATGATCTCCTTGTCAAGCAGATACACATGACAGAGGAAAACAAGGCCTTTTAGAACATGAGCTCCTGGATAAAACAATACAGAGGAAGATGATGGGAGGCGAGGATCAGAAGTGATTCACAAAATACCATAAAACAGTCCAGGAGAAGATGAATCAGCAGAGCTCTTTGCATGAGATCCAATTAAACCAGATTATCTGCGGAAATCCACACGTGCAATCAGAGGGACAAACAGATATGAAATGGGATGGAGCCTCTAATCTTTTTCCTGGTGTATTCGGGTTGGGATTAATAATAAAACCACTACATGTAGACTCTACCACCTCAGTTATGATTCTGCCACTTTTATTATGTGAAAACATAGCTTCCTGTAAGAAGATGGAGTCAGAAAAAGTGGTCAGAACTGCACAGATATAGAAGAAAGAATTCCATTTATTTCATTATACCATTTTATAAAAGTACTCAAGGATCTCTAGATAATCTCAAAATGGCTCATTTCTTCCTTTCCCCCCCCCAAAAGTAAACTGATTATGTATTAAAAGAGGTGACCTGGGAGGCATCAAAAACTACCAAGTCATACACCTTCTTTCTCATCCCGTCAAAGTCTTTATGAGAATGTCCTGTGTATGAATCTAAAGCAGTCAGAATGAGTACGTTGAAGGGACCAGTTTTACCAGTGACTAGGTGTTGTAGAAAATATTAAACCATGTATACATACATACATTGTTTTTGGGTAACAATCACTTTATTAATAAGGCCAGCAGGCTACGAAAAGGATGGTCATTTGGCAGTCTCTCTTAGACTAAAGACAATCATGGCAGTGGGCTGAGAGTTTATATACTCTTCCAATGATGGGCTGATATCACCCATAATCATGCCACCTTTAATCAGAGAAAATATCTCTTTACCAGACTGAATACTGCCAGCCTTGGGCTATGAAACAAAATAATCTGTCTTTACCTGAGCTTGATTAGAAGACAATGGACTTCCCCACCTTGGATTAAATTCCTTGTAAGACTGGGTGGGATCTGAGCAATATGAGGAGAGTTAATGCAATCTCGTGATCAGTAACGCCATTCAAAAGAGAACTCTTAAAAAATCAGGACTTTGGAAAAAGGGAAGAGCTCATCATTATCATTTCTCACACAGCTGCCTCGTCTTATCAACCAGTCTCATCTCCCTACCAGACTGTAAGCCATCACCTGTGCCAGCTATTCTGATCATGCTTCTCATACATCTCTATCTATGAAATGACATGATCACACTTTGCCTCTGGGATCATTTGAAGAAGGTGTATCTTTATACCACTTGGGCAGTCCAGGATTTGAGGAAAGTTGGGGGAAGGGGAAGGTTGCTGAGACAAAAGTTTTGAGTAATAGCAGCTTCCTTCATCTCCTGAACTCTGGAGCACTTCCTAGGCTCTGTCCCCACCCCCACACCCCCAGCCTCTAAGATTTGGTATGGCACAAATAAAGGGGCTGGTACTATAAACTTCCAAACCATCTGGTGGTGGCAGAGCCCACAAAATGAACTGGGATGGGGTTGGTTAATTTGCATGATGAGAAAGAAGCAGCAGAATTATAGAAAACCATATTTTACTATAAAGTGCTCTGAGATTCACAGAGGATGGAAAGTGAGAGTAAGCATAATGTCTCTCTTTCAATGCAGAATTCCATTCTAGTTTTCAAATGACTCTTAGACTTTAGATCTCTTGAGTAAAGACACAAAAAGGTGAAACATTCGTCTTGGTTATGGCTGAGCAAAGTTACAAAATGTAAAAAGGAGTTAACTCTAACACTTATCTTGCTTCATAACTTTGAAAAAGGTGACTCAAAAGAAACGATTTTATGGACTCAGAAAATGACTACATTTTCTTCATCCAACCTTAGAATTAAGAAATCAGCTCTCTCCTCCCACCTCCATACCTTACCATCACCCTTATAAATAAAAGAGCTAGTGTGGAAAGAATAAGAAATGGATGAAGAATGTAAGTAAAATAATTTGATCTTAAGCAAGGATTTGGATTCAGTAAGCCAAGAGCCAAGGTTCCTTCTCAGCATCCATTCCCTCCGGTTCACCAGGCTAAGCCCTGGATTTCTTCTCTGCTCCAAAAGCACAGGCTTCCTAAAGCATGCTCCACTCCCCAGCTGAACTTCACACCCTCCCCTAGTCTCTCTGATGCTCATATGTCAAGGGGAGTGGGAAGAAAAGAAGCAGGGAGCTGAGAGAGTCAAGGGTAACAGAAAAAAGATTCTGAAGCTAATCTTTAAAGAAATGTGAATGAAAAAGAAAAAAATATTCTTCTTTGTTCAATGACAACTGGAGGGACCCTTTAGTGAACCTATGTGAGAGCTAAGATATTCACTGGAGAAGCAACAATCAAAGGTCACCCCGTTCCGCCATTTACTCACAAAGGAAACCCAAACAGGAAGATGAGGAGTATTGAATGGGCTGCCAAGCTCCAGAATGTGTTCACAGGTGATGAAATGGGCCCCTTGAAGCACAAACATCTTTCACAATATCAAACCAACAACTCCCCATTACAATGATTTGTTCAGAATACCATCTGACATGAATTTTTACCAAAAGCATAGAAAAAACAAATCGCTGTAACACTCTAGGGCAAGTAACAGTCACGCTCCACGATGAGGACCAAGACATGTCAACCAGAACGAGACAGCTTCTGTTACTCTGGAAAAGAATTTCTATTAAATCTGAAACAAAAATGACTGGTTAGATGATCGCCCGCCCATCCCTATCTTACAAATCATTACTTTGGGGGATACAAGCTCCTTCAAATATAATGTGCTCAATAAATATTGCTGAATCAGTGATGTCCTCAGGGAAATGATGTTAAGCTTCCTGCTGAGCTACCATTCCCCCTGTTCCGAGGAAACTTTGAATGTCTGTATGTTTGCGTTACCTAGCATTTACTTGTTATTAAAAACCGTTTCTCTTTCTAAACTAGACTTTGGATAAGGATTGATCACTTTAAACAAAATATTACTGGGAATTTCCTGGGGCATGGAGTACAGGGAGGGGCGAAGGGTGGGATCACAGCCACCCCTCCCATGCATTAAAGACGATCATGAAAGTGGTAATGGCTGCTGTAAGTTGGAGACTAAATAAAAGGCCCATGTTAACATTATCTATTCACTTCCTGGATTCTCCCTTTATGTTCTCCCTCCTTTCAGGCTTGAAAATTAAATATGATATCAAAAGACACCATGGTCTTTATTTTCAGTAGCTGAGTGATGTGTATATAGGTAAGAGATAAGCAAGTCAACCTTAGAAAAGAAAGAGTATCAGCTCTCTGAAGGCAGGACTCCAGGGTTTGTCTCTGTATTCTCAATATCTAGAACCAAGTGGGTACTCAGTAATTGTTTCCTGAATTGAATGACACTGCATGAATCCTCAGGAAGCTGTCAATGGAAAGAGCCTGCAAGGTTATATTCTTGAGCAATCCCACGAATTATTGATACTCCAAATGAACAATAAGGTTCCCCTCACCAATAAAATGAATTATTTCCCTCTTAATTCATATATGTTTTAGCTTTAAAAGGTAGTTGGGCTTCATGCCACTCTGAAGTGCTTTCAATTACCCTTACTAATTGGGTGGGAGGAGGCCAGCAAATTATTCATATTTGGCTCTGGAAAGAACTGGGTAATAAATATCCTCCTTTCCCTCACCTCCAGAAGCTGAATGATTCATCAGCAAATCCCAGGCTACAAACAAAAGCGAGAAGACTCTTGACCTGTTGTACAGAATGATGTGCACTAAAAGCTGTCTAGAAGATGTTCAGAGCGAAAGCTATAAATGGCACAGAATTCAAGGGCCTAAACTGATTAAATATGAAAAATGGGGGGAGGAGAGGAGACACTATTCAGAATCTATGTATAGACTCCCTCCTCAAGAATCTCAAACTGACTCTAGAATATCTTTTCTGTTCCAACTGGTGAATGGTGCCATTCTGAGTCAACAGCTCAATTCGAAAAGTATCAGTGTAGCACTGTGCACAAAGAACTACACCATTTACAGAGATGCAAAGACCAAAGTGGGACCTGCCCTCAAGGCGTTGACATTCTCTTCCTTCATCATGGGTTCTTTCCTACAATCTCACCTTTTCCATTCTGGGAAATGTTAAATAGAATCAAGCAGCTTCTAGTCATTTCATCATTTCCAAGAAATCATTCAGTGAACTGACCTGCATCTTCTTGAATGCGGATTTCAGGGGGATCCATTTTGAATGGCTTCTTTCACTAAGAATTCAAACACAAAGCATTTTCCTCTCTCCTCTTTCAGTTTCTAAAACAGCACATTCACTTATTCCCAAATAAAATAATAAATAGATGAGTGAGCTCTTAGGATAAGTGGGTATTTGCAACTTTTTTTCATGATCCCTTTGCCACTGAAAAAATCTTTACGGAGGTTGAATTTCCTGTCTCCTTTTCCATGTTGGGGAGGTGAGCTTATTTGGCCAACTTGTTTCAGAGATGGGGCAGCTTGGGCAAAGGAAAATAAAAGACAACAAATCACACTTTAAAACAAGGCATGCAAGTCATTAGCAGAAGGGGGGAAGAAATAGAAGAAAAGGAGAAAGTTATGTTGGATATAACAAGGTTTCTTTGATGTTAGGGAGTAGGTGGTTGAAGATTAACCAAGCAAGAAGGATAATAAGGCAAAACAGTCTTTGAAATTAGTTAGGACAGGATGACAAATCAGACACAGGAACTCAGGTCACAGGTTGGGAATGAAAGCCCCACCTGCCCATCCTCCCCCTTGGTGTGAGAAACAGATTTATTATGAAGCTTATAAACACCACTGGTGATTTTGCTCTGGGCTTTTTTTCAAGGGCCTTATTACTGTACTCAGCATTCTTTGCTAAGTTATGGCTGAGCTATTCCCCTGGCCAATAAAACACAGAATATAACAAGGGAAATAGGAAATGAAGTTTGTGGAAAATGTGACAAAACTGTCCACCACCAGTAAAAATCAATAATTTTCTGTACCAGACAGGAAGATACTGCTCTAGCATGACTTCATTTTCCCTTCTAAAACCTATTTGTAAAAAAACTGTTTTTTTTCTATAAGTATTTAAACTCAGTAGGGGTACCCCACTCTAGTCACCATTACTGGATGCCTCCATAGCAACCCCACTGTGAGAGAACAACTCTCAGATATTTCCATATGGACAACACATTATGTACCTATCTCCTCCCATTGTAGGGAGCAAGAATCCTTGCTCTAAGGAAATTCCACTGGTATGGGTAGATTTCTCTCTAGATGCTTGGCTGTAAACAACTTTTCTTTGCTCCCTTCTTTCCATCATTCAATCAATAAGCATTTATTAAGTGTCAACACTGTACTGTGCTAGGTGGTATTGACACAAAGACAAAATGAAAAAGTCCCTGCCCTCAAGGAACTTACATTCTACCTGGGGAGATAATATGTACCAAAGTGGTGGTGGTGATAGTGGTGATGGTGGTGGTGATGATGATAATGATGGTGGTAGCTAATGTTTATACAGAACTTTAAGGTTTGCAAAACTGTGCCACAGGGCATTCTGGGTAATGAAGGGGACAAAGAACTGGTAGATGGGGATATCTCTTAAGTCTCCATAGAGAAGGGGGTTCACTTTACAAACTAAGATTTTCTACTTTGGCCCTAATGGAGCTATTTCATGAATGCTATTGCTGAATACTCAGTTTGAGGGAGGTGTTGGTTAGGTTCACATGTTGGGCGTTGTGGTAGAAAGAATATTGCATCTGAATTCGAAAAGGCATGGTTCATGTACAGCTTCCAACTAGCATGATGGAAGGACCAGAATAAGAAGATCTCAGTTGGAAGGAATTTTAGGTCACCAAACCTAACTACTTCCCTGAGGCATGAATCCTGTTCTATAGTATCCCTTACAAAGGGTCATCTACCCCAGCCTTTGTTTGTTCACAGGTCCAGCCACCTCCACTCTACTGAGACAGCTGGACTGGTTAGAAGTTCTTTAAATTCAGACACAATTTGCCTGTTTGTAACCCCCACCCACTGGTCTGAGACTACATAAACTCTGCTATGGCATTTCATATTTTGTAGTCAACATCCAGCAACTTATAGTTTCTCTTTATTCAGTTACCAAAGTGGTCAGGAAGTTAACAAACAACCTGACGCCAGGCATCAGGTTTTCTTCTCTGAATTACAATGGTCACGAACACTGCGATTTTGACAATAGGAAGATAAGAGTTAGAACTGGAAAGGTCCTCAGAGCCTCCCCACCCTCAACTCTAAAGCATGATTCTCATATAAACAGAAAACTTACTAAAATTTTCTACCAGAATAATAGCTTGCCCTATGTCCTGGACAGCAACAGTTCAGTAAATACTATCACAGACACCAAGTCACAGCACCAAATAATAAGTAGCTAATATTTATATGGGATTTGAAAAGTACTTTACGAGTATTATCTCATTTCTCCCTTCTGCCTCCTAAACAATTCAGGGAAGCAGGTGCTGTTTATTATCTTCATTTTACAGATATGGAAATTGAGATAGACAAAGGTCAAGAGACTTCCCAGGGTAACATAGCTAATAATGTGTCTGGATCTGAATTTGAACTCAGGTCTTCCTGTCTCCAAGTCCAGTGCTCTACCCACTGAGGAACCAAGCTGCCTCATCTGGTGCCACATAGGTGATAGCTTTCCTGGGAAGCTGAATATCCTCCTGAAAAGAACTCTAGATATGGATTCAGAAGACCTTGGTTCAAATCCTGCCTCTACAGGAATTCTCCCACTTCAGTGACCCTGAACTTAACGAAACAGGACCTCAGTTTTATCTCCTATAAAATGGGCTTTGGGGCCAGATGGCCTCTTAATTTCCTTCCAGCTTTAAATTATGATCCTACAATTAGAGAAATTAATTCTCAGAAGGTTTTTACCTCATACAAGCACAGCAACGCTACTAATGGAAATAAAATTAAAAGGGAAATTTAGTCTTTTTTCCAACCTTTTTCCTTTCCTTTGCTTGGGATGAGGGAAAGGAAAAAGGAATAATAAAGATGGAAAAGTTAGAAGGAACCTGCTTTGAAAACCCTAAAGAACTTAAATATGAAAAATAAGTCATCAGAAATCTTAAGCAGCAGAAACATCTCCAAGACACAAGCAGGAGACGAAAGGGCTCTCAGTTGGAATCCTCAGACCTGGGCTCCCATCCAACCTAAGAGACCCACTATCTGTGGGACCCCAAACTACTCATCTCAACATTCAACCTCAGAACCTGACCTGGAAAAAGTTAGCTAACACTTGCCCTCCTTTCCTCACAGAGCAGTTGTGACTAAAGCCTGTTAACCTAAAAGGGCTGTATGAATGAATTATCATTGTTATCCAAATTAAAAATATTCACTAATGAATACAGAAAGCTATTTTTCTGGGATCTAAGAAGCAAGCAAGCTCCTATTTCAAAATCACTTAACACTCAGGAAGCCCTTAAATGTGTACTGATTTAGAATTCACATTGGTTTCCTATTTCATTTGAAGTAAACTTGATTTCAATCCAGTTGTGGAAAAATAGTATCATGGTCTATGTATTTATTTAGTATAGAAACGTTTTCAAAGTGAAAAAGGTAAGGAACAGTGAAGGGAATTTCTGCTACCAAAAAAGGGGAAAATGTATAATAAGAGCTTACTATCGATTTGAAAACCCAAATACACTCTAAGAGCATTAGAGTAGATTCTCAAAGATGGCACTAAATGTGTATTTGTTTGGAGAGTACTTTAACAGCTTCTTTTTTATCAAAGGGGTTGGATGGCCTGGAAAGGATACTGCTAGAATGTGGGGAAGGGAGGAGAATGGTGTTCACAATTTCTCCAGCACCAATATGTCCCAGAGTCTACAGAAAAGGAATATATTACTCCCAATATTTTAAACCCAAACACCTGATGATTTATCAAATATAAGTGGTGTGCCAAATGAAATTGTAACCTGGGGGCAAAGAAGCAAGATTTTATTAGTCTGATAGCAGTAACATTTAAACCAGAGAATGATGGACAGGCCTCTTCTTGTCCAGCATGGCACATCAAAGCCACATTTTGAAGGGGTTTTCCGTGTTCCACCAGATGGGCTGCAAACTGGACCAGATTGCTAAGACACTGTGTCCTCCACCCCCCACCAGTTGAATATTCTAAGTATTCTAACCCTTTTCCCATCTGCCTTACCACACATGCATAAAAGAATTATAGCAGATGGCAACAAAGAGAGAGGCGAGATCTGTCAGCCATGCAAAGACCAAGAGATCCTGCTCTAAAGAAAACACCTCCAGAAACATGGCTATAATCAACCAATGGCCTGCTCCTTCTGATGAGATGGGAATATTTTAAATAGTGACCAGGGATACAGAACAAAGCAAGGCTCCTTGCACTGGATGCTTAGAAACTGAGCTTCAAGCAAGTTGTCCCCATTCACAGGGATGCGTGAAATCAGAACTTACATAGACACACACATACACAGAAAGAGATATCTGGGACTGCATAAATCTAACTGTTCTAGTTTCCTTAAAACAGGAAAATTATTCTAATGAGTCATGAAATAAGATTCTTAATGAACCAATATTCCCCATGGCACATAATTCACAGAATTTAGAAAAATGAAACAAAATGCTGCTTGTATATCCAACATCCTCACATTAAAATTAGTCAAAGCTGATATACACGGACATTGAGAGCAGTCATTTAAGAGAAGACTCTTACCAAATAAATTTTAAAAATCTATTCTGATATAAAACCAAGAAAGAGACAGAGGCAACAGAAAAGACATTCAAGGGAGTAATTTTAAATGCCTCTAATTAGAATCTTATATATTCTAAACAAAGGCTACAGGACTAACACCACTTTTGAGGTAGATGTGATAATTATATTATGCATACCAATTATACTATGCAAAACAAAAATCCCTCTCCCATGGATCCATAGATAGTTGATAAAAATATGGTATAGTGGACAGACTGCTAGCCTTGGAATCAGGACGATCCGTTTGGTTTAACCATGGATGGGCAAAGTAATTTCATTTCTTAATGCCCTAGCTAACTAAAAAAAAAAAACCTGATAGTTATGTATTTGAAGAGAAATTCTATACCAAGAGCTCCCCAGAAGAACAACGACTGTTCAGATTTATGTAGTGTTTAATACATATGTAGACATATCTCTTTATATACATACATATACATACACACATGTAAAATCTCATTTGATCTCATAACAACTCTATGAGGTAGGTCTTATGATTGTCTCCATCTTACAGATGAGGAAATTTGAGTTTCAAGTGAGCTATCCAGGTCCATAAGGACAGATAAAATCAGAAGTCCAGACTATATATCTACATATGCACACAACTATATACGGCATATATCTATATACACAAATACACGAGTGTGTGTGGAAGTGGAAGAGAGTGTTAAAAAAGGGTCCAACTTTCAATTTAATAACTATCTCTAGAAGAGATACAACTTTTATGTAAGAAATACATCTTTCCCTTCACAGGGCTTGGCATGGAGGGGCTAGGATTCCCATCAGGGGAGACCACACACTCACCAAAGAGATCTTGGGTCTTTTCAAGTAATGAGTCAACTAATCATCAGCAAATTTTCTGGGGGAATAAAGAGGCACAACCCAATTCCTTAACAGTGTTTCTGAATTTCTTTTTAGAGCTCCATAAAATCTTTTAAAAAAATTTTCTTCAATCAACAAGTATTTATTTTCTCTTCCTCCCTAGCCCTCCCATTTGAAAGAAAATCCCTTATCACAAACATGCACAGTTAAGTAAGCCTAATTCCCACACTGGCTGTGTCCAAAAATGCATGTCTCCTTAATTCTGAGTTCTGCGTCACCCTGTCAAAAAGTGGGGAGCCTTCAATCACTGACCCTCTAGAATTGCAGCCTTAAAAATTTTAATTCTCATCTAGATTCTGATTTTTTGACTACCATAAAGCAAGCAATTCTAAAGTGTCATGAACCCTTTCCCATTTCATAAATTACATTGCTTCAGGTACTTATTTTGGCATTCTCAATGGCACACATGAAGGGTTAATGAAGCCTTGGGAAGGAATAGCTTACACATTAGAAAAATCTGGCTTAGGTCCAAAAAGTCCATCAACACTTATTCTCTCTAACAACCATATACATTTAAGATTTCTTTAAAAAGGGGTGAAGGTCAACATTTAACATGGGAGACACTCAATCAGAAGCTCTTTTTAAAGATCTTCATTAGAATAGTAAATTAGAAAAGGTTTAATCTATAATTGTTTATACAAAAGGTTAAAATATAATTTGAACACAACCCTAACTTCTTTTTTTTAAAAAGCTTTAAATTATATAAGTGGAAAATTATCGGAAGTATCCCTAAAATGATAATAATGTCTCATTCTGGGTTCCCTTTTTTATTAAAATAATTATTTCTACTGATGCCCTTTTGTTTTTACAGCATATTCATTTCCAAATACATGCGTCCCCATTCTGGAAGTCACCCATAGTAACAAGGATTAAAAAAGGAAAGGAAAAAGTTAAGGAAAACACAACTAATGGACTCAAGTGCCACATGCAATGTCATGCTCCCTTTTCCCTTCCTTTTCCATGAGGGATACACAGTTTCTCGATTCTTCTCCAGAGTCATGCTTGGTCATTACAATTATTCAATTTTCATGTATTCTTAGTTACTGCCGTTGTTCTTTCCTGTTGTACATACAACTAGGTGCCAATTATAGCAAATGACGAATCCCCTTTTATGGTGGCATATAACTAAATTTGAACTATTTGAAATTATAATTATGTAAATTATGGCCTAATTAGAATTATGCAGTCACTTTCTGGGATTCACTATTCACACTAACAGGACCAGGCTGTACCGTTTTTTTCTGGTTCAACTCGCTTCATTTTGTATCAGTTCATTTGAGTCTTCCCATAATTCTCTATAATCTTCATATCACTTCTTAAGGAGAAATCACATTGCATTACACAGGAGTTTGCTGAAGCCAGCACCTAATAGTTAGCAAGAGCCAATTATTAAATTTTCATTGCAATAGCTTATACCCTGGAAATAAGCAAATACTACAAATAATTAGGATTTGATTAATTATGCTGATATCTAGATTTAAGAAAGTGGCAGAGAAAACATTAACAATGCAGATTAAACTTATAAGTGTATTGTACATCCTTTTTTGTTGTTGCCAGCAAACCTGCGATAACATTCATGTACCATATTTTTATTTATCTATTCCCCAATTTATGAGCATCCATGTTGCTTCTAGTTCTTTGCTGCTACAAAATATGTGGCTTTGATTATTTAGTTATATTCAAGTAGTTAGAGGCACGTTGGACAGAATGTTGGACTTGAGAAGTCAGGAAGACCCGAGTTCAAATTCTATCTCTGATACTTACTAGCTGTGTGATCCTGGGTAAGTCACATAATCTCACCTGGTCTTAGTTTAACAGAGATAACAATAGTACCTGCTCCACAAGATTACTGTGAGGACCCAAAGAGATAATATACACAAAGCACATTGTAACCTTAAATGTATGTCTGTGTATATGTGATATATGGGGCATGGGGGAAAGGGAGAGAAGGGGAGAAGAGGAAGCAGAAGAAAAAGAAGAGATCTTTCTATCCTTGACTTCACTGAGGTCAATGCACTGGAATCTCTGGACCCAGGCTATAGATATTTTAGTGCCATTGCTTTTTTTTAAACAATTCCAAAATTGTTGTGCAGAATGAATGAAATAAATCACAACAAAATAAATTGTGTTTTATTTTCCATATCTTTTTTTAGCCCTTCCACCCTTGACTTTTTCTATCTTTTGTCATTTTGGTCAATTTAAAAATCAATCTTATTATATGCATTATACTTGCATAATCGCTCCAATTCCATTTTTCACTGTAGATAATATAACTGATCAGCCAAAATTTCAGGAAAAAAACAACAAACTTTTGAAGCTACAGGTATACTAGAACTGTCCACCAAAATATTTCATATTACGGATTGACACTTCATTTCTTCAGAGAATTGTACAAAGAATAGATTACTATGGATATGAGATTAAAATTCTCCTTATTCTTTTCTTTTCTAGACTCTTGTGTTCCCTTTAATTTTCCTCCTGGGTCCTATTTTCAAGCCCTTTAATCATCTTCGTGGATCTTCTCTGAACTCTTGCCAAGCCCTCCACATGTCATTAGTTCTGGAGCCCAGGGTTGGGTTGGACTGGACTCCAGTACGCTTTTTAAAAGGGCTGTCTCACAGCTCTGACACTTCTATTTATATATTTAAACAAAGAGGATGTACTAGATATTTGTAAATGTACGCTGTGCTGTTAGTGTATAAGTCACTTGCAGGCTATCCCCCCTGTTAAGACTGTGAGCTCCTTGAGGGCAGAGACTGTCTTTGTCCTATTATTTTTGTATCCCGAGCAGTGCCAACGCATAGCAAGATCTTGATAAATATTTATTGAATTGAAAGCAGTGGAAAGAATACTGTTTTGTGTTTGGGTCCTTTTTTCAGTTTTGTTTGACTGAAGTGGGGAGGGGAGAGGTTTTTGTAGGGGAATAGTGGGAGGTAGAGGCTGGCTGTGAAGGACCTTAAGTACCAAGTTAAAGAATTTGGACGTTTTCCTGAAGGCAATGGGGGATGACTGAAGGTTTAATGAAAAGCAGAACAACATGATCAAAGTGGAATCTTTTAAGATTTATTGGCAGGTTTGGTGTGGCTTTGATTGGAGCAGAAGATACTGGAGGCAGGAGACCAGTTATTAAGGTATCAGAGAAACTAGACAGAAAATAAGGGTCTCAACTAGGTGGCTGCAACAAAGGGACAGATGAAACACCTCATACGGCTGAAATCACCAAGGTCTTAATGACTAATTGGCTGTAGATATAAATGGTCTGCATCTGCCAGTGCCTAGTGCGGGATTGTGACACAGTAGGCATTTATTCAACATTTGTTTAATTAAATATGAGGGTGGGGAGAAAAGAATGAATCAAAGATGAGAGGGAGGTTTTGAACTTGGTTGACTAACATTAGCAGGAGCAGAAGCACCATTTTACAAACTGTTTTTACTGTACTATAATTTCTCCTACCTGTGCACATGCACTTTAAAAACAAATAATTACAAGCAGATATTTATCATTTTAGTTTGAAATAAAAATTTTCATCCCATTATCCCTATTTTCTTTGTCTAACGGATTAAAAACGTACTGTGTCAATTCATATTCAATTCCTATTCAAGGCATGGGTAAATTCTGGTCCTTCTAGTGCTCGCAGAATAGTGAGTGATACCGTTAACAGAAATCACTTTGTCAGCAATCTGAGTCTTTTAGTGAAGGGAAGGAGAGGAGAAGATGACTTGAGTATTAAGCAAGTTAAGTCTGAGGAAATTACAACCAGAATCAGCGGGAGACAATGGATTGGGCAAGAACAGGTTTACTGAAAACTAGGACTAAAGAGTGGCCGTAATCCAGATTGTGAAACCAGGTATCAAAGGCCTCCAGCTATGATTTAGAGATTAAAACCATCCGTGGGCACAGATAGAGCCCTTTCTCAGGTACCGAGCTAGACACTGAGGGAAAGGTCAAACACCCAGTCTTACCCAACTTTTGTCCCTAGGTCAGCATTAATTCAGTCTAAACCCAGAAAAGCAGGTCAACAGCGACGGGAATTAAACATAGGTCTTCCCAAATCCAAGGTTAGCAGAGAGAGAGAGGGAGAAGGAAAAGGAGAGGGAGAGGGAAAGGAAATGTACATATAAACACACACACACACACGCACACACACACGCGCACACACACACACACTAAGCCCTCTAAATCTGTGTATCTATTTGTGTATATATACACATATATGTGGATGTATTTGTGTGTTCATGTGTAGGTGAATAATAAGTGTGTGTATCTGTATATATTTGTGCGCATACTCAAATACATGCATTTGTATACACACACATACATACATACTATGTACTACACATGGGCAAAGGCACTGTGCCTGTTGGTTTTGGTTAAATGTTTTCCTTTGTTACAAGGGAAAATTCCATTGGGGAAGGGACTGGGTAAGAGAAAAAGGTCTAAGGGGGACAAGACTGATGTATGATGTATGTACATATATATGTCGCTCTTTACTTATACATAACATGTCAAATTAATATAAATCATAATCAAAATTATGATTTGTAGTATGTAGTCTGTAATGCTACACATGTAGTATGTAATATGTAATACTAAACATGTGGTATGTAATGTGTAGTAACACATCACAAGTATATCTAACACAGGTATACTAAAACCTTGGACTAAAACTTTGTACCATTAAAATGATCCTCAAAAATATAATGTATACAGAATTTTCTAGAAATCTCTATTACCTGGATTGCTATATGCTTCCATATATTTAGGACTACTTAATTCCTTCTTTATGAGGCCAAGCTTTACACTGAACTAAACAACAAAACATCCGTTCTGAGCTGTGTAGCAAGTATAAGAAAACACAACCAGAAGAGGGGGGAATTTTATACACACACACACACACACACACACACACTATTTTGGAAACAACATTCCCTTGATAACTTATTATCAAATGGTGGGAAACTGGTCAAAGGAGGTTTTAGGTTCTTTTCAGCTCTAAGTACCCAGGGAAGCTAAGGACTAGAGCCTGATATATTAATAATTAGCTCAAGGTGACTCCAAGCAGCCAATTCTGTGTAACCACAGGTATGTGAATTTTCACACAGCCAACTCAACTATTCATGTTCTATCAGATGGGGCAAAGATAACAGGAATCAACAGAAACCCACAGAAATTTCCCCAAACTCCTTTGGACCAATGTTTCTATTTCCTCTTCTGCCTTCCTTTCTCCCCTACCCCCAAACACCACATTTTCCCATACCTCCAAGGGCAAGGTAAAAACTTACTGTTTGGGGTATTGGCTTCTTTCCACTCAACCTATCCTTTTTGGATGGACCTGAGTGAACCCTAAGACAGCCTGCTGGTCTAGGACAAATCCAAGCATCCAAGCCACCTCAGTCTTTACTCCAAAAGCTAGCTGTCTAAGGTCTTCTTTTCAGTTTACTTTACTGTTTGCAGAGAAATAATTCTACTTTTTGAAATCATAAACGAATTTAGAGAAAGCATTCTCGTCCCATTTGTTTTCTTTTACTAAAAATAGTCCTTTTAAAAAAAATTTATGGAGGAGTTTGTTTTTCCTTCACCAATATTTACATATTACTGAGAGGTCTCTGGTAACAAAGCAAAACAATCAAAATGAATAATGCAATAACGTCATCTAAAAGTGAAACCAGTACTCCGAGCAGAGGTACCACCCCCACCTCTATGAAAAAAAAAAGGAAAAAAGGAAAAAAAAAGCTGATTCCTTATAACTTTTTCAAAACCACTTCTAAATACTCTTGCCTTGCCTTTCCCTCCAACAGGTAGAAATAGAAGGCAGTGCTAGACAGTGGAATGATGCTAGGTTTGACATCTTTAGAGACCCTGGCCTCCAATCCTGCCTCTGGCATTTACTGTGCCATTGGGCAAGTCATTTAAATTCACAAAGCCTCAGTTTCCTCACCTATACAATGAGAATAATGTCCGAGGGTTGGTAACAGGCTCAAATGAGAGAATGTAGATAAATGGCTTACAAACCTTAAAGTTCTGTTCACACATCATTGTTATTAATAGTCATTCTGAAATTGTATGACCATCTTTTCTGGACTTCTGAAATCTTCTGCCTATATCCCATAAGAAGCCACTCTGCAAAGTCTTAAATGCTACATAAATGCTAGCTATGATCTATTAGGTGAAATTTGTGGTTCAAAATTAATTTTTTCCCTCTAAGTTTATTCTGCTTAGACAGAGCCTGAGATAACCTGTACTTTACATTTTTGTACACAGTAAAGTGATACATTTGAAAAAATATATACAAGAGCAACTTTGATCTCTATGTGGGCCTGAGTTTCACAGACAAGATACCTACCTAAAAACTGAAGAAGGTTCTTGCGCTGGCCTAGGCCAATCTTCCTCTGCTCTGGGCCACAGCCTCTGCCTCTTTATTATAATTAAAAATTAGAGTCTCTTGAAGTAGAAATTGGAGCAATAATAACTGGAGGAGAGCTTTGACTAAAAAGCAATGAGACAAGCTTTCTCCTATGGCACTTGGAAGCAAATGAGGATTGACAGGAACAGGAACAAGTTGCAACATTTTCAGCCAGCCTCACACTTTGAAGATAAGCCTATGAGGCTTCATCATACACCCTTCAAAGAGGCAAAGAAGAAAAAAAGACAGAGATGGGCAATGTCAGACTGGCTATGGTAAGACAGGCCACTTGTTCTCTGTTGGTGGAGCAACAAATTGATTCAATGATTCCAGAAATCAATTTGGAATTATTCAAAAAAAGTTACTAAACTGATTGTGCTCTTTTACAAACCATTACTGGGTATTCACCCATGGAGATCAAAAAGAGAAAGATCCTATAATATATGTGAAAGTATTCACAGAAGTGGAGTTTTTTGTGTGTTTCTAGCAAAAACTGGCCAAAAGTAGACAATCACCTGCCGAAGAATAGCTAAAGCATGTTTGGCATATGAAAGTAATGAAATATTAGTATTCCACAAGAAATAAAAAATATGAGAAATTCAAGGCAACATTAACAGACGCCAACTGAAAGAGGCAGAACCAGGAGAACATGGGAGCATAGATTTGGAGCAAGAAGGGCTCTCAAAGGCCATCAAGTCCAATGCCCCCCTTTTACAGATGAGGAAACTGAGGTCAAGCTAATATCAGTGAGGGTTTGAACCTGCTGACTCCAAGACCAGTAAAAGTAATGTAAATAAATATATGACTAAAAAGCAGTCAAACTCTGCCAACTTGTAATGGCCAATCTCAGTCCTACAGAAATGAAGGTGAAATACACTTATGATACCCCAGGAGAGCAAGGGGACTACTATGGATGTAGGCCCTTATGGAGGGGGTATTATACCTATGGTCAGAGGCACTGTTGGTTACGCTTACGCATTTTTCATTGTCACAAAAAAAGGTTCAATTGGGGAGAGGATTGAGTAAAGGAAAAAGATCTACGGGAACGAGACTGGTATAAAAATAAAAAGCAAGAATGAATGATGAAGAAAAAATAATCAGATAAGCCAATTCGTCTTGTCTTGGGGGCTGCTGTAATATGGAACACCCATTGTTTTGTGAGAATATAAAACAAAAGAGCTATGATTTACAAAATTATCTGATTTGATCCTTGGAACATACTGTAAGAGTTGGTACATAATAAAGGTATTATTTCCATCTCAGAAATGAGGAATCTAAGAGACAAAGAGTTCTTTATTTTGTTTTTAATTTAAGGAATAAAACAAGTATTTCCATAACAGTATGATAAAAAATGATTGCACATGAAACGGCAAACCTATGATGTACAATTTGTTATTCCTTTTAAATATACAATAAACTTATCATGTAAATTTCTTTTGTTTCTTTTTTTCTTCCTTCCCCTGCCCTTCTCTCTCATGGCTACCATTAAGAATCAAAGAATTTTTAAGTGACTCGCCCAAGGTCACCCTGTGTATTATCCATAACGGATTTCGACCAACACAAAAAGTTTTTAAAGAAGAGTCTATAATGATGATATACAGACTCTGACCGCAGCACTGGCCCGACAAAGCTTGATGCAATGATCTGGTTTATTCCAAGAGAAAACTGCCTATGACAATAATGACAAGAATTAAATTTAAGTGAAGTAAATAAAGCCAATTGTGAAAGAAAACTCAAGAAACAATAGCGTGTTTGTGAAGTCTAGCTCATGAACTTTGAATAATGAATGAAAACAGTGAAATCCTCACTCATTTAGATTTTTCAAGGGAAGTTAGGCAAAATAGCTTCTTTCTGAGCAAAATAGTAAATGATGAAGAAAAGTGATGTTTCCAGTTTGGCAACAAGATAACTCAGTGTCAAAGTCCATTATGAAAAACTGTAAAGTCTCACAGCCCCTAATAGCACAAACGACAAAATCTCAAGTAAAGAAAATGCCAATTTGTTTATTTGACATGATACACATGGCTAGCTGAGAACTCATTCCAAAAGATCAAACAGTCCTTTGTTATTAGGTAACCATTCTAAAGCATTTCAAAGTTTCTATGTAATGAAAACTGAAGAATGAGTAACCAGACACTAGCTGGCTGGCAAAGTGGATAGAGCACCAGGGTTGGAGTCAGGAAGCTGTCGTCCTTCAGTGCTATATCCATTGTACCACCTAGCTGCCCTGGAGTCAGGAAAACCTGAGTTCAAATCCAGCCTTAGATGCTTACTAGCCATGGCAATTGACCCTTGACAAGTCACTTCACCCTGTTTGCCTCAATTTCCTCATCTGTCAAATGAGATGGATTAGGAAATATCAAAGCACGCCAGTATCTTTGTCAAGAAAACCCCAAATAGGGTCAGGAATAGTAGGACATGCCCAAAATAACTAAACAAATACTAGGTGCCTTCTTGGGACAACACACTGGCATAAGCTTAGTGGACTTTTTTTTTTTGCCCCAAAACAAAATCTCCTTCTTGATCACTCATTTTATTTGCTACTAGAGAATCTGAATTACTTTTAGCTACTACTAAAATCAAACCCTCCCTCAAGGAATAATATCTTGTTATCATGAAGGCTATTAAAAAACAGACCATGGTCTCAGAAGAAAATGCTAGAAGTTCTAAAAATATCATAAACAAATGGCAGAATCACTGGACTCTGAAAAAAGTACTAAAATATAGGTAACATTTTTTAAAAAATGCTCATTGCTTTGTACATTCATACATATATGTTCTCATTTTACAGATGAATAAAATGAGGCCAATAAAGGTTAAGTTTATTTCTCCAGGGTTACCCAGCCAGTGGGTATCTGGGGCCACTATACCCCCGAGTTATTTAAATGTGTTTTTTCTTTCCTATACTTCATGGCAGGCTCCAGATAACATAAATCTGGCAGTTAATGATGAATATGGCTATATAAATACCAGATTAAGATTTCCTGAATTTAATGGTGACTTGCAGCTGGGTTAATTCAGTTAAAATAACATAGGCACTAATTCAGTTCATGTGGCATGTCTGTTGAGATAAGTCCAAAATCTGATAAGGTGTTCCTAGGGAATGCATACAAGGGCAAGGTGGTCTTCTTGGATAAACCTTCAGAGAACAGGTCAGTCACCAAAGGAAGCTCTCCACTGTATAGACTGCATCATCCTGCTTTATATCCATCCCTTCCACAGATGGACCAAATTCCTTCCCACTCTACAAGTAAAATGATTATCTTTCTAAGGCCAGCACTTCTGAGAGATGTCTGCTTCCGTAAAAGGACAATGCTTAGGAGCAGGTAGGCAGCGCAGTGAATAGAGCACCGATCCTGAAGTCAGGAGGTCCTCAATTCAAATCCAGCCTCAGCCACTTGACACTTACCTAGCTGTGTGACTTTGGGCAAGTGTAGCAGCAGCCACGCTGGCATACCCAGGATGGCTGATAGCACAGGTTCTTAGATCTGCTTTACTAGAAAAAACAGCTATTTAAGGGATCAACAATCTTTTAAAATTATATTCATTAGTTCAAGGGAAAAATCTGCACCCTGAACTTCAGAGAAAATTCAAACAGAAAATACAGAGAAAATACTAGTAGAGAAATAAAGACCAACAGAAAAGGCTTCTAATTGAGAAATTAGCACAGGTCAACAGACAAATCCAACTGTCTGACTAAGACAATACATACACCATACACAGTTAACAAGAAGAGAAGCACCAACATCTGGGTTTTTCAAAGCTGGGGGGTGGGCCTCCTTAATGGCTACCCTAAGTCTCATCCTGTCAAATCAGAAGCACACTCACTCTTCCAATGACTAAGCTCCAAAACAAAATGCTAACCTCAGAGTACATATACCCAACTGCCTAATTACAAAGTAACAAAAGGTGTGAAAACCTTCCTCTAAGTAAGCCTTCCCTAAGCAGGATTCCCTTAATGGGCTCCACCTGAGGTTTATTATTAATGGGCAGGGAAGATCTTAAATCCCAATAACATTAGAGCAAGTCACTTAACCCTAATTGCCTTCCCTTCCCCCCCTACAAAAAAACCTAAAAGGACAATGCTTTATGAGAACTCTTTCTAGTTTAATTCCTAGATAAATATGTGTAAAAGAGTTTGCTAAATTACAAACAAATGAAACATCTTTTTTGAAAACAGTTGCAATTTGTTTTGACAACAAAGTTTCAAGGAGCTTGCTTTGTTTTAATCTCAATGCAGTTTTAAAGCGGTAATTCCTGTTTGTATGTCAGAGAATAAAAGCACTTGTGAATGATTTGTCATTTTATTGGAAAACTTCAAGGAATAATAGCTTTATTTAATATTTAATAACACCTTTTCTGTTTCCATAATATTTTTAAAGTATGACCTCATATTCTTTAAATATACACATTTTCTTCATCATTGTCCCCTCCCCCCACATAGTTTTGTAATAAAGGATGGCAGGAGGGTGGAGTGACCCACACCTGTAATCCCAGCTACCAAGGAGGCTGAGAATGAGAGATCTCTTGAGATCTAGAGCTCTGAGTTGCAGCAGCTATGACAAACACTTGACTGCCTATGGAGGAGTAAGACAGTTTAAAAAAAACAGAAAGAAAGAGGAGTGGGAAAGGTCAAAGAAGAGAAAAAGGGAGAAGAAAACCAAAAGATGAGCTTTTTGAATACAAAGATCAAATTCATATATCTTCCAAGATAAGAACAAAAGCAACTTTACTCAGTACAAAATCCTCCCACGGAGAGACAATAAATTATTTCTAAGTTATGACTTTATAATCTCTATTTATATAACATTCTACATCTTTGACATAAGACTATATTTATCTAATTTTTCCTTCCCTTTACTGGGTTCAAGTAAGTTTTTCCACAATGAAAACAAACACATTTGCCAAATGCTAGTGAGCTTTGAGAAGAAGCTGGTTTTCTGACTGAATATGACAGAGGTATAAGCTAATTCAAAAGACACCGAGCCCCTTTAAACGTCTTTGCGCTCAGAGCCATTTCAGTCATTTGTGACTCTTCATGAGGAGGGTTTTCTTGGAAAAGATACTTAAGTGGTTTGTTATTTCCGTCTTTGGCTCATTTTGCAGATAAGGAAACTGAGGCAAACAGGGTTAAGATTTGAATTTAGGAAGATTAGTCTTTCTGAATTCAGGTCCAGCACTCTATGCACTGTGCCACTTAAATGCTTCAAAACATATAACAATGAATAATAGTAACAACTGGAGGAGCTAGGTGGCACAGTGAATAGAGCACCAGTCCTGGAGTCAGGAGAACTTGAGTTCAAATCCAGCCTCCGACACTTAACACTAGTGTGTGACCTTGGGCAAGTCACTTAATCCCGAATGCCCTTCCCTTCCCCCTCCAAAAAGACAAAACAAAATAATATCAACTAATATTTGCATAGCATTTAAGGTTTGCATGATGCTTTACAAATATCCCATTTTATCTTTACAACAAGCCTGAGAGTTAGGTGCTATTATTAGCTACATTTTAGAGATAAAGAAAGTCAGGCAATAGAAGTTAAGCAAATTTGCCCAGGGACACCTACTAGTGCACACGTGTCACCAGGCAGAAGGTAGCTCTGGTCTTGCCAACTCCAGGTTCAACTCCAGGTGCAATACCTTTTACAAGGCTATTGAAGAAGTCCAGGCAAGGGGTGGCTAGGTGGCACAGTGAATAGAGCACCAGCTCTGGAGTCAGGAAGACCTGAGTTCAAATCTGACCTCAGACACTTAACACAAAAACTAGCTGCGTGACCTTGGGCAAGTCACTTAACCCCAACTGCCCTCCAAAAAAAAAAAGAAGTCCAGGCAAAAGGTGATGGGAACCTGAATTCAGGTGGTGCCCGTGTGAGTGGACTGACGGGGAAAGTTGTGGCAGCAGAATTGACAACTGATCTTTGTTGCGGACTGAGGAAGAGAGGAGGCTGGAATGATTCTGAGGCTGCAACCAGAAGAATGGTGGGACCCCCCCCAAAGGAAACTGAAAGTTCAGAAGAGGGGAGGATTTGGGAAAGGAAAAGAGCTCTGTTTGAGACAGACATTGGAGTTTGAAATGCCTATAGGACATCTAGTTAGTAAAGTTTAAAAGGTCTGAAGACTTAGATTTTTTTGTCACCAATACAGTGTGTGCATGATGGGGGAGAGGGAAGGGAGGTCGTATACACTCCCACACATAAATACATATGCAAACTTATACACACATATATGTATATACAAACATATATTAGGGGGGTAGAGGAAGGGAAGGGAAGGCCTATAGATCATTTGGCCAGGTCTAGACATAAAATGAGAATACATCAAGATCACAGTGGCACAGTGGATAGAGACGGCGAAGCTGGAGTCAGGAAAACATTTTCATGAGTTCAAATGTGGCCTCAGACACTTACTAGCTGTGTGACCCTAGGCAAGTCACTTAGCTCTGTTTGCCTCAGTCCCCTCATCTGTAGAATGAGCCAGAGAAGGAAACAGCAAACCAGGGGGCAGCTAGGTGACTCAGTGAATAGAGCACCCAGTCCTGGAGTCAGGAGAACTTGAGTTCAAATACAGCCTCAGACACTTAACACTTACAAGCTATGTGACCTTGGGCAAGTCACTTAACCCCAATTGTCTTGCCTCCCCTCCTCAGACAAGACTGAAATGACTAAACAGTAAGATCAAAGAATCATGACATTTAAAATGTAGAGGGACTCTCATTTTTTTCAAGCCTAGCTCCCTCATTTTACAAATGAAGAAACTTAGAAATTGGCTCTATAGAATAGAATCTTCTGGATGGTAGGGATTGTTTCACTTTTATTACCAGTGCCAAGTACATAGTAGGCATTTAATAAGTGCCTGTTGAGTTACTCATTGATTACTCGAGATCTTAAAAATCCAGCTCTCGGCAGTCAGGATAAGAACCTGACCTCCTGCCTCCCAGTACAACTGTTCAGATGACTCGGAAGTAAGACTGGCAGGCCTTTGGAGTGATAAAACCACTGACAAAAGAGTTATTCAAGAACAGGATCTCATTGGGAGGGATACAGTGATTAGAGAGTACAGGTTAAGTTTGAGGTAATACTAGGGGACCTTTGTGAAATATTCCACTGATTACAGAGACAAGACACCAGAATTCAGAAACAGATTGTGCCTGGAAAATCAGGTAACATGAAAAGAACCCTGGCCAGGGTGGCAAGACTCACCCAGATGTCAACTCTGGTTAGAAATTCAGATAACAGAAAAAGAATACTGACCCTGGTTGATATCAAGAGACCTTTTGGGTCATCTAACTCATTGACCTTGGATAAGTCACTGACTCCTCCCTTTTCTGGGCTTTAGGAATCTTAAAAGTCCCTTCCACTCAGAAATGCCATGATTCTATATAGACCTGGCATGAAGCCAGAGAAAAGATGAAACTGAGAGAAAGTTTTAAGTTCTGTGAGTCATTCCAAGTCAAGAAAATGAGTAAGAGGCCTGAATCTTGGGCAACACTCTCATCAAGTAGGAGAAGGGAGAGGAGTCAGCAGAGGAAACAGGGAGACTTTTAGAGAGAGAGAGAGAGAGGAGGAATGATTTTACTTTCTTTTCTTTTTTTTTTATCAAATTATTTTTTACTTGTTTTCTTGTTCACACCATTCATTTCCATGAGATTTTTGAGTTACAAATTTTCTGCCTGTGTTTCCCCAACCCCAAACCAGTGATCCCACTGTAAAGCCCCTCCCCCGATCTGCTCTCTTTTGTGCCCTCCTCCAACACCCCTTTAACTTTCTGGTAGGGCAGGGAGGGTCTCCCTACCCCAGGCCCTGTATATCTTAATTCCTAGTTGCATGTATTGCAGAGCTTTAAATTCTAGATTCTTTTGGTTCCTCCCTTGTCACCCACCCCCACTGGAAGGACAAGCAATTCAATACAGGCTGTGCATGTGTAATTACACAGGACATCTTCACAGTGGACATATTGTGACAGTCTGATCATATG
>CM053597.1:41849607-41864788 GCA_028646575.1 Pseudocheirus occidentalis | reverse complement strand
TGCTGAAAGAATTCCACTCAAGTCTTCTCAGCCAAGGAAAAAGTAAAGTTTATTTAAAGATATGGGGTAGACTCTTACAGAGTAAGTCTCTGTTAAACTATTCTATAGCACTCTCACAGAGTAAGTCTGTGCTAAGCTATTTCAGGGCGCTTTCACACCCTGTGGAGGGAAGATGGGGTCTTATATACAGAGGAATCTAGGGGTGGTTCAGAGGAGGAGCCTGGGGAGGGTCTTCAGGAGGAGCCAATGAGTTCAAATTCCAGTAATGAGTTTGGGGAGGGTCTTCAGGTAGAGTTAATGAGGTCAATGCAAGAGTGGATTGATATTTTGATAGGCTCAAGGGTGGGAAGCATATGGACAATGGAGGGCCAGGCAAGTAATAGGTTTGGGCCCAGCCACAATGAAATGCTTATGGCCTCTGCTAATGCCCCCTGAAGATTCAATCAGACTTCAAGAGGTTTCCCAGAGTATGTACCTCAACGATTCAAGGAGAGCTTAAAAAGGGGGGGGGGGGTTCCCAGAGCCTACACCTCATGAACTTCATTGTCTATGGTACCTTTCAGCAAGATATATTCCTTCCTTATATATTTTAATTAGATCTGTTTTTGCTTTTCTTTGTCTGATATCATGATTGCAACCTGTTTTCTTTGCTTAAGCACAATGCTTAAGCATAATAATTCTGTTCTATCCCCTTTACCATGTGTGTATTTTTTTGCTTCAGATGTTTTTCTTTAAAACATTTTATTGTAGGATTCTGGTTTTTAATCCATTCTGCTATCCACTTCTGTTTTACAGGTGAGTTTTATCCCATTCACATTTATAGTTATGATAATGATTTCCTTCCATGCTATTTTCCTGTTGATTATCCCCCTCTCTCTCACCACCCACTTTTTACCTCCTTGCAAGTGTTTTACATCTGATCACTGCCATCCAAAATCTGTCCTCCCTTTTATCAGTTCCCATTCTATTATTCCTGTTTTGTTTTACTTTCTTATGGGGTAAGATAGGTTTCTGCATCCAAATGAGTGTGTATGTTATTCCCTCTCTCTCTCTGAGCCAGTTTTGATGGGAGTAAGGTTTCAGTTTTGCCCACCCACACGCCCCATCTTCCCCTCCATTATAATAGGTTTTTAGCCTTTTATGTGAGACAACTTACCCCATTCAGTCTCCTCCCCACCATTATTCTTTCAGTGCAATTTTCTTCCTTATTCTTTTGTGTTATTTTTTTGCATGTGTATATCATCCCCACCAGTCACTTTATGTCCACACCCACTCTCTATACATATTTCTCCTAATTGCTCTTGTAATAATAAAGTTCTTAAGAGTTACAAACATCTTGGCATATAGAAATATGAAACAGTTAAACCTTATTGAATTTCTTAGGTTTTTTCTTTCTTGGTCTTTCATTTTTACCTTTTTATGTTGCCCTTGAGTTCTGTATTTGGAAGTCAAATTTTTAGTCTTTTAATTAGGAATACTTGAAAGTCCTCTCTTTCATTAAATGTCCATTTTTTTCCACCTGAAAGATGATATCAGTTTTGCTGGGTTGGCAATTATTGGTTGTAGTCCTAACTTCTTTGCCTTCTGGTATATCATTTTCCAAGTCCTGTAGTTTTTTAATGTGGAAGCTGCTGATGTACTCCTGATTGTAATTCCACAGTATTTGAGTTGTTTCTTTTTGGCTGCTTGCAGTAGTTTTTCCATGATCTGTAAGCTTTGAAATTTGGCTATGATATTCCTGGGAGTTTTCATTTTGGGATCAATTTCAATTTCTGTTTTGCCCTCTGATTCTAATGTGTCAGTTTTCTTTGATAATTTCTTGAAAGATGTTGTCCAGATTTTTTTTTAAAATCATGGCTTTCAGGTAGTCCAATAATGCTTATGTTATCTCTCCTGGATCTATTTTCTAGGTCAGTTGTTTTTACAGTGAGAAATTTCACATTTTGTATTTTTTTTAAACTTTTTTTGATTTTTTTGTTTTATTGTATCTTGATGATGTCTCATAGTGTCATTAGCTTCCACTTGCTCAATTCTAATTTTTAGGTAATTGTTTTCTTCAATGAGCTTTTGGACTTTTGCTTCCATTCCGCCAATTTTATTTTTAGAGAGTTATTTTCCTTGGTAAATGTTTGAATATCTTTTCCTATGCTGTTGACTCTTTTTTCCATGATTCTCTTGGATTACTCTTTTCCCAATTTTTCTACTGCTCCTCTAATTTGCTTTTTAAAATCCTTTTTAAGCTCTTCTAGGAATTCTTTTTGGGTCAGAGACCAAATTATATTTTTCTTTGAGGCTTTACATGTAGCCATTTTGACACTAGTATCCTTTTCTAAGTTTATGCTTTGCTTCTCCCTGTCACCATGGTAACTTTCTATAGACATGTTCTTTATTTTTTTGCTCATGTTTTCTGCCTTTTTTTCAAACTTGGTGTTTTTTCTAAGAGTCCCGCTCTGTTCCTGCACTGTCCCAAGCATAGTGTGCTGGCCTCAGGGTCTTACTGTTGGTTTTCACTGGCACAGGGCTTAGCTGCTTGCTTTCACTGGAGGATAGGCTTCCCTTCTGACTTGTACTAGGGAGTGGGGTCTCCCTTTTGATCTTCCCTGAGTGTGGGGCTTAGCTGCTGGCCTGCCCCTGGGGAGTTGACCTTGCTACTTGGTTGCTATGGTAACAGAATCTTTCTGGAGGCTGACCCTGGAGGAGGGATCTTGTTACTGGTCTGACCCAGGGGTGGGACCCTGATACTGGGTTGCTATTTTAACAGGTCTCTGCTACCAGGCCCCAGTGGTAGGGTCTGGATGTTGGCCAGTCCCTGGGCAGGGTTTCACTACTGGGGGCTTGTGCTAAAGGTGGGGTTGCTGGACTGGGGCCTTACTGGGCTACACAAACTGCTCTCTTGCTTAGGGGGCTGCTGTTTTTAAGAAGCTTCAATGATGGATTGCCCAGCGTGGCTACTGCTGCTCTTGGACCTCTTATCCCAATGAAATAGACCTTTCCTGCCCATTAGTAAGCTGCTTCTCTGCTCTTAGACCAGTTGTGAGGTGGTTTTCTACTTGTCTGGAGTGGGATTTGGGAGGGCTTCAAAGGGTTCCTTTGTCACTCTGCCATCTTAGCACCGGAAGTACTTGTACTTCATTTTATACTTTTATTTATTTTTCAATTGGCAAACATTTGTTTTCTTTCCCTCCCACCACCACTTCCATTTAAAAGAAAAAAAAATCCCTGCAAGCAGTAGGCATAGTCAAGCAAAAAAAAAAAACCTTCCATATTGTTCATGTCCAGAAATGCATGTCTTATCATGTACCTTGAGTCTATTACATATGCCTCTATCAGGATGTAGGCAACATGCTTCATCTTCAGTCTTCTGGAATCATGGCTGGTCATTGCATTTGGTCAGAGATCTTTCAAAATTGTTTGTCTTTGCAATGTAGTTATTATTGTATAAATTAACTTTCTGGTTCTACTAACTTCTCTCTTTTAGTTGCCACTCCAAAACAAACATCCTAGCTCATTTGTTAGAAGATCCTGACCATACCTTGAATTGCTTCCAGTTTTCTATGTCAGGTGTGTCCAGAAAGTGAGGGGTGCCTGCTTATAATCTATGACACTGTCGACTCCTTAAAGTAGAGGCTGGCACAGATGCGCCTAGCACAGGGCCTTGTACAGAGAAAGACTTGTGCTGACTCTGAATTTGTAGGCAGCTATACTAGACTTTCCTCTCTCCAGCAACTCAGTGCCTAGTTACAAGATTGAAGATTTGGGGCTAATGGGACTATAGTCTGTAAATCTGACCTCTTCATTTTGCCATAAGGAAGAGCCAGAACTGTTGGCAGTTAGAAGGTGACTGTCAAATGATGGGGACAGTCTGGGTTAAATCATGATGCTCTTTAGTTCAGGGCAGAGATGCTTCATGTCTTAATGGTCTTCTGTGGTCTCCACATTACCTAACATTGTCAAATACATAGCCAGTGCTCTAACTCTCCTTGCGGCCTAGGCAGAAAGGGGTAGGGTTTCTTTTAAGATCTCAGGGACGTTGTAGATCTCAGTGGTTTTGCTGCCCATCAATGAATGGCTGGTCCAAACCTCAAAGCAAGATGTGCAATGGCCCAGTTCAATCAATTGGTCAATAAATATTATTAAGTACTCAGTATGTTCCAGGCCTTGGGCTAGGCACAAAGAATGTTGGTCAGTCCTTTCAAATTGTGTCTGACTCTTTGTAACTCCATTTGGGGATTTTGGGGAAAAGATCCTGGAATGATTTGCCATTTCCTTCTCCAGTTCATTTTACAGATGGGGAAACTGAGGTAAACAGGAATAAATGAGTGACCCAGGCTCACACAGCTACTGTATGTCTGAGGCCAGATCTGAACTCAGGAAGATGAGTCTTCCTGACTCGGGCCAGGTGCTCTATCCAGTGTGTTACCTGAATGCCCATTCCAAAGAATGAAACAATCCTCTCAAGGATCTTTTTTTCTAAAGGGGGAGACAGTAAGGACATGTGAAAATATAGACAGCATGAGCATAAAGCAAACTAATATAGAGGAGCCCTAGCATTGGGGGATAAGGCAAGGTTTGGTATAGAAGGTGGTGCTGGAGCTGTATCTTCCCAGCAGAGCAGCAGGACTCTGCACTGAAGAGGCGAGAAGGCTCTACTCTGGGTATATGGGATGGCCCCTGCAAAGGCACAGAAACTGATGATGGGCCATGTATGAGGAATAGAAAGACCAGGATGGCTAGCTCCAGAGTCAGAGAGGGAAAGGAAAGTCTAATAAGGCTGGAAAAAGTAGGTTGGGACACACACAGTTAAGAAGGGCTTTCCAAGCCAAACAGAGGATTTTATATTTTGTCCTAGAGACCCTAGGAAGCCATTGGGGTTGACTGAGTAGAGCAGATAGGTGGTTCCACCTGTGATCAAGGAAAAGGCCTTTTGGCAGCAGGGCACACAGAGAACAATTTGGAGGCTGTTGCACTAACTTAAGTGAGAGGGCCTGAACTCAGATGGTAGCTTCCTGAGTATAGGAATTATCCAAAATTATCCCAAAATTAGGAGGAATACCTGAGTGGAGGGGGAAGATGGGACATGCTGTAAAGATTCCTATACGGGCTCATGTTCCCAAGTCCCAACACATGGAAAAGTCCTATTTCCCCTCAAAGCCCAGTTCTAGGTGTGGTGGGTGGGACGTTTATTTAAACCCACCTGCCAGTCAGGTATTAGCTGTGTTTTTAATCACCCAGGGAAGACCACAGACAGCCGTCCAGATCTGGTGGTCTAAAGCCCTCCTTCATGGATGGTGAGGAAACAACTGCTGTGTACATGCAACAATGGCTCCCTTTCAGGAAGGCATGAATGTTTTTAGGACTCTTGGGGATCATTCGGTGTTCTGGGAGAGGTGGTTTGATAAATAGAGTCCTAATGGCTCAAAGCCTTACTTAATGCTTCACAAACCATCATTGATTTCTACTTTAGGGCCAAGTCTGTTTGGGTCTACTCTGCTTAGGCTTTTATCAAAGTGGAGGAAGCTATTACTAAAAAAACAAACAAACAAACAAAAACCATGGAATGTCATGTTTTTCTCTTTTACACTCACAGTAAAAATCAATTCTATTAAATTATATCCAGAAATAGAATATGACAGGTACCTTCCTGGTCTCCATAGTTTTGAATTTACATAGCAATGAATCATTGAGTTTTGAACAGTGAAATTGACTTGTTTTGTCCCATGAAAAACTGAAATACCGAAGAATCCCTAGAACAAGCAGGCTTGAAGGGATGGGGCTAATACTGTTCCTCCCTTTAGTCACTGATTGTAAACTCCTTGAGGGCAGGGAGTGTTCTCTTCTTGGTTTTTGCTTTCACAGCCATTAACTGTATCTGGCACAAGATAAGACACTTGGTTAATGCTTGTTGACTATTTGATTCATAAAATCATTGAATGAGAACTGAAGGGAGTTAAGAAGTCACTGAATCCCACCTTTATTGATACAAAACTGAGGTCAAGTGATTTGCCCAAGGTAACACCTAGCAATGCTCGGATTTTAACTCTGATCAGATGAGATGCCAAGTTTTTCTCCTAAAGCATTTATGTTTCATGTTTCAGGTCATGTGATTTGGCCTATGTTCTCTCCAGATGTGCTTAATAAGTCGTATTATGATGAGTCTGTTGTGCTTGTTTACTTACTTTATGCACTTATTTACTATTGTCTTTTAAAACTCTATTTATTTGGGAAATAGAGTGTTTAATGTGTTTTAACTTATCTCCTGGGAATTTTGTAGAAATGTAAGAACATATAGAAGGAAAATGAAACCTTTTGTATTTTTTTCCTTCAGCTTTCCTGTTTGATGCTCTTACATCAAATGTGTAATGATGTAGAGTCTGCACTTTGTACAGTTAACCTACTTTTTGCAATGAAAAGTTTTAAAAGTCATTGTTTTTAAACTAGCAATTGAAAATCTTTATCAGAAATTTTATTTCTTTTTCCAGCAGAGAAAGCCAGTTTCTTTAGCTCTTGTGCATCAAGATGAGTGGTTTGTTGTGTCCAAGAGAAATGTTTCTAATGGAATTTCTTTCTACAAGTGCCTCTCCTTAAAACGCTCTTGAAAAATTGACAAAACCGGGTCAGTAGAGCAATGAAAAATAAGGCTCGAATTGTTTAACATGCATTGATAGAGTCCATCCAGACTGCACAGAATGGCATTCAGACAGTCAGTCAGCAGGAGTAAATGTGGAATTGTCTTCTGTCCCTCGTTGCCCGTTTGTTCTCCATTAATTCCTTGGCCCGACTGAATTTTATTTTCTTCCTAACTTTAGTTTCCACAGTTAGAACTGAACAGTTTTTCCTTAATGTTTAATTTCTTGCCCTTCAGGCTTTACAAGTAATGGCTTTTCTCATTTCATCTTCTTTAACTTTTCCAACAGAAGTCCTGGAGTGGATTTAGGAGCCAAAAAGAAAAAGAAGAAACAGAAGAGAAAAAAGGAAAAGCCGAATTCTGGAGGCACGAAATCAGATTCAGCCTCTGATTCCCAGGAGATTAAAATTCAACAACCTGCCAAAGTAAGGGCCTTGATTTCTTTTGACTTGAGGTTTCCCATGCAAGGAGAGTGACTTTTGGTGCCTGGCACCAAGAAAAATCAGAAGCCTAATTTAGGGCTACCAGATATTAAATGGTAGTGCTTAAGTGGAGGAGGCTTTATGTTCTCTGTACATGTTGCATCTGTGAGGGGCAGCATAGAGTTGGGGATCCTGGGGCAGTCTTGGAATCTGGAATAGCTCAACTGTAGGTACTATTTGGACAGCTAGGTGGCACCATAGTGCACAGAGCTCTGGGCCTGGAGTCAGGAAGATTCATCTTCTGGAGTTCAAATGTGGTCTCAGATACTTAACCAGTTGTGTGACCCTGGGCAAGTCACTTAACACTCTTTGCCTCAGTTTCCTCATCTGTAAAATGAACTGGAGAAGAAAACGGCAAATCACTCTATTGTCTTTAACAAGAAAATCCCAAGTGGAGTTACAAAGAGTCAGACGTGACTGAAAAACTGAACAACCCAAGTTATTATATAGCTATGTGTGTGTATATATGTAAACAAATGATATATGTCTACATATGGGGAGCTATCATTCCACATGTGAATATTAACCCACAAATACCAGCATGCATGTACATATATGTATATTTGTACACATGCATGTGCACACACATGCACATGTATGTACAAACAAGACTGTAAGCTACTCAGAAATTGTTTCATTTGGGGTGGCTAGGTGGCACAGTGAATAGAGCACTGGCCCTGGAGTCGAGAGGACCTGAGTTCAAATCCAACCTCAAGACACTTGACACCCTCACAAAAAGTAGCCATGTGTGACTTTGGGCAAGTCACTTAACCCCAACTGCCCTGCCCTCCCCCTCCAAAAAGCAAAAAAAAAAAAAATTGTTTCATTTGTGTCTTTGGGTACTTACTGTGTAATATGATGCCTAGCACATCTGTACTGATTGATAAATATTGTACTTTAAGATCTCCATAATGATCATTGTTTCTCACAACAACCCTTGGGTGCTGTTATTATGTTTTCTATCTGAAGACTAAGACCGAGGCAACTTGTTCAGAGTCACACAGCTATTAAGTGTCTGAGGCAGGATTTGAACTCAGGTCTTCCTGAGCTGGCTAGAGTTGAGAACTCTTCACTCTGCCATGCAGTCTCTCAGCTCAAGGCCTGGCCTATAAATACTAGCCTTTTGACCACAGACAAGTCATTTGACCTTTCAGTGCTCCAGGCTACTCTCTGAGACTCCCAAGTTACAGAAGAGCTGCCTAACAGTAGAAGGAGTTTTCTGTACTTACACTGTGAGTCTTGTACACCAGTGAAATAACAGATCCAGACCTAAAGAAGGAAACACACACACATACATTTGTACTCTTCTGTAAGACTTTCTTCATTTATTTCATAGGTTAAAAAATTTCAAAATAAAGAAGAAAGTCTCAATGTGATAGCTTGAAGGTGTTTTGGTTTTATTTTTAAGGGCTAATTTTTAAATTACTTTTAGTTTAGAAGGTAGTTTCACTTTAATTTTTCTGGGTGCTTGTCAAATTACCTGAATAAGCACATCCCAGTCTGGCAGCAGATTTCAGCAGGCGCAGCCAAGGGGCAAATCCACACCCACTGTGAAACAGACCATTTGTCAGTATCCAACCTTTAAATCTCCCAAAGTGGAAAAATACCCTGATGTTCTCACTAAAGAAGCCTTCATTGCTGGAGTAAGCCAGATGTTCGGTGAAGAGAGCTGCCAGAAGAGCAAAGGGTTGTGCCCAGGGTGCACATGTTGGGACAGACCACAGCTGCCACGTCTTGTGGACTAGCTAGCGTCTCAAGAGAATTGGACCATGAGGGATATTGTCCTGGCCCTGCCATGGAGGGCTCTTGCAGTAAATAGTCTGTCAGCATCATACAGGTCAAATCCCATTGCCAAAAAGTTCAGGATTAAAGATAGTTACATCTAGGACAAGAAAAATAGAAGGATTTTGTTAATGCTTAAGTAAGTAGTCATTAGCAGGGTCTTGTGAATACTGTAAGGAGACTAGGCCTATGTTCTGTACTATCAAGAAGAATCTGCAGCAGACCTCTGCTTGAAAAATAAGGATTTGGAGTTGCTGAGGAGTCACTTTTTTATTCACTTACTTGGTGGGGAGGAAATAAGAATTCAAGCTTTTGGTGGAGGCATGAAGAGACCAGGCTTACAGGATCATAGAAGTTGAGTTGAAGAGACTTTAGAGGTCATCTAGTCCAATCCCCTTATTTTCTAGTTGAGACTCAGTTCCAGAGAAGCCATGGGATTTCCCTAACATCACCTAGGTAGTAAGTGGCAGGGCCAGGAGTCTAACTCGGGCTCTGTGATGTCTGGCTCAGCACTTCAGGTTCATCTTTCTCTCCTTTGCCATATAGTAAAGATGCTTTTTACTTGAAGGCAGTAGAAAAAAACATGAGGATATCATTAGTTTTATATCCTGCCTTTTGACATTTAATACCCGTTTAATACCCATTAATACATTAAAATACATTTAATGCCAAATCACTTAAGCTCATTGGGCCTCAGTTTCTCCACCTGTAAAAGGTGGGAGTTGAACTCCGTGGCCTTTGGGGTCCCTTCTAGCAGTGTAGCTATGATCCTCCATCTTTGCCTTTCAATCCTCCTGGCTCTGATCCTGGCTTCTAGACTTCACAATGATACCTCAGCTGGTGTCCCATCCTACAGGCTCCCTTGGCACTGGGGGCTTACTTGCTTACTTATTTATATCCCACTACCCCCAGGCCTTCTCACCTTGGACTATACCTCTGCCAGCCCAGTTCCCTTCTTGCACTGGTGAGTGCTTCGTGAAGGCCTCCGTTCTGTGGAGGGGTCTGGGTTAGCCAGCCTTCATTCCCTTCTTGATTATGGTCCTGAGTTTCAGGTACAAAAGCTGTGCCCTTCTGCACACGGGTACCTTCTTCTGCCTCCAAATCTGGGCTTTTTAGCTCCCTTTTGCATGTTGTCTTCCCCTCGTTAGAGCACAAAGCTCCTAGAATTGACTTTCAGTTCTAAACCTGCGATTTTATGATAATTGTTTTGTAGGGCTTTCCATGTTTTTTTCTTGGGCTTCCAGCCTTCAAAAGGCCTACATGCATCTATCTCTTAACCTCAACCTACCAGTTGTGATCCTGACCAAAAAAAAAAAAATGGTCTTTCTTTCATTGGCCTGCAAAGATCATGTCCTGGGCTTTGAACTTACTCAATCACCTTCGGATTTATGGCCCTGGCCTTGGAAACCTGCTGCTGTCCATAATCCACTCCTTCCAGTACAGTCATGAGACTTGAGTCAGATTCTTCCTCTGAAGCTTGCTCTATCTATGTGGTCTTCCTTACCCATCCCCCCCTTTGGTCCTCATTCTCCTAATATAAGAAGTGGGGTTCAAGTCTTGGGCTAACATTCTAAAATAAGAGGGCTGAACTAGAGCACCTCTGAGTTCTTTCTTTCCGGATTGGTTTGGCTGAAGCACACTAATGGGCCATTTGCTACAGTGTTCCACTCTTGGGGAAGTTTGTGACTCTACCCCACTATTATAAATGGACATAGAGGAGCCTTTGCTTCTGGAATTTGTATGTTTCTGGGCACAGACAATTGTCCCTTGACTCCAAGATTCTGGGCTACTTCTAGAATAGTAGATAATGGCTAGACTTCAGGTGAGGCGAGACCTGGGTTTGAATCCTTAATACCTGTGTAACCTGCTTCAGAGGGTTGTGGTGAAAAGTGAGCTAGACAGCATTTGTAAGGAACCTTGTCAATCTTTAAGCCTCTGTAGAAATGTCAGCAGTAATTACTACCTCCTCCAGATTCAGTTTAGAAAATGATGAGTATTATTAAGTTGATTCTGGGAAATCTTCATAGGCACCAGTGGAGAAACTTCATTCTGCAGTGGTGAATTACTTGCCTTCTAGGAACAGAGACTCCACCTGTGATTTCGTTACTGTAGGGAACTCCCAAGTGAGTAAACTCCCTCTGTCAGTGGAGGTTGGCAGTTTCTAGACAACTTCTAGTCTTAGAACAGAGGTTCTTAACCTAAGGTTAAGGACCTCCAAGAGTTCTGTGGATAAATTTCAGGGAGTCTAATTTGAGTGGGAGAAAAAATATATTTCTAATTCAATATAATTGGTTCCCTTGGTGGTACTGTATGTTTTATGCATTTAAAAACATAATTCTGAGTGTCTGTGACAAAAAAAAAACTGGTTTAAGAACCCATCTTAGAGAGTTTTCTAGAACAGTTAGAGGTTTGAAGTGACTTGTCCAAGGTCACAGTGCCCATATGCCTCCTGAGCTAGATTTAAACCCAGGTCCTCTTGCCTTGAGACCAGATCTGTACCCACTGTGCCTTGGTGCCTGTAACAGAGTAGAAAATAGTATCTGGCCATTCAAAATAGGGGTAACCATACGCTCACCTTTCAATTTAATTCCTTTGCCATTGGGAAGTGCTTTTGTGCTATGGATTTTGGAAGATGGATAGGTTTAAGAGTTTGTCCTAAATATATCATTCTTATTGCCACCTTCCTTGACTAATTTAAATCCTGTACTCAGCTTAGACTTCTACCTTGAAAAATATTTTGGAAAGTAAAAATCAGGGCACATGTGACATTTTGTTTCTTGAATGGTTTTTTTTTTAGTGAACTTTTGTTGGTCAGCATGATAGAACTAAATTATAGAACTAAATTAAAGGTAAATTATAAATTTCCAAGAGCCCTCTCACAGAGTTATGATACTGTTAGCAACTCTTGGAACAAAGATGTTGATTCTCACTTATTTCAGAGTAGTAGAGCTTTGATAGATTTTGCTTAAGGGAATTTTACCTCAAGAGTCAGGGGAAAAAAAAGATGGCAGAGCAGTAGCAATGTACACTCTGTAAGTCTGGGTAGTGCTTCATCTGAGATAAACTGACAGATATGTGATGTCGACAGGCTTTGTTGAAATGTACTGGATGCTTTTTCCAGCTAATAAGCTGCGTTGCAGTGGGTTGAACGTTTTGTATCGTTGAAAAAGTCACCTTTTTGCATGAAGCTCAGCAAAGACTTTATACTAAAGAAGTAATTTTAAGTCATAATGAATTATCTGAGCTGAAGTAATTTGTTCAGTTAGCATGTGTAAGATGTGACCTTTGTGAGTATGATCGCATTAATCAAAACACAAAGCAAAAGCAACAATAATCAGGGGTGTTTAGCTTTTGATCAACCTCCAGTTAAACTTGGTACTGGGTTTTCTTGGGTCATTTTATAAGCAGAATCCCCAAGGTACTCAGTGACTTCAGCTGCTCCATTTTAAATAAAATTCATTAAGTGTAGTGTGTCAAACTGAATCGAAGGCGTCTCAAGTTAAATAAAGTTACTTAACTAGAAGTAAAAAAATCCAAACACAGAAATCCTAAGTTGCTCATTCCCAAACCTTATAAATGCCCCCACCCCTTCCTAGGTACGATATTTATGAGATATTGGCAGTCACATTGGAGGGTCTTCACCCTCTAGCACCCTTGAAAATAGAGTTCAAGGAAGATTAGTGGCATCTAAACTCAAAGAATTGGAGCTTTTTCCCCCCCTTTTTGCGCATAATTTTAAAACATTTTAAAAAACTGAATTATTCAGTTCTGTCTATTGATGTAAATTCAAAATAGGATGTTTTTTCTATATGAGGTCAACCTTACTTTCTCTGAGATATTAAAAAGTAGGTAAAAGAGTATTTTCAGACTAAGGGACTTTCTTGAAACTTCGTATATATTTTGCTATAGACTAGAAAGAAGGGAATGTTTCCCAATCTTTTAGGAGTGAGGGAGGAGGAGAAGATTGTGGAAGATCTTTATATGGAAGGAATTACTTGACTCTGTGGCTGTTAGAGGGTTTCTTTGGAGAGAAAGAAGTAGGGAGATTGGATTCAGGTAAGACAACATAGGGAAGAAAACAAAAGTATGCTGGAGCTTATTGGTAAATTTTTAGTGTGGGCATTTACATTTCTGAAATTGGCAAACACAAAAGATAGGGCTTCATTTATTGTTTTCTTCATTGTCTTTACTTTAAAAAGTGATGGAGAAAATGTTGTGTTTTTTTTCTTGGAGAGCTAGTTGTTAAACATTTACCAATTATATCCCTGGAAAAGCAAGTAGGACTTTTTAAAAAGGTATTTACAATTGCTTTTAAGGTTGTATAAAGAAGCTTACTCTAGAACAGGGTTTCTTAACCTGGAGTATGCGAGTTCATTTTTAAAAAAACTATTCCGATATAATTAGTTCCCTTTGTAATCCTACACATTTGATTTTATGCATTTAAAAGCAATTTTCTGAGAAGGACTATCCCAGGGCTTTCCCAGACTGTCAGAAGAGTCCCATGATACAAAAGCAAACAAAAAGGTCTCCTGATCAGTCTGGATAGAATCATTCATGTTTCTTTTCCACTTTCAAATTGAGCAAAACTTTAACCCAGCTACCATGTTTCAGTGCTAAGGCATGGCACATATGGCAGGGATATAAAGATAAAACAAGAGAGTCTGGTCTCCTGGTGCCTACAGTTACTTCTCCATCCTAGAATACATTTCCTCCCCTCGGTGCCTCCTGCAGAGAGCCCTTGTTTCCTTCAAGACTCAGCTATTGAGATCACTTTCTGTAGGAAACCCTTCCCGATGCCTTCACTGACAATACCACTCCTCCCTCCTCCCTAACCTGTCTTGTTTTTATTCTGTTTATGTCTACATGGGTAAGTGGTATTTTTCCCTATAGAATGTAAGGTCCCTGGGGCAGGTACTGTCTCTATATCCCCAGTCTCTAACACAGAGTCTGGTAGCTGGTAAGCTCTTCAGAAAGGCTTGTTGATTTATGCTTTGTATTGCTTTCAGCAGAACACACACTCTTCTTATCTCCTACCCCCAATACATTGTTTTTGCAAGTTGCTGAACCAGGAAGTGGTTAACAGACTGTAATGTTATGGTATTTTTTTTTTTTTACAGTACTCCTTTTTTAGTTCTCCCAGTATATGACAAATAGTGTTTCCAATCTGCAAATGAATGGCAGACTGAAAGAGAAAGTAGAGTGATTTGCATAGGTTTATTAAATAGCTTATTGTCATTGTTGAATTCAAAATTCTCAGTGCTAATGCCAGCTTATATCCCAATTGCAAAATAAAACTTAACACATTAAAATACAAAATTCACTCAGTAGATTTGTGTTCTTAAAAGGTACATTTCATCTGCTAGGTACCATCTTTAGAGGTACAAATGGGTACATTTATACCCATTCTAAGACTAGTCACACTGAACTCATTGCCTACCTATGTTTTTGTTTGCACAGAACCCGGCCATTCCAATGCAGAAGCTGCAGGATATTCAAAGGGCGATGGAACTTCTCTCCGCATGTCAGGGCCCCGCCAAGAACATTGACGATGCCAACAAACGGAAATACCAGTTTTGGGACACACAGCCTGTGCCCAAGCTTCGTAAGTTCTTTTTCTTCTTAAATAAAAGTAAAGCTAAAATAGATAATGAACATGAGCAGTTATCTCAGCAGTGTGACTTGCTTTCTTGTAACAGATTCATTTGTACTGTGATACTTTTTATCCAAATGTAGAACTGTTTCATTTGATTTTTTTTTTAAACCAATATTTATTAAATGTCTACTAAGTGCAGTCCATCGGGCTGGAGTTAGACGATGGAGAAGAGACAAAATTTAGTCAAGACAATGTCTCTGTCTTCCTGGAGCTTATTTAGTTTGGTGGAGATAAAATACTACATAGATACAAAATATAACTCCATATGAAACCCCAGAAGAAAGATGTGAATTAAGGGAGGCCTCACGACAAAAGTAGCTTTTGAATTTGAGAGGAATTCTAAAGGCAAAGAGGGGATGGCACATTACAGGGAACAGGTATGCTAGTAGGGAAGCACTGACTGTGTTTGGGGGACTGAGTAATTCACTGTAATGGTAATGGAATTTGGAGATGCCCCTGAATTGACTGGGTTTTTGGGTTGAGTGTTAAGACCCAGAGCTTGTGAATCCCACTTGTGGGAGGAGCTGTGAATTGGGAGAAAGGCCCAAGCCCAGAGAAGGCCAGAAGGCCTTTTGGGAAGAGCAGTATCCAATATCATGGAGCCTGAGTTGCTGAGAGCCCATTGGAGCTGCCCAGGAC
>CM053597.1:41830101-41849507 GCA_028646575.1 Pseudocheirus occidentalis | reverse complement strand
CCTTGCTGGTACTTTCAGGGGTTCTGGGACTGTTCTACAGGCAGAGAGTGACTTGATGAGGACACTGGCAATGGCTTTGTTGAGCCTTGTCTCCCCAGGAACAGATTGCTGAGGGCTTGCCTGGAGTCAAGATGAAAGAAGGGCCATTCCTTGGGTTTTCAATGCTGAGATGTTATCTTGACTTTGTTATGGCTTAAGGGTAGATGGCCTTTTGTGCTCTCCTGCCCCCTTTTAAGAAAGTACTTGTTAATGGATGGTATTGTAAGTACTTTGAATCCTGGGGTGGGAAACCTTTGGCCTTTTTGTGCTCTGTGATTGACCAAATTTTTATGATTGGAAACTGATCTCTATTTGAGAAGAGACTTTGACTAAATGAATGTACTATTTAGGGTTGAAGTAGTACCTGGATTGAATTGAGAACTTGTGAAATGTATGAATTATACTGTATTTTGACCTTCTCTGTTCTGTGAATGTTTGCTGAATAAATGGCGTTTGCTATGCTGGTAATCTGAACCTTGGAAGTTGCCTTTGCTTGGCATTACATTCACCTTGGCTGGAAGATAAAGTATATGGTAGGGAGTAATACGAGAGCCTGGAAATAGAGCTTGATGTTATATTGTAGAACAGTGGTTCTCAACCTTCCTAATGCCACGACCCTTTACTCGTATATGGGCATATCTGCGTGTGGGTGGACCTGCCTGGAGGTGGATAGAGGAGCAGTGTCTCAATTCCTAAGACCATCGGAAATATGTGTTTTCCGATGGTTTTAGGCAATCCTTGTGAAAGGGTCCTTCGACCCCCAAAGGGGTCGTGACCCCAGGTTGAGAACTGCTGTTGTAGAGGGACTTGAATGGTAGGCAAAAGAGTTTAAATTTTACTTTATGAGTAATAAGGAGGCAGTTCAGATTTTTGAACAAAATTAATATGATGACCTCTAAGGTCCCTTCAAGTTCAAAATCTAGGATCGAAATCTGTGCTTAAAGATTAGTCTGGCTGGTTGTTGTCCTTCATTTTTGAAGGGGACCAAAATGAGATCACTATGTTAAAGTCAAGTTATAGTGCGTCCCATTGTGGCTGATCAGACCGGTATGAGCCTGGAAGCCTCCACTAAAGGTTGGGCACAAATAGTCCATGTGAACATTTGGGGTGTATTCTCTAAATTTGTGTATCTAGTGTTTCTTTTGCCTTTTTTTTTTTTTGAGGGCAGTTGGGGTTAAGTGACTTGCCCAAGGTCACACGGCTAGTTTTTGTGTTAAGTGTCTGAGGCCGGATCTGAACTCAGGTACTCCTGACTCCAGGGCCGGTGCTCTATTCACTGTGCCATCTAGCTTCCCCCTAGTGTTTCTTTTGAACTACTTCAATCCTGCTTTGCTCATAGAGCACAGGACCTTTTCTGATGTGAGGGCACACCATGCTGAGCGGTCCTGTGCCAGTGTCTCCCATGTCACACAATTCCAAAGTTCTTAAGAGGGACCTTGAGAGGATGCTTGTCCTTCTCGCTTCTTCTGAACGCCATGTAGGCATTTACCCTGTGATTTTTTTTTTCCATAAAATAGTCTTTATGGCAAGCATACATTTGGCATTCAAGCACATGGCCAGACGATCAGTTGTGTTCTCTGCACTAGAAATTCAGATCTGTGCTCAGAGATTAGTCTGATATCAGGAAATGATAGATTGGAGAAAGGGGATAGTGGAGGTGACTGTTTGTTAGTCTATTTCAAGAGGAAAGGTCAGTGAAGGAAAGGATGTTGCAGAAACTTGGTAACTTGTGAACACAGAGAAGCAAATACAGAAGGTTTCAAACACGGAAGCTTGAATGATGGTGGTGTCACTGGCAGAAGAGTCCAAAGATTAAAGTGTGGACAGATTGAATTTGAGGTTCTTGTAATCAGTTAGAGATGTCTGTAGGCTACTACAATTCAGACATGAACTCAGCATCAGTGATAGAAAAGGAGGGGCTATCTAGACAGTGGCAGTTATTGAAATCAAGGTCAATTCAGTTGCCAAGGGAGAGGGCAGAGGGAGAAAGAAGACTGCCAAGAACAAGATCTTGGAGAACACATCTCCTTAAGAGGCAGGAAGAAGATGAGGATACAATAAAAGAGTAGTTAGAGGGTAGCCAAGGGAGAGGGTAGTCAAAAATATTCTGTTCTACAGAGTGGTTAGGCAATTTCAGGAGTGAAAAAAGGCAGCTACTGATTAGGTGACTGGTAAAATTTTGAAGGAGATATTAAGAATGAGTGGTGAAGGCAGAAGGCAGTGTGCAAAGGGTTGAGTTCTGCTACTGATGAGGAAAGGAAAGCATTTGCTGTAGGTGATGTTTTCAGGAAAATTAGCAAAGACTGGGCAAATCAATTCATTTTTCTGGGCCTCTGTTACCTCATCTCGAAAATGAGGTTGGACTAGATGATCATCAATCAATGTGTAGCCGTAGTACTACTAAATCTTTTAAGGAAGAGTCACAAATTTTTATGAGAGGATGGAGGTAGGGGAAACAGTGATGGTTTTGAAAATACGATAGCACCAAAATTGTGTATTGTTTTTGATTTTGGTTGTTTTGCTTTTTTTTTTTTTTTTTCCTTTTTGGAGGGCAGTTGGGGGTTAAGTGACTTGCCCAAGGTCACACGGCTAGTTTTTGTGTTAAGTGTCTGAGGCCGAACTTGAACTCAGGTTCTCCTGATTCCAGGGCCGGTGCTCTCTTCACTGCGCTACCTAGCCAACCCCTCATAATTCTTTTTTTTTTTTGGAGGGCAGTTGGGGTTAAGTGACTTGCCCACGGTCACACAGCTGGGAAGTGTCTGAAGCCAGATTTGAACTCAGAAAGATGAGTATTCCTTGACTGTAGACCTGGTGCTCTGTCCATTATGCCCAAAGGTTGAGGATATTGAGGTCTAAAGTGTGACACTGCTGGTGTATAGCCGAACCAAGTGGAAATGGAGTTCGCTGGAGGTGAGGAGACATGGGATTTAAGAGGAAAGAGGATAGTTACAGTAATAGTAGCTTAGCATTATAGGATTTATTACAATAAATTCAGGAAGTGGCCAGTCCTGAAACATCATGATGTAAATGAGAGTTCATTAGATGCTTGTTCTATGTACTCTTCATTCTCTGTACCTCAAAAACTATGTGAGGCGAGTTTTTTTTTCAGTCTCAAAGTACAATATAAATGAACTGCTTTTGTTTTTGTTATCATTATGGGAGCTGCAGAGGCTGTGGGATAAATGAAATGCTAGTTGGCATCCTAGAAGGGAAAGAAACTTAGCTGAAAAAAAATCTGTGGGTTTTAGTGGGTTGCAAGATCAGTATGTCAACAGTATGTGACATGACAGTTCCCCAGAGCTAAGTAATCTTTGAATTTTTTTTGGAGGGAGAAGGCAAGACAGTTGGGGTAAGTGACTTGCCCAAGTGTGTCAAGTATCTGAATCCAGGTTTGAACTCACATCTTCCTGACTCCAGGGCCAGTGCTGTATTCACTTTGACACCTATCTTTGATTGAATTTTTAAAAATATAACTTCCAGGAATAGCAAAGTGAGAGTCCTGCTGTATTCTGTCCTGGTCAGACCATCACCTTGAGTACTGTGTTAAATTCTGAGTGCCACATTTTTAAAAGGATATTGAAAACTTGGAAGGCAATTAAAATGGTGGAAAAAAAAATCCATGCCATATGAAGATCTGGTAAAAGAACCAGGGGTCTTTAGCTTGGAGAAGAGAAGGCTTAGGATGGACCTTCAAGTAGCTGAAAGGATGGATGGAGGATTAAAATTGTTCTCAGTCACCAGAAGGCAGAAGAACTTGCAGCAACAGATGGAACTCCCAAAGAAGCAAATTTAGGCCTGATGTCAGGACAAACTTTCTACAATTGCAGCTGCCTAGAAGTACAGTGGGTTTCTGTTAGAGGTAGTGGGCTTCCCAGCATTGGAGGTCTTCAAGCAAAGGCAGGAAGACTACCTGTTGTTCAGGGGCATTTTTGAGGTGTGGCTTGGGCTTTGGTCACTGAGGTCCCTTCTAACTCTGTAATTCTATCAAAAGCTTAAATTGGTCCATCTGCTTGCATTTATTCTTGAAGATTCTAGAAGGTAACTCTATCCTTCACCTCTCCAAGTAGTACTAAATTACACTAAAAGTTAAATAGAGTCTTTATTATGATAGCTTTTTTTTCTTCTTGTTCTGGCATTCATTCTTTCCAGTCTAAATATGTTGGTTTTAGCTGACCACTATTTGGCTTGCTGCATTTGGTTCCGTGTCAATCACTAAGTTCTTGCTTAATAGTGAAGACAGTATTGCCCAGAAGACATCTAGCTCCCAGCTCTTTTGGAATTTGTTTGTTATATAAATTTACTCACAATTTGGTGTGAATCTTAGGGTGGTACTAGAGGCTCTATTACTGGGACTAACCCAAGAGATTGGGTCAGAACTAGAATAGCTCTAGGCTATCTGAAGCCACTCCAGAATAGAGGGATTTCATGGTGTTAGCCTAAGCTTACTCAGAGTCAACACAATCCCTCATTTGGCATGTGGTCTGCCTTTTGAGGATGGGAATAAGGGACGCGTGAGGGAAAGGTGGCCAGTTTAATTTGTGGCTGTCAGGTATGATTCAGACTTCTGTACCACAGCTGTGGGGTTGCCTCTGGATCCTGTGGCCCAAAGGAGATGGCTTTAAGATAGCAAACCACAGGTCTATCCCCACTCCACACCTCCACATCTCCACACACAATACCCTCTTAGCTCCTGGTGTGATAATGAGGAATTTTTAACATTGCCTTAGAGCTCAGGGGTATGGGCTGGAAATGCCCAGCAGTCCTTCAAAGCTTTATCTTTGGCCCAATCACAATCACTTCTGGAGCCTGGGTTGATAGGAAATAACAAAGGCAAAGGTACAGCAAGAGTTCAAACCAAGCTACGGTGTTGAGAATGAGAAAGGTAGAAGCTGACCTCTGCAGCCCCTCCTCACCAGCATTCCATGAGGAGGTCAAGTGGAGAGGCTGGAAAAATTCTAATTCCAGAGGTCCTTTCTGGCTCTAAACCCTGTGAATTATACATGTGTAATTTCATCTAGGGAAAGATACTCTCTGATGATGCCAGACTCAGTCTGGCATTGTGTGCAGGTAACGTATGCCATGATGGTTTGGAAACATCGCTGTTTTCCTTTGTTCCTTGGGCACTGCAGAGCACAAGCCATACAAATGAGCCTTGCCTTCTTCTCTTATCTAAAAGCCAGCTGACTGTTTTTTGAGCCTGAAAGTATAGCTAAGTATGCTCAATCTGATGTTTCCCTGTTATGACACTCTGGGAGATAATCTTTATAATAGTTGTAATGTTTGGCATTTTACATTAATAGAAGATAGAGCTTTATCTTTAAGATACATTTCCAAGGTGCAGTACGAAAAGTTAGAACCTTTTTGGGTATCTCATATCAGGCATGCGTCACCAATCACAGTGCTTTAGAGAATTTTCCTGGGATGAAATTTGGGGAGCTAGTAAACCTGCTCCCTAATGGTAGGTTTTGACATTTCAGTAGACTGTGAATTCACTTAATCACATGGTTCTAAGAGGCCTCAGAGGTCATCTAGAGTAAAACCACATGTGAACAGGAATCTTCTCTATTACACTGTGGGTTCATATGGTCAGTAAACATTTATTAAATGCCTACGATGTGCCAGGTGCTGTGCTAAATGCAGGGGATACAAAGAAACAAAAGATAGGCCCTGTCTTTAAGGACTCAGCCCATTTCACTCCAGTAAAGTTCTATTGGGACTTTGCTGTTGTTGTTTTAATTAACGCAAACCTAAGCCTTGTGCCCTTTAGAGACAAGCAGAACAAGTCTGATCCCTCTTGCATATGACAGTCCTTCAGGTATCAGGATATTGCTGTGTCTGCTCTTATGTTCCTTTACTCCTATACCTACACCTTTTCTTCTCCAGGCTACACATAAGTAGTCCATCAAACAATTCTCATATGGCATAGTTTCAAGTTCCATCATCTTGCCCACCTTTGTGTGGGTGATTCCTTTTGTTGGTTTATATAGTCATTATTCTATGGCATTCTAAGACTGCTTCTGTTCACCACAAAGACAGCTGCATTTCAGAAAGAATAAAAGTAGATTCAGATTGACTGCAAATATTTCTCTGACTTTGTGTGTGTAATTATCTCCAACAACCTAGAGTGTTAAAAAAGACCCTTCTCCATATTTTTAAACTTGAACAACAAACATTTATTAAGTACCTACTACATGCCAAGCACTGTATAGGCAGGCACTGGAGATATAGATCGAAAACATGAAGCAATCCCTACTCACAAGGAGCTTGAAAATTCTTGGATGGAGAATATTAAATATTTTAAGTAGAGTTAGGCTGAAATTTTAAATGGCTAAAAAAGTCCATAAAGAAAACTTTTCTCTCTTTCTTTTTTAAACAGATGAAGTAATTACATCTCATGGTGCAATTGAACCAGACAAGGACAACATCCGTCAAGAACCATATTCTTTACCCCAGGGCTTCACATGGGACACCTTAAACTTGAGTAATTCTGAAGTAGTGAGTAAAACAATTATCACTTTGAACAGTTTACCTGAGTAAAGCAGCTGTGAGCTGACTTTGGAAGGCAGAGATGTGACACATCTTTTGTCTTCTGCTCGCAGCTCAAGGAGCTGTACACGTTGTTAAATGAAAATTATGTAGAAGATGATGACAACATGTTCAGGTTTGATTACTCCCCTGAGTTCCTCTTATGGTGAGTAACAAGTTACATTTGCTATTCCAGGAGGGTTGTGCACTTCAGTTGTCATATTGAGAGGGAAGGCCTCTCTTCTATTTATTTTTTTAAATCTGTAGACCTTAACTTGTTTTCCCTCTGTCTCTGGACTGATTTTAGGGCTCTTCGTCCTCCAGGCTGGCTGCCTCAGTGGCACTGTGGAGTTAGGGTTTCTTCAAACAAAAAACTAGTTGGGTTCATAAGTGCCATCCCAGCTAGCATTCGGATTTATGACAGGTATATATATATATATATCAAATGTTAATACAACTTTTAAGTGTATATTTTTGTACTTTCACAAAAATGATCTCTTTACTGTGATAATTTTGACATTGAGTGGTAGTATGCACAGAATTTATAATACTGTATCCCACCTACCTCCCCCAACCATTTTTATGCAAATGAAATCAGGCAAAAATGAGTACTAGGGCTTTGCAAGTACTGAAAGGTCATACAGTTGCACAGGCATCTGAATAGAAGTGGGAAGGGCAGTTCTACTTGCTTTAGGGGGAGGTAATGGGAGTTATGTAATCATTTAGTATGTTTAAATACTATAAATAAATGTGTGTGTGTGTTTATATAACACATACCCGTTGGGAGGCAGCATGAAATAATGTATATTAGACTGGCCTAAAATCAGCAAGACCTGGTTTCTTGCCTTTGACCCTTACTGGCTTCGTGACTGACCCTGGGCAAGTCACTTAACCTCTTAGGGCCTTGGGCATTTATTGAAGACTAGAAGTTGCCTAGCTGAGGGTAGAGGGAATTTACTTACCAGGAAGAAAAGGATGAAATTACAAGTTTGGTATGTAGAATGGTTGCAGATCTGCACTGGCAGAGATCTAGAAGTCCCCAAACCAATGAAATTATAGGTTTGGGCTCTCCCTTTTCTCCCCACCCCAAAAATGTGTGTGTACTTGTCCTCTGCTAAATTCTTACTTCATTGCCTCATTGTGGCCTGTGAGCCTGGAGATACTCTCATCCAAAGACCAACAGGTAAATGTAGAGGTGCTTATCACAAAAAGTTGGGTAGAACACTGATATTTTGTTTCCTTTGGTTTTTGTGTGCTTTTTTTAATCTTGGATTTTTTTTTTAATTTTTATTTTTTGCCACAGCAATTCAGAAAATAAGGTGTAGGGGGTTTGTGATCAGTAGTAGTATGAAAGCCTGCATTGATGAAATCCTAGATGTTTTGTAGTGTTCAAACACTTTCATTGTTCAGGGAATGTGTGTGTCCATGATTAGGTCTTTTTCTTTTCCTTTTCTTTAAAATACCAACTGCTAGTTTCTTCTTCTTTGCTGGCTGCCTTCTTGAATTGCCACCCAAGCCATCAGCAGTATGGGGGAGCCCAGTGTAGATGTCCCAGTTTACTATATTCTAGGGGATGCATTGCTCCATACTGGCAGAAAATCTTGACTGTTTTTGTATATGAGCAAGGTTTTCAGGTCCACTAAACATATAGGGCTTGCTTACACAGTAAGGTGACTAAAATGTTAAGCTGCTTCCAAATGAGTGTTGTCCTCTTCAGAGCAGTCACCAGGGAAGGTATATGTTCCAGTGCTATTGCCATCGTTTAAAATGCTGAGAGCTCCTCTTGAGGAATTATTTTCAGGTTTTTTTGGGCACATTCTTGTGTTCAAATTGTCACAAATTCCAAATTAGTAGAGCCTGAGTTAATACATCTGATCCCTTCTTAAACACACACACACACACACACACACACACACACACACCACAAAAGGTTATGCAAAAAAAATTTTCTTGTATTGTCCATAACTTTTGACAATTTGTTTCTTAGTGTGAAGAAGATGGTAGAAATAAATTTTCTCTGTGTTCATAAGAAGTTGAGATCAAAACGGGTAGCACCAGTGCTAATTAGAGAAATAACTAGAAGAGTCAACTTGGAGGGGATTTTTCAAGCTGTTTATACAGCAGGAGTAGTACTTCCCAAGCCAGTGGCTACTTGCAGGTAAGGAGAACTTTATTTTTTGATCAGTTAAAGTCACCATTCTATTTCCATTCTCACCTCCAAACTGAACACGTTTGCTGTCCTCAGGAAAAGCAGTGTCTAGGCATTTTCAAGCCGTCAGACTTAGTATTATATTTATTAACATGTCATTCCTTTGTCTCATCCATTTTTCAGAAGCAAATATACATGGGATATTTTTTTCTTTGATTATTTTCTCCAGGATTGTGTTTGGCAAGCAGTTTCAGGAGCCACAGTGAATACATGGTAACAGTGGAAAAAACAGGCATCAACAACTTTATTTACTAAAAAGGAGAAGTATGTAAGCATTATTCACAGCTCAATCAGTTAGCAAGCATTTATTAAGTACCTATTAATGTGCCAGGTACTGTGCTTAGTGCTAGCGATACAAAAAGAGGCAAAAGATAGTCCCTGCCCTCAGGAAACCTACAATCTATGTACAGTAAAATCAGGAAATAATTAAGAGGTATTTGGCTTCCTTTAGAAGATGTGATTTGAAGGGACTTGAAGGAAGTCAGAGAAGCCAAGAGATACAGATGAGGAAGGAGAACATTCCAAATGTGGGGAGCAGCCCAAGAAAATACCTAGAGCCGAGAAATTGAATATCTTGTTCATAGAAAGTTGTCAATGGATCGAAGAATACATAGCAGAGAATTAATGACGTGTAAGAAGGCTGGCTAGGTTATGAAGGCCTTTCAGTGCTAGACAGAGCATTTTGTATTTGATTCTGAAGGTGATAGAGAGTCACTGGAGTTTAAGTAGGAAGATGACATGATCAGACCTGTGCTTCGAGAGAATCACTTTGGTGGCCAAATAGAGGATGGATTGGCGTGGGGGGAGAGATGTGAGGCGGGCAGACCCACCAGTGGCTAGGCTAGGCTAGTCCAGTCATGAGGTGATGAGGGGCAATTAAGGTAGTTGCTGTCTCAGAGGAAAGACTAGGGTGTGTGTGTAAGAGAAGTAGCGAAGGTGAAATCTAAAGGCCTTGACAAAGTATTGGATATGAGGGGTGGAGATTGTGAGGAATCTGGAATGACTCCTACATTGTGAGCTGTAGGCGCTGGGAGGATGGTGTTGTCTTCTACAATAATAGGAAAGATAGGAGAACGGAAGGCTTTAGGGGAAAAGACAGTGAGTTCGGTTTTGGACAATTCTGGGTTTCAGATGTCTACTAGACATCCAGTTCAAGAGGTCTGAAAATCACCTGGAGATGTTAGACTGGAGGTCAGCAAAAGGATTAGGAAAGGCTCGGCAAATTTGAGAATTGACAGAGAAATGGTCATTAAAAATGAGGAGTGTTAAGATTCCCAACTACTACTACTACTTAGTATGAGCCCCATGGGACAACTGTATTTAGAAAGTGACTTGATGAGGATCCAGCAAAGGAAACTAAGGAGTGATGTGAAAGGCAGAAGGAAAACCAGGAGAGTGGCATCCAAAAAAAACTAGAGAGAAGAGAATATCAAGGAGGAAGAGGGAGATAGCAGTGTTAAAGGTAAGAAGAAAGAGAACTGAGAAAAGGCCCTGAGATTTGGTAATTGGCAATGATTTCTTTCTCATCAGTAACTTTGGAAAGGACAGTTTTGGTGGATTGCATTTAGAATCTGGATTGCAGAGTTCAAACAAAGTGAGAGGAGAGAAAAGTGGTGGCCCCTCTAGAAGTGGATTGCTTCTTAAGGATCTTGGTCACAAAGAACATAAGAAGTAGAAGACAGCAGGGATTGAAGGATTAAGTGGGTTGTTGGGGTTTTTTTTGAGGATGACAGAGACGTGGGCATATTTTAGGCACTAGGGGAGCAGACAGGGAGAGACTGAAGATAGAGTGGGGATGACAGGGAGAAATCTGTTGAAGAAATGTGATGGAATGGGATCACTTGTGTGGGTGAAGGGGTTTGTATGAGAATAAGAGTGAAGGAGGAAACAGTGCAGAAGGCATATGATGTTAGATATGCTCTTACTGAAGCCTAGAGATAACTCTATTAGGAAGTCAATTATTTTTCCCTAGATCATATCTAACCATCTTCCCTTTAGGGAGTCAATTATTTTTCCCTAGATCATATCAAACCATCTTCCCTTGCACCACCCCGCATTTGTCTTTTCAATTTCTCTCTCTCTTAAAATATATAAACAAGTAAGACACACAGGTGGTACACTTTCCATTCAAGTGTACACCCAGGGGCATTGTTTTGAGGCAGATGTTTATTGACAGCTCATTATGAAATACAATATTTTTATTCATCAAAAAACTAAAACAATGAAATTTTAAAAATTAAACTGTACTTAAATATATTACAAAAGGTTCCTTTTAATCAAATTCTTTCCTCCATCCTAAAAATATAGATCGACCTTATGAGCTTTATCTTCTTAGCTAAAAAGGCATCTCTCTGACTGGCTCTTGAACCCCTAACTGCTTGACATTTTATTGTGATAGGCTAGCAGTGAGGAGTTTTAAGGCCTGGCATGAAAAGGCAAATGTTTTTAAAATTCAAAATTTTAACTTTTCTTCTTTGCCAGTCAGGGTGGGTTACAACACAGAAGACAATATAGCCAATATAGGGATTCAAAGTGGGGAAAATGTGTACATTTCTTCTTGACTTGACTCCAGCTGACTAAAGTGCCTGACCAAGATTTGGGGTCTCTTAAGGGAAACAAGGATGGAAAGCAGTTTACCTGTCTTCACCAGCAAATGGAAGTTAGCAGGAAAATTAGGGGAGGATAAGTTGATTTGAGAATCATCAGCATAGAGAGAATAACTAAATCCATCGGAGCTGAAGAAATTCCAATTCCCAAGTACTACTGACTTGATATAGAAGGCTAAGAGGAGAGCTCGGCCCCAGGCCCCAGCAAGCAGGCAAAGATAAGCTGGAGAGGAATAGGCCATGGACCACTAGATGACCAAGTTACTAGATGGAGATCCTTCTTCCTCTCGTCCCATGCAGACACTTGCAGAAGTGAAAGAGGGGAAATAAAGGAAGTAGCATTCATGGTAGTTGCAGCAATTTGGGGAAACTGCCACCATCCTAAATTGACTTTTAGAGCTGCAGAGGCAATATTAAGTTATGCCCACGTTAACCTCATATGTACACCTATGATAAGAAGAGATAGATGAACTAAAACTATGACAGGACAAAGTACACAAATGGAAAAGTAATTGCAAAGGGTCACCAAGAAAATAAGAAAAAGCAAAAAATTTTAAATAATAAAATATTCTGGGAGCACACTTTAAAATAGAAACAGTTCACCTGTTTACATTTTGTAATGCCTAGCCAACATAAACCTGGATTCTCAAGTACCTATTTTCTTGAGTAATTATTGTTTAAAGATGTAACTTAAGTCTGTTAGAAAATAATCTCAATCAGATTAACCAAATAAACAAATAGTAAAAATAGTCATGAAACCATAAGCTCCAAACTACTTATTGTTAAATAGAAAACACAAGTACACATAAGCTCTCATGTCAGTTTTCTTTGCCTTTGTGTACTTGCTGGCTAGTTGTTTTGAAAATACAGACCATGCTTTATTCCTGTTTTCTTCACTTTGCAGCCTTCATAGCTGTCACTGTATGTTATGGTGCACTGACATACACATATATGCCATGCATTATTCAAATCTGCCCTAATCTTTGAATATGCAGGCTGATTAGAGTTTTTCAATTGAAGTAAATATGAAGATAGGTAATTTTTACCTTTTAGTAACATCCTTAGGATAGAGGTTTATTAGTAGTGACTCTTACTGTAGGTTGCCAGATTGCTTTCCTAAAAGGTTCAGTTACCTTTTCTTTTAAAATCTCATCAGCATGGTATTTTTTTAATAGGTTTTGCCAATTTGATAGGTATAAAATAATACTAGAACTTTTGGTTAACAATTCTTTTAATTTCAAGTAGGCATTTTTGTTCCTGCAGCACACATGGTTCTTTAACCACTTATTACTACCTTGGGGAATGGGTATTAGTCTTATAAAATTGTGTGTTAGGTATCTGATTTTTATCAGATATATTTATTACAGAGAGGTAGCAGTTACCCCCACGCAATTCTTTTTAAGACTTAAAGCTGCAGAACAGATGCAAATCTGCACCAGTAGAGGGAGTTCCCTATGACCATAAAATCAAAGGTTTGAAACAAACCAAAAAACAATCGACAAGGATTTTTTTTCTAATTTGGTTTTTTTATTGCAAACATACTTCCAGATGCATCTTTTTCTCCAATAATTTTTTTCTTTTAGTCAGTAAAAATTTTTCTTTCAAATTTGACATAACTATGCCTTTCCTTTTTATTCAAAGGTTTTAAAATTGTGTATTTACATTGATGGCATTGGAGTTTTTATAATTTATCCAATTATAATCTCCTGCTGACAAATTAAAAGTCCTATTTTGGGCTCTCATTATACAAGGGAAGTGACTCTAGGTTCTTGAAGGCCGAGTCATTAGAATACAAGCTGCTGGTAGTTGCTATTATGCTATCAAGGCTTTAAGTACAGGGCCTGGCATTTCTCATCTGAGAAAATACCTAGCCAAGCTCAGAGACTCATCATCAGCTTAGCCATGAGGGAATTCATTTTTCAGGGACAACAACTGAAACTGACTGTGAAGGTATTTGCTCTCTGAACAGGTGAAAGGAAAACTCACATCTTTGAAATCATAGATCCTTAAAGTATCTAATTCTGTGGGTTGTGAGTCTAAAAAACCTGCAGTGCCATTTTCTCAACTATTGGGTTGCTTTCTTCAGCACCTGGTAGTCATGAGTTTTTCAAACACTAATCTGTTACATACCGTCATTTCTACATGTTTTCTCCATTCTGTTCCATTGATTTAGTTTTATCCACCCCCAAATCATTCTGATAATTACCGCCTTTGTTTTTCACAGGATCAGTGGTGGAGGTAAAGATCTTATTGAGCTGGGGTAATACTGATGTTTCTTCTGTAACTTCAAGATTTACTTTTACAAAAGAAAGGAAAGCCAGAATAAATAAATATATGTATGTATATGTGTGTGTATGTATACACACATATATACATATATATACACACACACATTTGTGGGTATTGGGAATAATTTCGAGGTAAAAACTAAATAAAAAATAACTTTCTGATATCTGTAGATTTTAGTGGTATACTGTTGAACAGCTTAACTAGAAGGCTTAAATTAAAGTGAAAGCTTTAGAAACATTGGGTAACAAGAATAACTTTATAATGATATGAGAAGATCAGATTTAAAAGTTTTTGTTGCACTGTGTTTCCAGATACTGGCATCGATCACTAAATCCCAGAAAATTGGTAGAAGTGAAATTTTCTCACTTGAGTAGAAATATGACTTTACAGAGAACAATGAAGCTATACAGACTTCCTGATGTAAGTAAGAACAATTTGCGATTCTTCTGAGCTCAAACCAATGAAGCTTTGAGCTTAGAAAAAGGAATATTTATAGGGGGTGTAAAAACATACTGAATGTTTGTAAAGGTGACATAGCGACAGGACCACAGAGGACACACATGCTAGCAGAGGTTGGCAAGTTTATTTTTGAAATACCAGAGATTTTTAATGGCTTGATTATTCAGTCTGTGGTTGGACAGGACCAAACTCAGGAAATACAAGTCTTTCAGGGTATGAATTTGTCTATTGGAAAAATCCAGGATCCTGCTATTTTAACTTCTTGGAATGCAAATAAACATTTTCTACAAGAGGCCTGTAGAAAGAGATATTTTATCACTCATATCAATAAAATAGTCATGTTCTTAGGGTTAAACTGTTAAGAACTGTTCTACAACAATTGCTTGTACATCCATGGGTGCTAGCCCTGGCTTTGTGCGCTCTCTCTCTCTCTCTCTCTCTCTCCTCCCCCCCCTCCCCCCGGTCTCTCTCTTTCTGCTTTGGTTTTTGGACTTTGACTGTGCTTCTTACCCAACTATCCTCTCTTAGATTATTACAAAGTATCTGAGTACTATGATTTCATGGGACGATAAGTGTAGAATATAGCCATTTTCACCTTGAAAATGGTGAAGAATCTTTCTGTTCTCTGCAGTTTCTTTTGTTTTGGGGAGGCAATAACTCACATGTTTGAAGCTTTTTTTTTTTTAAGCAATCTATAGAGCCCTTTTTTTACAACAGTCTTATGATGTTGGTAAGTACAAGTATATATCCATTTTATAGACTTGGAAACAAGCCCAAAGGAGGCACTAGGTTAAGATCACAAAACTAGACTTGGACCCAGCCCAGATCTTTGTACTACACCAGGCAGTATCTTGTTTATCTGATAACAGAATTCCTAGTTTCTGGGGAAGATGACTAACTAGAGGAGAAGAGACGTAAGTAGTTGGAGAATATAGACAGTTTGTCATTTTTAGGCTACTTACCCTATCAAAGGGAAAGGATCCTTTTCCTTTCAGTTCAGTTAATTCTGTTGCTAGAAGCAGTGGAATGAAAAATGGTGATTCACTGTCTCTGAGTGAGTTGAAGGAGAAAGGAAACTGAGAAAAAAAAAGAAACCAGGCAGAGATAAGGAGAGTCCTCCAAGGTCAGGGAAGGGAGATGGGGCAAAAACACGGAGGCTCCAAAGGACGGAAATTGAGGTAGAGACTCGGGGACTTTCATCACTAATCTGATAAATTTTCTCATGGTTTTTCTTTGTAGTTAGTTATTTGTAGTACTAAACTGTAAGCTCCAAGAGGCTTAAAGATGTGATCTTATCTGAAGTCTGTATAGTGCTTCATGTCTACTAAGACAGTCATCAGGAAACTAATGCTATAAGGCATTTCAGAGAAAGCAAAAGGGAAAACCCCTCTTAATGTATCATTTGTTACATTAATATATACATTAATGTATCTTAGGTACCCTTGTGCTCCCAGACCTTCAGTTCCATTGTGAGCACCAAGGTCTTAGAAGTAACACATGGGAATATCTGGAATTTCCTAAGTAATTTATTGATAGTACCCAGCTCTGGGGCAGTGGGGGTGATCTGCTTCACTTCGGGCTTGGTTTAACATCTCCTGTTCAGTAACTTCTTTCCTCCCATTTCTATGACCACAAAAGATGACTCACTTTCCCTCTCCCCTAGACTCATAACTGTAAGGTCAGGCCTGGAAGTCCTACTTCTATTGTTCTTCACTGAGGTTTCTAGTTCATGTGCTAGTTTGGGTTTGGGAATGAGAAGTGTTTAGTTCATTGTTGTCAGTGTCCTGCAGCAGTCCCAATTACACTAGCTTATTCATTCATCCTGTAGTTATTCTGACAATCTATCCTGCTTCTGTCTTTTCCTTCAGTTAATGTATGAAAGCTCTCAGGAGTCATCCATTTCATCTTTTGAGTCTCCTATCCTTGACATAACATCTTGTGGTATCAGATTCTTAAAATGAAAGTTCTTCCCTTAAAGATAAAAGTAACAAAATTATTGCCAGTACCACTGAAGGGCCTTATAGTTCATATATTTACTTACATGTGAGGTAAATCCAGCCCAAGTTTTACCTATCCCAGCCTTCCACTAAGTCAGCCTCTTTGCCTGTTTAACTCTCAGCTTGGTTATGTAAGGTATTTTCATACTTGTGCCCAGAACCAGAGATACCCTAACATCATCTGAAAAGAATCCAGAGTATCATGCATACACATTTCCCTTGCCTTTGTTCACATAACCAAGTTAAATGTATTGTAAATGAATAATAATGATAACTATAACTTCCATCTTGGCCTCTTTCTCACCTTTATCACTCCCTGTGTAATTTTGGGTTAAATCTCTCAAAGATCCTACTTTTTGTTCATCTGCAAAATAACATATTTGAACTAGATGATTCTTAAGAGTTGCTTGGATGTGAATCTTGCCCTTGCTATTTAGTGCATGGGTTCTGTGGCTGGTTACTTTCCCCTTCTAATGTGTCAGATGGGAGGGTTAGATTAGATAAGGTCTCTTACAGTTCGAGTCCTATGATCACCCCCTTTTCCTTCCTCTTCATTGACCTAATTGCCATTTATCACTATCTTAAACAGTCACTCTGAGATCAAAAACTGGAAAACATCAAAATCCTATTGGGCAGGAGAGTAGGCATGACAGAGGAAGAAAGCCACAGGAAGTAATACCCCCCCACCAACCCCAAAGAGAAAGTACTTCTTGGTCACTTTGGCCTGTAAGCTTCTCGTTTCCAGCACTACTTACTAGCAAACAAGCCTACTCTTGTCATGTAACCCAGCTTTTGGGTTGTTTTTAATGAACTTAATGACTTTTATAATACAAAACACATACAAAATAAAGAATAAAGATCTTACATAGAACCCATAGCATTTAGTAAAGTAGAATCAGATAAATTAAAAGCCTCAAATGTTTTGTTATAGTTCACTTCCAAGTCTGTCAGTTGACTCCATTGGTAACCACGTACATATCAGACAGGCCTTAAGTTTTGCTTCACATCAGACCGACCTTTCCATACTTGCTTTTTACATATTTGTATATTTACTGTTTATCTTCTTACTACACAATAATGTTCCAGCATATTAATATGCCATTTATGCAGCCGTGTTTCAATTGTCAGGCACATAGACTGATTCCAGTTTTGTGATTTTTAAAAACAGTCACTCAAGTATTTTTGTATAGCTAGGTCCTCTTTTCCTAGTAATGCAAATAGTGGGTCAAAAGACATGGTCATTATTTTGCTTGTATATTGCCGTGCTCTGAACTGTCTGATACATACCCCTCCCCCCTCCCAAAGTGCATTATTTAGAGTGCCTTTTTCTACCTAGTCTTGTCAATATTACATTTTTCACTACTTTTTTTTGTCCTTCTGATGGGTGGTATTTAAGGTAGGCTTGATTTGTATTTATTGAATCATTGAAGAGTTTGAACATCTCATAGTTGTTTGTATTTTGTCTTTCTAAAATTGTCTATTCTTGCCCCTTGACCACTGCTCCACTAGGGCATGTGTGTTGTCATGAATATGTATCGATTTTTTACATAGCTTCTGTATATCAGACCTTTGATATATTTAAAGTAAAAAAATTTTCCAGTTTGCTGCTGAGGATTGTGCTTTTATTTTTACATAATCAAATTTGTCATTTTTTCTGATAATTTCTTATATTTTATTAAAATATTGCTCCTTTCCATATAGAGTTGAGACAAATAATTTTTGTCTTCCTTTTTTTATGGCTTTTCTATGTGTATATGGATCATTGATAAAATTTAGATTTTAGTTTGGTGTAAGATGTGCATCTCAAACCATTTTTAAAATAAAATAGCTATCCAGTCTGTCTAGCAGATTTTACGAATTCCTTCTATTCCCTATTTTTTAAAATGTGGGTTTATCAAATACTAAGTTAGTTAGTGAAAGTAAGTTACCAGAACTACCAGTTCTCCTCCCCATCTAATTCCTCTGTATCAATTCTTCCTCTTGCACCTCATTTGTATGGAATAATTATTCTTTTAAACTATTCCTAAATAGACTGACACAAAGAATTCAGTTTTTAGGTTTTCTGTATTGTTCCATTCATCTATTTCTCTAAGCTTTATTTATTTTTATAATTATAACTGCCTTATTAGGACATTTTGTGATCTAGTAGTGCTAGAACTCTCTTTTCCTGCTTTGTTTTGTATATTTTTACCTGCCTGTTTTTCCACATGAATTTTAGAATGATTATCAAAACTGATGAGATAAACTTTTGATATTTTTATTAATAATGCATTTTTTTTTCAAAATTTTATTTTAGACTCATCAGAACACAAATACAGAATAGAGAAAAGAAACAAAAACATCATAAACTTAAATACTGGAGCTTAAATACAAAGTTAGAAAAAAATGTGTGCATAGCAGAACATAAGGATGTAAAAGATATAACAATACATTTTCATTTCAAGGAAACTTAATAATACTCATTATGATAATCATTTGTCTTTGCTTCCTTTTAAGTTTTCTTTTGTTCTCTGCTGTGCATTTTATTACTTTATTGTGGTGGGGGCAAGAAAAAAACAAAGTTTAGCTATGTTTCTCTATAGCTATAGGTATATATAGACACATAGACATACACATTCCCAAACCTGTTGTACTCCTGATCTTTGTTTTTATGTATGTGCATATCTCTTGTTATCTATCCCTTCTGCCTCCTCTACTTTACTTCTGCCCACTACCTTGCCCTCCTGTGAGTTACCTACCCCCATTCAAGGATCCCTTCCCTATCCTTCCATTCCCATAAACCTAAACACCTTTCTATAACTCTATTTTACCTATTCCTTCACCTTCCCCTCTAAAGATCCCTCCCTCCTTTGTCCTCTCCCCCCTCCCTAAGCCCCTTACTGTTTTATTTCTTCTGAATTTAGAAGAATTTTATACTGTTCTAAATATATGTATTGTTCCTCTTAAACCCATTCCCGGTGAAAGTAAGTTAACAGAACTACCAGTTCTCCTCCCCATCTAATTCCTCTGTATCAATTCTTCCTCTTGCACCTCATTTGTATGGAATAATTATTCTTTTAAACTATTCCTAAATGGTTTTACTTTGTAAATTCATATACTCAGGTTTACCCCAATCTTTCTTATGAGCTATCTGGTTACTGATAAGAATCTTAGACATACATTTTATATATATATAAAATAAACAGTCTGTCCTTATGAATACCTTATAAAAGTCTTTGTGACGTGCCTTTTATTTCTCTTGGTTCGTATATGTCAAATTTTCTATTAAGTTCAGGATCATTT
>CM053597.1:41807096-41829601 GCA_028646575.1 Pseudocheirus occidentalis | reverse complement strand
TGGGGGGGGTAGGAGAAAATTTGTAACTCAAAATCTTGTGGAAATCAATGATGTAAACTAAAAATAAAGAAAAGTTGATTTAAAAAACCTCTTTTGATAACAAAATTAATTCAAATAAGAATAGAAAAAAGGGGCTGATATACAAAACAGTAAATTTATATTGTACATGGACACACAAGCCATGCTCTCTTCTGCAGTTTCTTCCTTCTTCTGTGTATTTTATATTGTGTCATGTTTGCTTAAGTCTTTCCTTTTCTTGTATCATTTTCTAAATATTTTCTTTTATCTTCCTGAGATAGGAGTAGAGGAAAGCAAGTTTTGATGGCAAGGTCAGAATCTTTGTGGACCTAGTTATTTTTGAAAGCTTTTTGCAAAGTTGACATAGAAATATTTCTCATTTTTTCTTATATATTTGTGGGCAGATATAAAATTATTTCATGTGTCCTTTTAAATTTAGGATTACATTTCCTAATAAAGTAAATAACAGAAGGCATTTAGAGATTTGTAACTAGGCTATTGAAGGATGTGGAAATAGCGTCACATAAGGAATAGTAAAAGGAAGCAGCAACATTTATAAAATGTACATGTGCCCCCTTCTTTCTTCTGCTCCTGCCATCATTCTGGTGTAGACCTTTATCACTTCACATCTGGAATATGACAATAGCCTGCTAACTAATCTTCCTTTCTAAAGTCTTTCCCTTGCTCCAGTCAAATCTTCCATTCAGCTATCAAAGTCATCTTCTTAAAACACAGGTCTAACTATAGCATCCATCTATTTAATAGATTCCAGTGGTACCTGACTACATTCAGGATCCAATATACAATTTTTGTTTGGCATTTAAAGTCCTTTATAACCTATTCCCTTCCTGTTTTTTCTGGTCTTCTTATACCATAATCCTTTACCTCTCACCCCTACATATGTTGTTATCTAGTAAGACTGGAATAGACATATTGGTTGGACTGTTAATAGGTAATGAGCTCTGCCTATATGGGATTGCACACCATCTTGGGCAGGGGAGGGAGGTAGAGACAATTCAAAACTTATGGAAGTAAATGTCAAAACTAACAATAAATAAATTAATTTATTTTTTAAAAAAAGTAATAAACTCCCCTTGAGAGAGTGGCCAAACATAGCCATTTTTCAGGCACAGTGTAGAAGGAATTCCTATATTGAATGGAGTTTGTACTAAATGACCCTGAAGCTTTCTTCCTACTCTAGGAGTCTACTTATTAAGCTTTTCAATAAAAAAAACACAACTCTTTGCACAAGGATGATAGTAAAAGTCCTTGGACTAGTTCTAAGACTAACTACATTTAAGAATCAGTTTCTTTATCATTTTTCTATCAATATAAGGAATAATAAGAATATGCTTTATATGGTATTTTAAGGTTTGCAAAGCAGATAGGAGCAGTTACATAAGCAAATAGAAATTAAACAGAATATTTCCTTAACATGGATACTTTAGAGTTTAATTAAAGAGCCGGTTAAGTGTTTGGATCCATTTTCCTTGAGTCCAATGTCTCCTTCTATCTGCTTTGCAGTAGGCTCATACAAATGATTCAATGTTCTGCCTAGAGGCAGAAAATGTTGCACTGGGTGACTTTCTTTCCCCTCTCTTTTTAGAATGATTTTCATAATGCTGCCGAAGATGTCAGGAAACTAAAAACCAGGCCAAATGATGAAGAACTCAAAGAACTCTATGGACTCTACAAACAATCGATTGTTGGAGATATTGACATCGGTAGGGTACTTACACATTTCTTAATTGGGTAGCGTCAGAGGTTTTGAATAACAGTTATGATGCCATCTAATAAAAATGCAAACTTTAAAAAAATCTGTATTTCTTTTGGCAGAGTGTCCAGGAATGCTAGATTTAAAGGGCAAAGCCAAGTGGGAAGCATGGAACCTCCAAAAAGGTGTTTAATTGTTAAACTGGGAAATATATATTTCTTGTTTGGTATGCCAGAAGATTAGCAAAGGTAATCTGTTTCTTTTCTTTTCAGGTCTCTCAAAGGAAGATGCCATGAATGCCTATATTTCTAAAGCAAAAGAGCTGATAGAAAAATATGGGATTTAGAATAATGCTTGACAGAATTCTTTTTCATTATGAAACTTTCTTATAATGTAAAATAAATTAACATTTAAGGGAAAAGGTAATATTAACTCTTCATGTTTCACCTCACTCCTTAATGTGAGTTGAAATATTGAATTGTAGTGTGTAGAAGAAACTTAAATAAATTTTTACTTTCTTTAACTATACAGAAACTTGTGGCTTTTTTAAGAAAAAAAGATTGTTTTGTGGAGACTGGGCAAAAATGAGAAAATAACTTCACACTTATCTGGTTTGAAAACATGACACTGATATTTATACACTTAAAAAAAAGTAAATCCAGCTAGGGCTTCCCCAGTAAAGATAATTCACAATAATAAGCAGATGAAATGCACTTTAAGGCTGCAAGTGGAAGAAAGAACTTTCAGAATAAAAAGGTGATAGTTCCATTATATTGCATCCCAATCAGATCACATCTAGAGGACTGTATTCAGTTCTGCAAAACGATGTTAAGAAGTGGGGAGTAGCTAAAAGAAGACAACTAGGGATGGAGAAGGGTCTTGAGTCAGTGACATATAAGGATTTCTTGAAGAAACTGGGAACATTTATCTAGTCTAGAGAAAATTTAGGGGGATGCAGGATCATAGATTTAGAGCTAGAAGGAATCATTTTATAAGCCATGTAGCCCAACTTTGTTATTGAGGAATGAGGACAAGAAGGATGACATAATCTCACCAGAGTCACACAACTACTTAGTGTCTGGGGTAGAATTTGAACCCAAGTATTCCTGACTTCAAGTCCAGTAAATATTTGAATTGTCTGTCATAGGGAATAGGATTAGATTTATCCTAGTTGGCTCCAGAGGACAGAATTAGGAGCAGTGTGTTGAAGTTGAGAAAAAGAAAAATTTAGAAATGATGTGAGAAAATTTTCTTCATAATTAAAGTGATCTAAAAGTGGAAAGGATGGCCTTAGGAGGTTAGAGATTTCACACCCTCACTGAGAGATTTCACACAAAAGCTGAACGAACACTTGTTGGATGTGCTGCAGGGATTCTTTTTCCAAGGGTATAGACTGGACTTTCGATTGTCTTTCAATTCTAAAATTCTATGCTCAGCAATGACCTCCCAATATCCTCTATGGTAGGGATTTCTAACTTTGGGTACATGAAGTTGGTTTAAATACACACACAATAATAATTTGTATTGTACTTTGTAAATTGAATGTTGGTGTAATTAGTTTCCTTTGCAATATTACATATTTTATTTTACGCATTTAAATGCATTGCTCTGAACCTTCACCAATTATCAAAGGAGTCCATAACATATTAAAAGAAAAGACTAAGAACTCTTGCTCTAGGCTGATTTCAGAAAAACCTGTAAAGAGCTCTATAAACTGATGCAAAATAAAGTGAGCAGAACTAGAACACTGTACATAGTAATAGCAATTTTGTATGATGATCAACTGTGAATGACTTAGCTATTTCCAGCAATACAATGATCCAAGACAATTCCAAAATACTCAGGATGAAAAATGTTATCCACCTCCAGAGAAAGAACTGTTGGAGTCTGAATGTAGATCAAAGCATTGTGCATTTTTTCATGTTTTTTTTCCTTTGGGTCTGTGTCTTCTTTCACAATATGGCTAAAATGGTACTATGTTTTACTTGATTAAATATGTATAAAATATCAAATTGCTTCCTATCTCAGGGAGGTAGGAGGTGAAGAAAGGAGAGAGAAAATTTGGAAATAAAAATTTTAACGGGTGTAACAAATTGTCTTTACATGTAATTGGGGAGAAAACAGGTTATTATTTTTAAAAAGAACAAGAAGAAACCTTGCTCTAGGACAGTAGTTCTCAACCTTCCTAATGCTGTGACCCTTTAATACAGTTCTTCATGTTGTGGTGACCCCCAACCATAAAATTATTTTCGTTGCTATTTCATAACTGTAATTTTGCTACTGTTATGAATCTATCTAATGTGCAGGATGTATTTTCATTGTTACAAATTGAACATAAACCACAGGTTGAGAACCACTGCTCTAGGACTACCTGTTTATTGTCCTTGGAAGACTGAAATTCAATGAAGGAAGAGTTTGTTTGATCAAGTGGAAGACAGGGTTGTAATGCCAAGCAAAGGCAACTTCCAAGGTTCGGATTACCAGAATAGCAAAACCCATTTATTCAGCAAACATTCACAGAACAGAGAAAGTCAAAATACAGTATAACTCATACATTTCACAAGTAAGTTCTCAATTAAGTACAGGTACTCCTAGACAGTACATTCATTTAGTCAAAGTCTCTTCTCAAATGGAGATAGTTTTCAATTCAATCCAGGTACTACTCCACCCCTAGAGGGTCTCTTCTCAAATGGAGATCAGTTTCTAATCATAAACAAAGTACGTACATTGGTCCCACCCCTGGTCCCAAAGTAATTATAATGCCATCCATTAACACCAAGCCCTTTCTCAAAAAGGAGCAGGAGAGCACAAAAGGCTATCCACCCTTAAGCCATAACAAGATCAAGGTAACATCTCAGCATTGAAAGCCAAAGGAAAGGCCCTTCTTTCATCTTGACTTGAGGCAAGCCTTCAGCAGTCTCAGTTCCTGGGGAGACAAGGTTCAACAAAGTCATAGCCAGTGTCCTCATCAAGTCATACTTTGCCTGTAGAACAGCCCCAGAACCACTGAAAGTATCAGCAAGGCCCCCTTCCAGGATTTCTGTGAACATACAACAAGAAAGCCCTTCTTCAGGGCTTCTTCACCAACAGCTAGGTTCCAGGACCTCTAGAACAGCAGTCCTGTCCACCATCAGGTGAATCTGGAAAAACAACATCAAAACAGACAGACAAAATAGCAGCATCACAGCCATGCTTCCTCAGTTTTCAGCAGCTCCAGGCGGCAGTCCTCAAAAATCCTGGGCAGCTCCAATGGGTTCTCAGCAGTCTCTCTCAGCAACTCAGGTTCCATGACACTGGATACTGCTCTTCCCAAAAGTCCTTCTTCTGGCCTTCTCTGGGCTTGAGCCTCTCTCCTAATTCGTGGCTCCTCCCAGATCATCCCTCTCTCTTCATGTCAACAAGTCCATCCCACAAGTAGGATTCACAAGCTCTGAGTCTTAACACTCAACCTAAAGGCCAAGTCAATTTAGGGGCATCTCCAAATTCCATTATCATTACAAGGGTCCATCAAGGAGCTTTTTCCATGGCATCTGCTACACTGTAGGTCTTCCATTATTCTGGCATAAGTTGATTTCAAGATATTGGGCAAAGGACATAGTTGGTAGTCCAAATTATCTTTGTGCCCTGTTACTGAGAGAAGTTCTCATAACAATATCAATTTAGGGGTTGAAGGATAACACACTTGAAATTCTACATCATTTGTAGTTTATTTTAGTCCATACCATCAAAGCTCAAAACCAAGCTCAGACTCAAAGCCAAAAAGAATTACAATGAGTTTTATGACATAATTGTAAAATATTTCAAAATAGAAATAATAAAAATTTGACTTATTTTACTTATATTTTCATTAGTTTTAAGTTATCTCCACTGAAAGTAATAGCAATTCTTTTTGAACAAAAAATTCTGATTATTATAAAATCCTCTTCTAATAAACAAATCAACATTTCAATTTAACGTAATAAATAATTTTTATAACCTCTATGTTGAGCATAGGGTTACATTCTATTTAGGTAAGACACTTGGCTACAAATATATTTTCTTCTCAGTTTTATTCTGCTCCACTGCAAAAGAAGGTGAGAGCTACAGGAAAATTGATCCCAAAGCTCTTAAAAGTAGCTTTATGGGGTATAGGCAGTGTTGGACTTCGAGGTAAAAAGACCTTGGTTTTCATTCTACCTCTAACACTAGCTGTGTGGCAATAGGCAAGTCACTTAACTACTATATGCTTCAAAAAAAAATCCTTGGTCCTTAGACATGAACTGTTTTGATCTTTTGGTGGAAAACATTTTCATACCAAGAATTCCTCACAGGGATGAAATCACAAATGCTTTGTGAATCTGTGTATTAATGGAAACAAGAATAATTTCATCTTAATTATTTCTTTAACATTATTTCCACTGGTCAAATAATAGGAAAAGTACCTTTGTGTTTTATTGATGGGGATAAACCTACAAATGAGAGCAATGAAAAATTCAATGATCCTAATACAAAGAGAAATAGCTTGGTTTGACTGTCTAGTACAGTATTTATTTGTTTGGAAGGGTTCAGGTTTCTTATGGCATATGGCAAGAAGAATCCTTAGATTTAATCAGTCACCCTGATAGGTTTTTTAAGCATAGCTTTTAGTCTGTTTATAAATAAGACTAGAATGAACTAAAAATATAGTCACTTTGATTGCCTTAGAGTACTATAGAAAGGATTTACCCACCACCAACAATCAAAACTCTGCACCTCAAGCAAAGTATGACATTTCAAGGCATCTGGTTACGTAGTTGATGATGAAAGTCTCATTGGAAGGGTTAGTGAGATAAAAGTGATTCCCAGGAAGTTGGTGCGATTCTACACTCCCACTGGTTAGGTCCTTCCAGCCTAAGAAATAACCAAAACAATATAGACTTTTAGCAATACCCCCAAAGGCATTTTTTTTCCAAAGGCATTCCTTACTCCTATATAGTATTACGCTAGGATTTCTCTGGACAGCTTGAGGGCTCTTCTGGTATCCTTGCAGTGTTAGAGGAATACAAGGAATCACACACACCCCCACCCCCTCCCCAGGACATCAGGTAGATTATAGGGCAAATTTATTTGAGGACACACACCACTGTCCGGGCAGGAGCACATGGACCAAAATGACCTACATGGCTAGAGGGAATGTCCACAAAATGAACTGACAGATCTACTGACATCAAAGATTCCTCACTATAGGGTAGACTTACATGACTTAGCTTTTGCTACATGTATCTTATCCCTTCACTTACTTGAAGACCTATTTATACAATAGGCTCATTTTGCATGCGTCTTAAATCCTCACCATTTAAATTGAACAAGATCCGGTTGACTTCTCTCCATGACTTCTCTCCAGATCTGTGAGGTAACATTTTGCTAAATACAAAAGAAGCCATTAAGAGTACTTTACCTCCCACTTTCTTTGCTGTATCTTCAGTTCCAGAAAAACATGTGATATCACAAGTAAGAAGAGTCTTTGATGGTCTTTCAAAGCTGCGAACAGAAAAAATTTCATTTTTCCTAAATCTTCGAGATTTCACAGTCTCTCTTTGTTGTCAGAGTAGTGATGCTCAAATGAACCCCTGCTACATTCTCCCTGTCAAATTAGCAAATATCAATCAAGATTTATTAAGTGCCCATGTGCCAGGCAGTGTGCTAAGCACTTAATGAAAATTAAGGGCAGAGGATGAAACTATTATTCATGATAAACTCGGGTAGTCTAAAGAGTCCCAGACCCTTGATTGACTTAGAGTCTACCTTGGTCTTGGTTCTGGGTCCCTTCCATGAATCTGGAAGTTGCAATAAGGCAACAACAAATTCTGTCCATAAAGTATACAATTCAGAGGTTGGAGGTCAAATGCGAAACTTCCACAGCAATGACATACCTCTTTTTATCAGTCATTGCCACATTGATGCCTTCCCTTATCACCAGCTTCCCAAAGAGGTTGGCAGTAGCCCTGAGTCAAAGCTAGAGACTGGGTGGGTGGGTGGTGTTTCAGATTTAGCCCAACCTGCTTTCTGGGGTCCAGTCAATACAATTCATGATAAACTTAGTATATGCTGAGAGGATATAGGTAGTAGGTGCTGTGGAGGACATAAGAGAGACATAAGGCACAGTCCCCACTCTCAGAGAACTTAAACTCTTCATTAGGAGAAAAATCTACTCCAGCCTGGGGGAGGGGGCAGGGAAACTACATTATTACAGTGATGTTCTTGGTGTATGCAACCAAAATGTGTTTTATACATACAACAGTAAACAATAGGAAGTCAGAATAGCGAAACACTATTTGGGAGCTGCCTATTAAATCAGAGGAAGTTTCATGGAGTAGGTGGGGCTTCAGCCCATTTTTAAAAATGCAGCATAGAATGCTTATAAAAGATAATTTACAGGACAGATAAATGGTGAGATGTCACTAAGGTATGGGGCAGGTGTGGGAGCAAAACACAAAAAGAACATAATATCAAGTTCTCTTGCTATGGAAAATTTTGCTACTGGTAACCAGTTAAATGAACATATCCTACTATACCTTGTTACATTTATTTTAAAATTTTATTTTTATTGACAAATTTTGTTTTTAACACATCATACAAAAACTCAGAGTGTTCACTGGTGTATCCCTCATGCCAAATAATCCTTGATACCAGTTCAGTAAAACTACCTATGAGTGACTAGAACTGATGGTACAGGTAACCAGTCCTACTCTTTGGTTATCTCTTTTTTGTCAAAAGAATCAGTACAAGGACAGCTAGGTGGCACAGTGAATAGAACACTGGCCCTGGAGTCAGGAGGACCTGAGTTCAAATCCAACCTCAGACATTTAACACAAAAAAAACTAGCCATGTGACCTTGGGCAAGTCACTTAACCCCAACTGCCCTGCCTCCCCTCTCCAAAAAGCAAAAAATCAAATGAACAAGCCAACAAAAACTAAAATAAAAAAGAGTCAATGTGGTGTAATTGATAGAAGGCCAATCTTGGGCAAGACAACCTGGATTCCAGCCTGCCTCTGACATGTATTAGTGGTGTGACTCTGGGTAAGTAAATCAATTAATCTTTCAATGTAGTCAAGGACTGTGAGTCATAGACCTACCAAGATGAAAACTAGGGGTCTAAGGGAAGCATTTATATGTGCTTTATAATGAAGCATCTACTATGTACCTACTAAGCACAGAAGAAGCAATAAAGCAATCTTTGCCCTCAAGAAGCTCATGTTCTTCCATTTTATGAGTTTTTGTTTCCGTAGCTTTAATATTTATAAAGTTATATTTATTTAAGTTTAATTTAAGTTTATTTATATTTATGTAAGTTAATATTTATAAAGGGACGTGTATATGTGTTGTTCTTTCATCTCTGCTCTACTCACCCTGTTTCATTCAAAGGATAATGGAAGATGGTAGAAACTGAAGTAGCCCCATGTTACTTAGGTTAAGCCCAGAAAATATTAACCAGAGCTCCTGATTCTCTCTTGGGCAATTGGTTGGAAATAACAGAAACTGCATAAGGTCATGGGAAAGAGCTCTGAACTGGAGGCCAAAAGGTCTGGGTTCTACCCTTGGATTTGGTTCTGCCTTTGGGAATGTCTCTCACCCTCTGTGCCTCACCTTCTTCATTTGCAAAAATGGGGGTTTGGAAGAGATGATTTTTAAGATGCCTTTTACCAATCAAAGTTCAAGACAAGCAATGCTGGCTCTTTGCTCTATGGTTCTTCCTAGGTTCAGGTCTATCAAATAATAGCAGAGGGAGAACCTGATGTCCAAAATGTCAGTCAGCAGAAATCTGACCCTCCTAAAGTCACCATGAATACCTTACATGTTTTCTGGTTTTTTTTTTAACCCTAATTGATAGGATGAAGTCTCCCTCAGTCTCTCTCCCCCTCTCTTTGTCTTCCTCTCTCCCTTTTTCCCTCTCCCCCCTCCCTTTTTCTTTTACTTACATGAAACTCAGAATCATTTTCATATCTGCCTTAAGAATTGGAAGAAACATTTCCAAAAGTTCTTTGTTTTCAAGAACTTCCTTGGGAGTGCCACCAGCATTCACCATAAAATGGAGCAATTGCTCTTCTGATACACTGGAAACATTTGGAGTGTTCCAATGGTGGATTTGCTTAAAATGTTAAACAAAGGAAGTATAATATGTCATATAGGTTATTTCATTTCATTTCAGAGCTCTAATTATCTAAGGAAAAAAGAATTAAATTAAATTGTATTTAGTATATGCAATTCTTTAACTACAGAGTTCTGGCTCAGCAAAGATCATTGTAGACCATTTAAAAAATAGCCAATCCCAGATGACTGTCCTGGGATCAGGTCCTACTTCACCCTAGTTCCTCCAGTATGAACATCATCCCTACCCTCTATAAAAACAAACAAATGTAGTCACATAATGTAGTGAAAGGAATGAAATAGAGATGGACATCCAGAGGAGTCCACTGGTAGCCATGCGATATGAAAGGTCCTAGGGGAAAGCTCTTCAGGGTTGTTTAATAGGTACATACACCACGAAGCAATTGGGAGAGGAGATGGACAAGAAAAACATCGGATGAGAAAGAGAAGATGGGCTGGGCTGAAAGGAGTATCATTGAGAAGAAAGTATTCATATGGAAGAAATTATAGAACCATCAAAGTATAAATAACATACCTTACCTCCCCCCATCTCTGCCCAAACCTTCAATAAAATAAATCACATTACTCACATGGGGAGAATTTGCACTTGACACAAAAAAATGCACTGGTTCTAACTTGTAATTTTCTTTTAAGTGTAGAGCTGTCATAAAAGCAACATATGATCCCATGCTAAAATGTGGAAAAGAGAAAAATTGGCCAAATGAATGATAATCCATTCCAAGTCAACTTAGAATAAGCATATCTTTAATGTACCATAAATGTAATTTTTCCAAGTTACGGAAATAAGAAGAAATTAGGCTTATATTATTTCAACAGGAGACTAAGCAAAGGAGCTGGCATTTCATCAACAGAGAGACTCTCAGTGTGGGAACTCCCACAAGGTGAATACAAGGTAAGTCCTGGGGAGTTGCTCGAAACATTTAGAGGTTGAGTGACTTGTCCAAGGTCACATACTTATGAAATATCAGAGAGAAGATGTGTGCCTTGGAATCCTCCTGACTCCAAACTCAGTAAGTTATCCTTTACGCCACATTCACTGTCTATACTGTTTAGCTGTATGATACAATTTTACTTTTTACTTAAAAAGACTATCTGTGGTATTTGTGAAAGGCAGCCAGAAAGGAGTTGTGTGGGGGAAACATCAGCAGACAGTTTAAGAGTACTGATTTCTAGAGTTCCTAGAAAGCAATTTAAATCTCCTTGTCCAGTATAATTGATTGCTTTGAGCAAGGAATCATAATATTAGCATACAAGTCAGCTAAATCTGGATTGGGGTAAAAAGTCAGGTAAAGTGAAAAGCATGGGAGCCTACTAAGAGAGGGCAGGATGAACACAATTGTCAGCCAGTTCTGCTAATCTCTTATTTTCTTGCTAAGTCTTGTATTCTGTTTTTCCTGATAGAAAGGGAATAGACCAATACTCGCAGAACATTTTTAAGCATTATGACAAAATTATTATCAAATCATTTAGGTATATCTAATTTGGTATTTTCATAGGGACAAGAGTCACAAAATCACAGAATTTTAGTGGGGAGGGGCCTCAGTAGCCATCTAGTCTGACCCATACACAAAAGAATTTTTTGCTCTAACATTTCCAACATGTGATTGACTGTACTAGAATGGGAGCCAGGAAACTATCACACTACTCCTATCTTTCACTAATTAGCTGTGGGACCCAATGAAAGTCATTTTCCCTCCCTGGTCTCAGCTTCCTTATCTGTAAAATGGGGGGGGGATTGAAGCAGATGGTCCCTAAAGTCTCTTCTAGATTTGAATCTTATCATTGCCTGCAGGCATCTCTAAGGTGCTGGCCCACCTGCCTCACCAACTTACAAGACTGGTGTCAGGAGAGCACTTTGTAAACTGCTGAGTAATTATTTGAATCTTTGACTAAATTTAATTGAGTCAAGCCACTGCATGGTCAGCTAAGTAATGTTGCAGTATAATTGATTGCTTTGAGCAAGGAACCATAACATTAGCGTACAAGACAGTTGGATCTGGATGGGGGTAAAAAGTAAGATCAAGTGAAAAGCATGGGAGCCTACTTAGAGAAGGCAGGATGAAAAACAGCGTGAAGCACTGTGGGAAAATATATTGTCCAAAAGAGGGGTAGAAAGACATGGAAAGCAAATGGTTTCTCAACAAGTCTTTTCCACAAGGATATATGGGATTCTTTGCCCTGTATCTAGAGAGTTTTGTCCTCCTTCAAACTAAGGCCAGCAAGGAGGCACACACAGAGAAGGAATTCAGCACTATGACTGCCTATTGAAATTATACATTAGCCCTGAAGATTGTCTTGTGATACTAACTTATAAACAAGAAAGCAGAAAGTAGAAGCTGGAAGCAGAAAGAATCTGCTGGGAAGAGGGAGTCATTATGTGATGAGCAGCACCAAACTCTCCTTTTCTGAATAAGTAGAATGTAGAATAAGAAGACCTGAGCACGTATGCACACACAGAAAACCGAACAGCAAAACTTTAAGACGTCAAGAGGAGAAATGCGGCAAATAAGCTGCTGTTATTATTTATTAAAGTTTATACGGTTTCTTTGGTCACAATGAAAAAGTTCAGATTTTATCATTATCTCTTCACATTTTATTCTTTGTTGATACTTATGGAGATTGTCAAGTTTATAATGAAAATAATCTTTAAAAAAAGAATTGAGCAGATCTCAAGTTGATGAAATCACTTTGACCCACTACTAAGTCCACAAGGTTGAACCCAAGATTCATTTACAATAGTGTTAAAAACAAGTGGAACATTGGACTTTTATCATTTAATTCTCTATTACCCCCAAAGGGTGACCAGTTCCCTGTATGAAGCTAGGTTGTTGAGACAGGGAAATTTTTAAAGAGGTCAGATGGTATCACCTTTGACTATTTCACCTACCACTCTGATGGATTGTATCCAACAAACAGCGTGTATGTTCTTCAGGGTAACAAGTGTCAGCTGTACAATGCGCAGAGATAAATAATGTTCTCCATAAGCTTTGGATTTAAGACTCCCAATTTCTCTTTATTGACATGCATCTTCCATAACTTTAGGAGAAGGACTTCAGCCAAAGAAGGACAAGGAATTGCAAAGGTTATTTAGAAGGCTTTGAAAATGAGAAGGCCAGTGAGTGAATGGGGGGAGGACAATTGGAGAAGGCTCAATGTTTGAAGGAGAAAAAGACAAGGAAAAGAAGGGCTCAAGCAGAAGGACTTAGGAGAAAAATGGAGAAAGACAAGAAAAAGGGAAGATAGTTTGTAAGATCAGGAAATGAAGACAAGTTGGTAAGACAAGATTGGTTGGTTGGCTGTTGTCCTTCATTCTTGAAGAGGACCAAAATGACATCACCATGTTGGGGTCGAGTTACAGTGTGCCTGACTGTGGCTGATCAGACCAATACGAGCTCAGGTACTGAACTCAACCCCAGGTCAGGCACAGATAGTCCGTGTGAACATTTGGAGTGGATTCTCTAAATTTGTGTATTCCAAGGTTGTTTTTTTTAAAACTACTTCAATTCTGCTTTGCTCATAGAGCACAGCACCTTCTGAGAGAAATGTGGGCATGCCCTGGACAGTCCTGTGCCAGTGTCTCCCACGTCACACAATCAATTCCAAATTTCTTAAGATAGAGCTTGAGAGTATCATTGTATCACTTCTGACTACCACATGAGTGCTTGCCCTGTGTGAGTTCTCCATAAAATAATTTTTTAGGCAAGCGTACATTTGGCATTCAAATAATGTGGCCAGCCTGTCAGAGTTGCACTCTCTGTAGTAGAATTTGAATACTGGGCAGTTTAGTTTGAGAAAGAACCTCAGTGTCTTGTATCTTTTTCTGCCAGGCGATCTTCAGAATCTTTCTAAGACAATTCAAATGAAAGTGATTCTGTTTCCTGGCATGGCACTGGTACGCTGTGCACGTTTCACAGGCATGCAACAATGAGGTCAGCACCATGGCTCTCTAGACCTGCAGCTTGTAGGTTACTACCTCTTCTCTCCCATACTCTCCTTAGGAACCTCCCAGTCACCGAGCTAGCTCTGACAATGCCTACATCAACCTTCTTATCAATGTGCACATCCCTAGAAAGTATACTGCTGAGGTAAGAGAAAGAAAGATGGCTAGGGTATGAATATGCTAAAGAGGTATTAAAAAGTCAGAAGAAAGACAGCTTATGAGTTGGCATACTCCCTGCCCTCAGAGCAGTTTCTGGAACAATTCTTCATCTACTTGCCAGAGCTACTGGCAAGAACAATAAAATATGAGAATCTTATATCCAGTAATTATGGAGATCAGGGAGAAGTGTGCATTGATCAGCATAAAATGCATAATATTTATATTTTTGCCGAGTCTAACTGATTTCTATATATGCTTAAAGTGTAGGCCGGTCTTCCTCCAAGAAGTGAAGATAAGGAGACTTTAGGAACACTTCTTCAGTCTTTAGGGGCAAGAATAGGAACAATGAATTGTTCCTTTAAATAACGATGGGATTCAATGTGGAGATGAAGAAGAAAAAGGGAATTTGAAAAACTATAGAGGGATTTTTAAAATTTATGTAATTGAGAGTGGCGGATGAAAGAATGACTCACAGATGATAAAGAGAAGAACTCAAACAAATATGAGGTTCTTCTCAAAGAGAAGGGAGAGAGATACCCTGGTGAGCAAGTAGCTACTTTGTGGAATGATGATATTGTTTGCTGTCATATGAAAGATTATCCAGTAAGAATCCAAGGAACAAGAAACAATACTGGGGGCTGAAGGAGCACTGATACAGGCTAGAAAAGAATACTAGAAAATAATAGTGCTAGAAAACAATAGAAAACAATAGAGACGTCTACTGCCTTTTGGAGGCATGTATTCAGGCCAAGAATTGGTAAATCAGAACATCACTATATGTGTCTATTTTATTTTATCTGGGCATAAATGTTACTGACAAAAGGATTCTTTTAAAAATTAGAATATTTTATTCCCCCCCGCCCATAACATATTTAGACAATTGCCAAAAGGATTCTGAAGAGCTCTGATACAGATTATAAAATCTTGGGTAAGAAACTGAAGAACTTAGAAGTTTAAGTGATCACTATTGCCCATTTAAGTCAAGAGCTCCAGAAATGAAAGGAAGATTTGAGAAGTGAATAGTTAGTTAAAAATATGGCATCTGAGAAGGCAATTAGAATTTCTGGACCCTTACCTTCCAGGTATCCAGATGAGGGGGCAGTTTAGTACAATGGAAAGAGTACTGGCCCTACTCAAGGGACCTAAGGTCAAATTCTATCTGTGACATTATCTTTGTGACTTTAGGCAATTCATTTTACCTCTCTGTGCCTCGTCTGTGAATGAGGATTTGGACTAGATGGTCTCTGAGGCTCTTTTCAAGTCTATATCTATGATTCCCTATTATACAGTATGACACACTCTTTGGTCCCCACTGGTCTTATAGTCCCAAACCCCTAATGTATTAAAGAGCTGTCTTTTTCTTTTCTTGTTTTTTTTTTACCTGTGACCAAAAAATGCAAAAGGAATATCCTGAAGCATCGGCAGTAAAGCATTAGAAATTTCGACAACTACATGATCCATGGCTGTTGCAAATGGCTCATTAGATCGACTTTCTCTTCCAGGAAGCCTTATAGAGGAAACTGGGAATTGAGAAAGACAGAGCAATATATAGTAGTGTTGTATATTCTAATACAGAATCTTACCATTCATTCATTCAATAACCATTTTAATATAAAATTTCATGAAAACAATCTAAATGATAATAATTTTCCTCAGAAAAGTTCATATAAATATAAATAAAAGTCAAGAAAAAAGTAAAATATATTTCTACATCATGACAAATTCATATTACTTGCAATACCTACCACATATGGTTATTGGGAGGAGCGATGGGATATGACCTCCACTTCTGCTCTCTATGATGGCTTATTCCCCCCAACTTGTCCCCATACTGACAGGGGTGGGTTTTCCACAGAGGTATCACAACAACAGCATTATAACACAATGTTTTTCAGGGTTCTGTGGGTAAACCTGTTGTGGGAGGAGGTAAATATTGACACCACTCATCCCTGTAGCTCCTGAACCCCTCACTAGTATGCTTTCTATTTACACAAAATCAGTCATCACATCACCATTAGCCATTCAATGTGAAATATTTCTTTAAGTATAAGGTAAAAATGAGAATAATGATAACACTGGTTACTCAATAAGGAAATGCAGTAATAATCAAGACACCCAGTGCACCCATGAACCTGGATCACACTTTGTCTCTAATGAATGCAGTGCACATGGAAGAGCATGGGAATATGTTTATAGAAACCCAGCAGAGAAGTACACGAGTGACAAAAACCTGTGTCTGCACAGCTCACAACTGTGGAATGGGGTTTTCATATCCCTATGTGGCCCCTTCAGAAGTAATCTATACTACACAAAGCTGCTTTTCTGATAGTCGTTCCCCTTCCGGTCTTCACTGTTCTACCACTAGGCAAATCCATTGCTCTTCTATTCTGAAACTGATGAATCAATGATAATGACAACGTGACTTAAGTGATTGCCTAGACTTATGAAACTGATGGAGAAAATGTTAGTAAAACTGATTAAACTTTAAAGTGTCATATATTCGTATACACACAGAGCTGGTTGTTAAACATGTAATATCAGATACCTTCTCAGAGGCTATCTTGTTCAGCACTCTCACTTTATAGGTGAAGAAATCGAGGCTCCTCAGAGGGGCTAAATGACTTGCCCAAGATCACAGAGGTAGTAAATGAGAGAGGGAGCCACTTATCTAGCCAATGCATTCCTTCAACCTTTATTCAGCATCTACTCTCCAGAATGAGCTGTGCTGTACTGATCAGGACACAGAAATGAATACGAGTTCCCTGTCTACCTCTCCTCTAACATTGCTTCTTTCTGCTACGGGTATTCAGGTGTAACACTTATTACATTACTTCTGGGCAAAATAAGGTTAATTAATCATTAATTGGACATTAGAGAGGTTCAATGGAAAGAAGTTACTGGGCTACTGGGTGTAACTAAGCACTGAGATCAAATGACCAGAATGACCATTCCCTGAACCCTGAGGTTTACAAGGATGATCAGACACAAATGCCCTGTTTAAGCCTCTCTTTTATACAGTATGAGGAAGTAAACATACTTGATGCTACATTTCCTAAGGGAATAGATTCCCTCCCCGCTTTTTGTATCATTTCCCCTGCCATGCTACCCTTATTAGCAACAACTAGATTTTAAATTTAGATTTAATTCCCCTCTCATAAGAAATTACCTTGTATTTATTTGTTATTCTTCTCTGTAGGGTAGCCAGGTGGTGCAGCGGATAGTGTTGGCCCTGAAGTCAAGAGGAATCACCTTCCTAAGTTCAAATCTGGCCTCAGATACTTGGTAGCTGTGTGACCCTGGGCCAGTCACTTAAGCCTGTTTTCCCTTAGTTTCCTCATCTGCAAAATGAACTGGAGAAGGAAATGGCAAACCATTCCAGTATCTTTGCCAAGAAAACCCCACATGGGGTCACCTATACTAGAACATGACCGGACAATAATTCATCTGCTGTTTCTCCCTAATACAAGTCTACATAACCTGTGGTCCACCAAAAGATTCTGAGCAGCCTGCAAAAAATGTAGAGGAAAACTTCCTTTGTAGGTAGAAAAAATCCAAGTGTCACTGATTGTAAGCAGCTGGTGGGCTGCAGGTTCTGGAGGCCTGCCCTGGTTGTATATGAGCTCCTTGAGGGAAGGGGCTGCTTTCCTTTTCTATTTGTAGCCCCAGGGTTTAGCACAATGCTAGAAAATATGGAATCTTTTTTAAATTAATTCATTCACAATCTATTTTATGTATTCTTATACTGGTACATGCTGGCTCTCTATAGAATATACAATTTTTGGACCCAGTGATGGCTTTGTTTTCAATCTCTTAGATCCTACTATAGTATCAGGCACATAATGAGTTTTTAATGTTTAATGTGCTCTTTCTTCGACACGTAACAGTTCACTTTTGTCTCTCAGCATGACTAAGATATGGCCTGAAAATAATTTATTCTTCTCTTTTCTCGAGAGAAGAAAATCACCTTCAAAATTGTCTGAACAAGGAGACTTGTTCTTTACATACCCAACTGTTGCTGTGCCCTAAAAGGAATGAAAAGACATTTTCATTGCCTTTCGCATTTCTCACTGAATCTCCAGTTTGCTTCTATTGAGAGAGTCAGAACTTCTCGTCTTCAGAAGCAGATGTGGTGACATCTATTTTCACAAGGGATCAGAATTTATTTGTAAAAACAACGGCTTGTTTTCCTATGGCATTCTGAGGGCTCTAAAGATGATGGATGAATCATTAAGAGTTTAGAATTCTTTATGAACTTTCTGAACTATTGTAGAGTGAAGTAAGCAGAACTAGGAAAACAATTTATACAGTGAAAACAATTTAATAGAGAAAAATAACACTGAAAGGCTTTAGAGCTGTGAGCAGGGCACAAATAAACCCCAAGTCCAGAGGACAGATGGATCACACTACTCGCCTGCAGCCAGAGAAGCAGGAGACTTAAATTGAGAATGAGACATATTTTGGTAGACATGGCCAATGTGGGAAATTACTTTGTTGAATTGTGCACGTATGTTATGAGGCTTAAGCTTATCTTTTTTTATTATATAATGGGAGGGGCAGTGGAAGGGAGAGATAAGAAATACATTTTGTTTAGTTGTAAAGTGGAATTAATTAAAACATTGGAAAAAGAAATGGGTCAATTTTATCACAATCTTGTTCAAAATAACATGCATTTTTGTTAGTTTTCATGGTCTATGAATAATAGAAGTTCATGGAAAACAGTCATTTTTTTCTCTTTTGCAAAGTTCTTTACATAATTTATCTCATTTGATCATCACAACAACACTGTGACTCTATTAAACCCTATTTTACAAATGGAGAAACTGAGTCTGAGAAAGGTTAAGTGACTTGCCCAAGAGTATATGACTAGGAAGTGTCTGTGGCAAGATTTGAACTCAGGTCTTCCTGACTCCAAGTCCAATGTTCTATCCACTGAGCCACATGATTGTCTCCATTATTATGTGTAGTTATGAATATTTACAAACCATGGTGGTTATTGGGACTGTTTTGTTTCTTATGCATCTGTTTATTTTGTATAAGGTATACTAATTGAGTTCATTCCATTAGTTACAATTCTTCCTTATAATCTGATTAATTTTTAATATGAAGGTATATGTAGAACCTATATTGGATTACATACCATCTTGGGGGATAAGGAGGAGGAGAGAGAGGTGGAGAAAATTTGGAACTCAAAAACTGTGGAACTGAATGTTGTAAACTAAAAATATATAAATTTAAAAGGTAAAAAAAAGTTCTTTGAAAAACTAAGCTGTGAGTGATTTCAAGAGCAGCTTTGATAAGTCGCTAATAATGATAAAAACACAGATTCTAGGTCATAATAGGCATCATCTGGCATGAGAATTATACCGGCATAAAGTTCTTTTACACACATAATTTTATTTTATTGTTCCAAAGAAGTCTGGAACCTTGAGATAGAGCCACATATTTCTAGCCACCTTTCACAAGTGGGAATGTGGGTGCAAACGATGAGACTAGTGACTCTGACACCCCCCAGTTAGACAAGGTCAGGGCTGGAATGAGAACCTGGGTCTCCTGTCAGCTGGTCTTCAAATTCATCCTTCTAAAATTTACTGTCATCAAACCATCTTTGGGCACCTGCCTCTGGTCATGGCTGCCTATGGGTGTCTTCATGTAGCAAAGGGAGGTTTTTGGAGGCGAGCTACAGGAATGATTATTTTTATATTCTATTTTCATCTCATCTTGCTTATAATTAGTCTCAGGATCCCAAATGCAAAAGAATTTCAATGAATTAGCTAGTCTAATTTGACCCCAGCCAAAAACCTCTATATCACCTATGATTTTTTTTCTCCCTAATCTGAAAGACTATCAAAGATTGAGCTAAAACAAAGTTCCTTTGGCAGTATGCATAGATTCCAAGCTTTTTTGTTGTCAGGAAGTTATTCCTAATCTCTAATAAAAATCTGCCTTTATAAACTTACACAATGAATACACTCCTTACCCATTAGAGCGTTTTTGAATCTTATCACGTCATTACCTGCTAATTGGTTTTCCTGTCTCAAATCTCTCACCTCTCCCAGCCTTTCTTTACATAGTGCCAAAGTGATTTTCTTATAGCAAAGTGACCATGTCCCTTGCTTACTCAATAAACTCCAGTGGCTCCTTATTTCATCTAGGATCAGTCAGTTAGTCAAATACAAAATATTGTTTGGCATTTAGAGTTTTTCACAACCTGGTTTCCACCTAACTTTCCAGCCTCATTGCATACTGTTCTTCAGTCAATCTACAATCCAGTCAATCTAGTCTCCTTGCCATCCCTCTCACATGACAGCCACTCTCCCATCTCTGTGACTTTGCTCAGATTGACCCCTAGTCATTTACACTCAACCTGACTCTCAGAATCTCTGATTTCCTTTAAAATCCAACTCATCCATTACTTCCTATGAGAAGACTTTCCTAATTCCCCTGCCGGGTAGGGTCTTCTCCTCTATCTTCCACCTCCACCCCCATTACCTGGTATTATTTATTTTGTTCATTAGTCATACATACATACACACATATGTGTATATATTCACCTATATACACATAAAGGTAAATATAACCATACATTTCCTCTGTATGAATGTAAAAATGTCATGGAAGACAGATAGCCTTTGGCATTAGAAATATCTGGCTTCCATATATAACATATATGTATATATTCAATATATGTACTGGCAGTATGATTTCAGTGAGACACTTAACCTCTCAGTTTCCTCAGAAACTCTTTAAACTGTAAGTTGTAAAGAAGGTGTCCATCAGTATTGGAAGAAGTTCCTCATTGGAAGCTCTCTACACTGATGAAATAATATAGTCAGTAAAAAACACCTATACACGTATATATGATACATTCATTTTGGTGAACATAAGTTCCTTGAGGACAGGGGTGGTTTCATTTTTGTCTTTGTATACCTTTGTATCTTTCTATTTCTATTTTACCCTCTGGTTCTAGAATATCAGGGCAGTTTTCCTTGAAAATTTCTTGAAAGATGATGTTTAAGCTCATTTTTTGAGCATGGCTTTCAGGAAGTTCAATAATTTTAAAATGATCTCTCCTGGATCTATTTCCCAGGTCAGTTATTTTTACTATGAGATATTTCACATTGTTTTCTATTTTTCATTCTTTTCATTTTATGTGATTGTTACTTAATATCTCATAGAATCATTAGCTTCCACTTGCTTAATTCTAATTTTTAAAGAATTATTTTCTTCAGTGAACTTGTGTAGCTCCTTTTCCATTTGGCTAATTCTACTTTATAAGGTGTTCTTTTCTTCAGTGAATTTTTGTACCTCTTTTTCCATCTGACCAATTCTATTTTTCAAGGCATTCTTCTCCTCATTGGATTTTTGGAACTCTTTTGGTCTATTCTATTTTTAAGGTGTTCTTTTCTACAGTATTTTATTGTGCCTCCTTTACTAAGCTATTGACTCCTTTTTCATGATTTCTTCCATCACTCTCATTTCCCTTCTCTTTTTTTAGCCTCTCTTATTTGTTTTAGAAAATCTTTTTTGAGTCCTTCCACAGCCAATTCCTATTCTTCTTTGAGGTTTTGGATGCAATAATTTTGACTTTGCTGTCTTCTGAGTATATGTTTTAATCTTCATTGTCACCATAGCAACCTTCTATAGTGAGAATTTTTTTCTGTTTGCCTATTTTCCAGCCTATTTCTTGACTTTTCACTCTTTGCTAAAGTAAAGCTCTGCTTCCAGGGTGGAGGGTGCCCTGTCCCAAGCTTCAAGGGTTTTGTACAGCTGTTTTCAGAGATACTTCTAGGGACCTGTAAGTTTTTAGTTCTTCCAAGAAGTTATGTTCTAAAGAGGAGTGTTTACTACTCTCCTGGCCAGTGCTTTGGTCTATGAGTGACTACGAGTACTCTTTTTTGCCCTGTAACTGTGAGGAGGGTACTCCTCCACTGTGACTACAAGCTCTGGTGTGCTAGTGCTCCTCTTCACCCTTAGACTGCCACTCAGAACTGGGAACTGGATCTGAGTATGGGCAAAGCAACAGAGTCCTTCCTCCAGTGCCACCAGAGACTCCTGTAATCTCCTTTTCACCAGTTAGCAGTTGTTCCACACCCTGACCATCTGTGGGGTGAGAGCTCTGGAAGTAGCAGATGCTGCTGCCACTGCCACTACCACTGCTGATTCAATCACTCCCAAGACCTGCTCCTGATTTGCTGGGGAGCAGCTATGGGGGGCCTGGCCTTTGCTGTACTCTCACTTGCATTCTCACCTTTTCTGCCTAACTTCTAAGTTATCTTGGGCTGAAAAAATTTTCTATCTCATCCTTTTGTGATTTCTGCTGCTCCAGAATTTGTTTTAGTACACTATTTTAGTTCTTGGAGGTGTTTTGGGGATAGCTCAGGAGACTCGCAGCCTTCTCTCTGCCATCTTAACTCAACCCCCAGATAGATGATTTTTAAAAAATATTTTTGGTGGGGGGGGCGGAGCCAAGATGGCAGCGTAGAAGCAGCAAAGCACCACAGCTCCCACACAAACACGCTAAAAAACTCATAAAATGGGACGCTCAA
>CM053597.1:41785012-41806596 GCA_028646575.1 Pseudocheirus occidentalis | reverse complement strand
CATAGGATCAACTGAATATGAAGGGATGATACTTTAAAAGGCAAATTCTGAGGTGGGAGAGGACTAGAATGAGAGGAGACAGGGAGAGACAAGATGGGGCTAATCATCCCATGTGGAAGAGGCAAGGGATAACTGTTACAACTTTACTTTCATTTACTCTCATGGAATCTGGTTTAGGGAAGAAATGGCATAAACTCTAAACTGGGCATCATGCCACACAAGAGAGTATGGGGTATGGGGATGACAGAGGGGATGATGGAGAGGACGGCAGGGTCTGGGGGAGGGATGCTGGTTGCTCACACTTCAATAAAGGGACAGGGACAGGGTGGAGAACAGAACAAGGGGGGAGGGATAGGAAGGAGGGACATATGATCATTGTCACAATATGTCCACTAGGAAGATGTCCTGTATAATCATACATCCACAGCCTGTATTGAACTGGTTGTCCTTCCAGCGGAGGTGGGTGAGAAGGGAGGAACCAAAAGAATCTAGAATTTAAAGCTCTGCAATACCTGCAACTAGGAATTAAGATATACAGGGGCTGGGATAGGGAGACCCTCCCTGCCCTACCAGAAAGTAAGAGAGCAGATCAGGGGAGGGGCTTTACAGTGGGATTGCTGTTTTAGAGGTGGGGTAGGGGAAAGATAGGGAGAAAGTTTGTAATTCAAAAATTTCATGAAAATGAATGATGTAAACAAGAAACAATTAAAATTTATTACATAAAAAAAAGAAAATCCAATATATCTACATTTTTAAAAGTCCAGACTATTAGTTCATGTGTGTAAGGAACTCCTTCTCTTCTAAATTAGAAAATTGCCTTAAGACTCAAAGAAATTTAACTGACTTTATCATAGGTACAAGGATTTGAACCTAGATCATTCTTGACTCCAAAGCCAGTTTCCTATAGTACAATGTGTGTGTGTGATATAATATATATACATGTATGCATTTCCTACTATCTATATATAGACATGTTATACATTGTGCATATGTGTGTATCTCTGTCCCATTTAATTCTGAGTACACAAAACTTTTCTAAAAAGAGAGAAAATGTACTACCCAGGGGCGGCTAGGTGGTGCAGTGAATAGAGCACCGGACCTGGAGTCAGGAGGACCTGAATTCAAATCTGGCCTCAGACACTTAACACAAAAACTAGCTGTGTGACCTTGGGCAAGTCACTTAACCCCAACTGCCCTCCAAAAAGCAAAAAGGAAAAAAAATTAAAAAAAAAGAAAATGTACTACCCACTGTAACACAATGGGGCTTTGAAGATCTTCCCTGCCCCTTGTATTTGCAATTAAACAGGTACTTAGCATATTGTTTCAAGTTTGGGATTGTATCAAGTATTAAGATCCAGAACTTGTGAATCCCACAGTGGGAGGAAGTTGCAGATGTAACACAAAGGGAGGAACAGGGAGGAGCTAATACTATGCTAAGGAAAAGCCCAAGCTAGAGAGCCAGAATTGCTGAGAGAAAGAGAACTGTTAGGACCCTGAGAACATTTGAGAATTGCTACAAATTGAGAACAGAATGGAGAACAGAAATTGTGGTGGTAGAATGGAGACCTGAGAACTGAAAACTGAACTGAGAACTGAGAAGAACTGAGAAGAGAATTGAAAAGAACTGAGAAATGAGAAGAGAATAGAACTGGGAGGAAGCATGGCTGTGGTACCAGTACTTTGTCTGTCTGTTTTGATGTTACTTTGTTAGATTCATCTGTTGAAAGAGGACGTTGCTGTTGTTACAGAAACCCTGGAATGTTATTGCTGGTTCAGAAACCCTGAAAGAGGATTTTCTTGTTATATGTTTGCAGAAATCCTGGAGGAGGGTCTTACTGACATTTTCAGAGGTCCTGGGATTATACTGATGATTTGTATTGATTTCTCAGACCTTGATGTTGCATCTATGTTGATTTCACAAGCAGAAAGTGAATTGATGAGGATTTTGGCAATGTGAGTTAATGTTATTGTGGCTTTATTAAGCTTTGTCTTCCCAGAAACAGGAACTATGAAGGACACTGTGAGCTTAAGTCTGGAACAGGAACTGCTCAAGGAGCTGGACAAGGAACTGAAAGTTATCTGCCTTTGAATTCAGGTGACAGTTGGGTAGATTCAAGAAGGAGCTAGGACCATGAAAGAGGAACTAGGAAACTGAGAACCTGCCCTCAGGTCAAGATGAAAAGACCTCTCCTTGAGAATTTAAGGCAAACTGAGAAGATCATGATTTACTGTGGCCTAAGGGTGTAGAACTTTGACCTTTGTACTTTGTGCCCATTGAGAAGGCAAGCCTCCTTAAGAATGATTGAATTACAGACTTGCTAAATGATGGAGTTACTAAATTATTGAGTTACTAAATGATTGTACTTTGTTTAAAGCTATGTGACCACTTTGGTGAGAACTATGTGGCCATTTTAGTGATAAGTTATGTCATAATATTGTGAATGCTGTACTTTGATTTCTGTGAATGTTTTCCTTTAATTTATTACTTAATAGATAGAGGATTCACTATATTATGTAATCAGAACCTTGAAGCCGTTCACGGCAGCAGTCCTCTGGAAAGCTGAACATGATTGACTTTATACCCACAAAAGTTTTTTTTAATCAAATTATTTATTTCCTTTCTTCCCAACTAGAATTTAAGTTCATTTTAAATGAGGACCATACTTTTTTTGTGCCAACTCCTGAGTACCTAACAGAATACTGGAAATATTTTAGGCATATAATAATAACTTTTTATGAACTGATCAAAACTTGGTGAATAATAACTTTGGAAAACTCACGCATAGGTTTTATTTCTTCATCATCATTTAATATTGATTCAAACCAATTTTCTCCCCCACACCAACTTCCACAGAAGGAATTAGCCATTCCAAGTGGATTGCCAGTTTTGTGGCATTTCACCCCAAACCACAGGGATGGTTTTCTGTATACTATCTAAATGGAGCTTAACTGATGATGAGGATAAGCCAATGCAGCATATTCCAAAAAGAATAATTTTACTTGAAGTTTAAGAAAGAAAAGTGTGGTAAAATAGCGTTCAGATCTCTCCTTCATATAAATACATTTTGCATGACTGTCCTATATCATTAGAAGGCCTGGGCCCCTGGCAATCCCGCAAATTTAAATACCTTGAAGGTGATCTCTTCCTACATAGGCACTGGAACACATGGTACTTTGTCACCCCAGTGAAACGAAACAGACCTTCATAATAGGATCAGTCCTACTTAATCAGTTCTCAGAAGCTGTGTTTGCAGTAATAACAGGGGCCTCAGAGTAAGTTTCTATAGACGTCTCCTAAATCAGCAGGCTGCAATCAATGCATTGACAAATATTTACCAGTTAATAAATCTACGTACAGGACACTGTGTTAGGCCCTGTGAGGACTTTAAGGAAGTACAGGATACTTACTATATCTTTGAGGGACTTTCTGTACAAGCCTCATTTACTTGCTTATTAAATATTTGTTGAGGGAAAAATGACTTGGTAATAAAGGCATTGTTTGGGCAGATCACTGTTTTTAAACATTCACATGTCTAAAGCATTTTTGAAAATAATTGCTCTCTCCACTGAACCAACACAAAGAGTACTTTGAACTTCTTACCATGCTTTTTAAATTTTATCTTATGTGCAGGCCCTTGTGTAATCTATTAGGGGTTATTAGGGGAAATCATAGTTTACTGGGCTGAGCCACTTCTCATGAAACTGCGCATGCACTCTGATAATTGTATTTCAATATAAGTGGTTTCCTTTGTGATCTTGTGAATTTTATTTGATGCATTTAAAAACATTATTCTGAGAAGGGATCCATAGGCATCACAGTCCTAGCTTCACCAGCCTGCTAAAGGGGTCCCTAACACAAAGTCTTAAGAAGCCCTGCCCTAAACTTTTATTTTCTTTCCTTGTATTTCATCATCCCTAGTACATCTGTAAATTCTCATAATCACACATAATCAAATGCAACAGGTCTTAGAAGGCTCCTAGTCTCATCTTGGATACATGCCCCAGGAAGACATTTTTCTTGTGTTAATGTTAAGTAGCTACTTTTATAACAACCACTGCTCAATTCTTATTCCTCTAACACTTTATGGCTAATATGTATCCGTATCATTATTTCTGGAATAACACCTGTGTGACATGCCTCTAGCAAAGGCTCCAAATTCACTTTCTGGACAGGATCACTCACCCCAACTTGCCCTTCCACTGACAGGTCTGGGTTTCCCGAGAAAGACTACCATGTGGTGTGCTCAAATTTCCTCAGAGCCTATTGTGGATGATCCACTCCTCCTATTCACTATTATAATTCTCTGGCTCCTGCTGGTGTGTTTCCATTTAGGCAAGCATAGCTATTCACAGTGATGACATATTCAACCTTAAACATGGCCATTTACTAAACAAAGAGGAAGCAATAGTAATAACACCGCAGGTATTATCTTAAGGCAGATAGAGCAATAACAAATACATGACTCCACACATACATATGTATGTACATATGTACATATACTCCATACACAAACTTAGGTCATGCTCTTCCACCAATGCAGTTAGTATCTTGTAGGAAGAATGGATTTATACTTACAAAAGTTACTAAGGAGGCACATAAGTAAGGAAAGTGTGTTTGTTCAGGGTAACTCATAGCTCTGGATCTGTAAACTTGGTGGCTTCTTTCTATATCAGGACATGCCCATCAATTCCTTCTTGTGTTGAATAGGTAACTCCATTGATACACTGAATTGACCCATGATATGCCTAACACCTCATTGGGCACAATGTCTCAGTCAAGCTAGGTGATCCTCTGAGGTACTTTTCTGATTCTCTGCTTTCAAGCTGTTCTCCTATTCAACTAGACTTATTTCTCAACAGCAATTGTTGTATCCATCATTTCCATCTTTGGGTTCTGCTAATGCCATACTTCAGCTTAGATCAGTGCCTGGCACATAGTAGGTATGTTATAAATGTATTTTAGTGAACTCAATTGAAGTAGTGTTATGTTCTTTCAGAAAGAGATGATAATCTTTCTTAAAGTTAGCAAAATTCTCTCCAAAACATATTTGTTTGCAGAATTTTTATTCACCCTTACCTCTCAACAAAAACAGGTGGCAATGCATTATGCAGAAAGAGAGTTAGAGTTTCTTTAAAATAATATGAAATCTGTTCTTTTACTTCTCTTATCTTTGTAGGTTCAAACTCTAGTTCCCCTCTGCAAATGACCCCACCCTTATGATTAGGAGCTGAATCTTATCTTTTCTCCATGATCAGGCAAATCACATTTGTACCATAATTACAGGACAGTCATGTTGTAATTATATAATATAGTATAATTATTATATAACAAAATAAATATATAACATGCATAAATATATTATATAAAATAACAGTATAATATTTAAAATTTGACAGCCTAGAAATTCTCCAATTCTTCACCTACATGTCACTGAATCATACTGTGTTTTCTCTTCACTCTGGGGTTCTACAGCCTCTCACATTCAAATGAACATGTGCTATTTCAGAAGTCTGAGTCAGATTTAACTTCAAAAACTGCTTCTCTTAAAATTCTGAGTAGATTTGTCACCCCAGATCAGTGAACTTATCAAGGCATACTTTACTCAACAAATAGACTTATGTCACAAACAAATGAACTGTCAAGGGTTTTTTTTTTAATGATTTACTTATACCTAGAAGACAAGCAGCTGCTTCTTCCTGAAAAGTCCATCCATCTTTTCCCTATTTATCAAGAGCGGATATCATTTACTTGGTGCTAAGGGTTTAATGTTCCTTCTTTTTCCCTCTTGCCTCTGGGTCACATTGTTCTCTTTTCTAACTTCTTAACAAAGGTTAAGATTCCCACCTGCCTAGTCAGTTCTTTTTTCCCTTTGCTTTTCCTTGATACCCTTCTTCCATTTTTTCATGAAACACTTCATTTTCCCCTAAAGCCAAGAGAGTGATGAGGCATTCATTTAGCATTCTTATCTTTATATTTAGGAGACCATATAATAGTAAGTTGAATAAATAAAATAGTAAATTGGATACCAGAAAAGTAAGCAATGTATATTGTGCAAAATTCCCCCGTCCTCTATGTTTAAATTAATTAATAAGATCATACATGTAGAGCTGGAATGTCAGAAGCTATCTCATCTAGTCATCTTACAGATGAGAAAATTGAGGCCCAGGGAGGTTAAATGAGTTGACCAAGGTCACACAGGAAGGATTAGAATTCACATCTTCCAGTACCAAAGTGGGTGTTCTTTCTTTTCTGAAAGTCAAGATCTCAGTCCTTTGTCATTCTTTTTTTCTTTTTCTTTCACTTCATTAACTTTTGTTTATTTTTAGTTTGCATCATTCATTTCCACAAGATTTTGAGTTACAAATTTTCTCCCCGTCTTTCCTCTACACACCACCCCAAAACAGCAAGCCCACTGTATATCCCTTCCCTCAATCTGCTCTTGTCTATATCCTCCTCCATCACCCCTCTGACTTTCTGTTAGAGCAAGATGGATCTCCCTATCACAGTGCCTGTATATCTTATTTCCCAGTTGCATGTAAATAATAATAATGATAATATATATAAATACATATGTATACATACATATTTTAAACACTCACATATATATTCCTACACATATATACCCTCCTATATAGATATATGTATATGTATACATATATAAATACATTTATGTTCCCCTCACCTATCCTCATACTGAGATAAGTTTTGTAAGTTGCAATTATCATTTTTTCCATGTTGGCAAGTAAATAGTTCAATTTTGTTAAGTTCCTTATGATTTCTTTTTCATGTTTATCTTCTCATGCTTCTTGTATTTGAATGCCAGATTTTCTATTCAGTTCTGGTTTTCCATCAAGAGTGCTTGAAAGTCCTCCATCTCATTGAATGACCATATTTTACCCTGGAACATTATACTCAATTGTGCTTTGTAGATGATTCTTGGTTTTAATCCTAGCTCCCTTGATCTCAGGAATATCATATTCTAGACCATGCAATCTCTTAATGTAGAAGCTGCTAGATCTTGGATTATCCTGATTGTGTTTCCACAGTATTCAAATTGTTTCTTCTTGGCAGCTTGTAATATTTTCTCCTTGATCTGGGAACTCTGGAACCTGGCAATGACATTCCTAGGAGTTTTCTTTTGGGGAACTTTCTCAAGAAGTGATTGGTGAATTATTTGAAGTTCTATTTTGCCCTCTGGTTCTAAAATATCAGGACAATTTTCCTTGAGAATTTCTTGAAAGATGATTTCTAGGTTCTTTTTTTTAAGCATGGCTTTCAGGTGTCTCTCCTGGATCTGTTTTCCAGGTCAGTGGTTTTTTTAATGAGATATTTCACATTGCCTTCTATTTTTTCATTTGTTTGGATCTGTTTCATAGTATCTTGATTTCTCATAAAGTCATTTGCTTCCATTTGCTCCACTCTAATTCTGAAGGAATTATTCTCTTCAGAAAGCTTTTGAGATTCTTTTTCCATCTGGCAAATTTGGCTTTTTAAGGCATTCTCCTCATTGGCTTTTCGGGCCTCTTTTGCCATTTGAGTTAATCTATTTTTAAGGTGTTATTTTCTTCAGTCAGGTTGTTGACTCCCTTTTTATGATTTTCTTGCATCATTCTCATTTACCTCCCCAATTTGTCCTCCACTTCTCTTATTTGGTTTTCAAAAATCCTTCTTAAGCTGATCTATAGCTTGTGGGCAGTCTTCATGTTTCTTGGAATATTTTGGTGTGGGACTTCTGACTGTGTTGTCTTCCTCCCATTCCATGCTTTGATCCTTTTTGTCCCCAAAAAAGGAATCTAAAGTTGGGTTGCTGTTCTTGATTTGTTTCCTTTGCCTGCTCATGTTGCCAGTCAATTACTTGACTTCTGGTCTCGGTAGAACTTTGCTTCCAGAGGGGAGAGCTTTGTCCCAAATTGCTGGGGTTTTCCCAGCTGCCTATTATTATGGACTATTAGCAGTCCACCATCTTTGTAGCCCCCTCCAGCTTTGGCTCACTGGTGACACACCCCAGGACCACCACCCAAGACCACGACTGGGATCCAAGGCTGCTCAGTGCAAGAGCATTTAGCCTCTGAATGATCGCTTGGCCCCCCTGCAATCTGCAGGCTGGGAGCTCTGAAGCAGCCACATGGAGGCAGCTGCAAGGCTGCCACTTCTGCTGATTTCTTGCCCTGGGGGCAGACAGTCTGACCCGCTTCTTTCCCCCAAATTTAGCCAAGTTCCACTGACCTTTCACTTTGTCCTTGGTTCTTATGTGTTGATAATTCTGGAAACTGCCACCACTGCTGGTGATCCAGTCTCCCAAGTACTCCAGTCATGGCTTGTCCTGGCCACCCTGGAGCTAAAATTGTGGTGGGGCTGGTCTCCACTCGTCAGCCTGTCAGGCTGCCTTCAGCGGGAGCTTTGTTTCTCTGTCATTTTATGAGTTCTGGAATGCTAGAATTCGTTTAGAGTCATGTTTTATGGGTATTGGAGGTAGTTATGGGGGGAGCTCAAGGAGTTCTCATGCTTCTATGCTGCCATCTTGACTCTGCCCCCCTTTGTCATTCTTATTGGTAACCCTTGTGACAATCTGTCTGTTATCACTTTTATTTGTCATTCAAGGCTTCCTAAGCAAGGCAATATTTATTTACAGCAGATTTCCTGCCTTTTATTAGGGTGAGGCTAGCTTGTTCATTTGCATTTGCCAGGCATGCAGCAGATTCTTGTCCAAAGGTACAATCTAATACCCTCATTTTAAGGATGAGGAAACAAAGTGTAAGAGTTGAAGTAATTTAACCAAGGTTAGAAAGATGGTATGGAACATAGGCAAGATTCAAATCCAAACTTAACAATGTCTTATATATAGTAAAATAGGCCTTCACAACATAGGGCCCACAAGCCACTTTGGTAGGACAGAAGCAGCCTGTCGGCTATATGTTGTACAGGCCTGTAGTAGAGACTTAACAAATACATGTTAGCTCGAATTGCCTCCAAATCCAGTTCACTTTCTACTACCTCTAATTGTATTTTATAGGGTTTTTTTAAAAATGAATGTGTCATATCTTTCTCCTTTACTGCTCCACAAAGGAAGGGACCGTATCTTATCTAAACATTATATGCCTCCATTAACCCTGTTATGCTCACTAAATATTTGTTGAATTGAATCAAGTTGGATTCATTTTAATCCACACACCAGATATTCCATAGTTGACAGGTGTACCCCAAATTTCTCTTGAAGAACATCTGCTTTCCCCCCACATGCCCCCGGCTCATTCTGTTGTTCTTAAGCCAAGGAAGAAGGGTGGGAAGAGAGAGATCAGTGCTGATCTCTGACTTCAGCCTGACTGAATTTTTCCCTTAGTCAGGGAAAAGGAAAGGTTGAGGTGGAATGCCAAATAGCATCACAAGTCTTTGATTAAGTTTCTGTTGGAACTGTACTGTGTCTGGAGCCACAAACCACATCAATTATCACTGCCATTTAGTTAAGGTAGAGGTAGGGGCGGCTAGGTGGTGCAGTGAATAGAGCACTGGCCCTGGAGTCAGGAGTACCTGAGTTCAAATCTGACCTCAGACACTTAACACAAAAAACTAGCCATGTGACCTTGGGCAAGTCACTTAACCCCAACTGCCCTCTAAAAAGCAAAAAAAAAAAATAGTTAAGGTAGAGGTGTCTTTGAAGATCTAGGATGAATTAAGGGTCTAACCAGACTTGGAGGAGGATAGGTTAGGAAGAGATGAGCAGAGAATTAGGCACATAATGGTAGCAAAGGAAGCAAGATACGTCACTTTTCATTTTCTAAGACTGCCTGCACAGCTGTACTGATTACATTTCACAGGGGGGATTAATGCATTTCAGTGTTCCATCCCAGAAGTCCTTTCTGTCTAGTGGCTTGGCATCCTAAAAACTGTCTGGGACTGCTCTGAAGACATCTGAACCCATCCCAAACTCAAGACATATAGCTCCAAGGTGGGGGGGAGAGCATGACGACTCAAGACTGATGTGACTTCCAGGATAGGTAGGTGTTCCAGACAGCAGCAATAACACTGCACAAAAGTCAAACTGTAGATAAGGGGAATAAGTTAGAAACTGACCAACTGTATGGTCAGACACATAGTAGTTGGTGATGAAGACATTAGGGAAATTCCATCAGAGTTTGGCCCAGTTGTCTTTGACTGTCCATCAAGTGTACCAATCAGTAGTAGCAAGTACCCCCAAAATGGGATGAAGCCCCTTGATCCACTACCATCTTCTTCAGTGCATCCGTTTGGGTGTTGCCAGGGATCAAAACTCTGTACCAGCCACCTACCACAGGGCCCACATAGCCAAGCCTATCAAAGCCATGGCCAGGGTCCTATGGACTCAGTGCTTCTCTAAACCCTGTTTCTCTCTCAACTGCTGAGAGATGTATATGGTCCTTCCAGAGTCCTATGCCCCAGTCTCCAAGGATAGCTCATCAGATGTAACTATCTGTACCTTCCATTGGTGAGTGGTCAGTGCCTGTTGGTAAGCCCACCAGAGGATCATGCTTCCTCAGTTAAAGCCCCGCTTCGGGAGTGTGCTCCCTGCTCACGTGCTGATCACTTGCTTTTAAAATTCACTTCAATAAGCATTTATTAAACACCTCCTCTATGTGAGACACTAGACTACTCATTGAAGGTGCAAAGATTAAAAGTCTCAAACAGCTTATTCTTCTGAGAAGATGCAACATTTTTCAGCAGCACATTTCAATCTGAGGAAAAGTAGTAATAAAGTTTCCAATATAATGGCATAATACTAACCAATGTGTTTCTTCCACAATTCACAATGTTCTTTGTTAGATTTCTGTCCTATCATTGTGTACGTCATTTAAAAACCATACTTGGTCTATATATAGGTCGTGTGTATATGCTTTATATAGGATGAATATGATATATTTATATATATACATGTATGTGTATGTCTGTATATGTGTGCATGTATATATCTCTGTGTGTATGTTTCTGTGTATGTATGTGTGTATAACCTTGTATCTACATGTAGGTAACTGCACATGCTGTGACCATCAAAATGTTAGAAATTTTCCTCTTCAGAAGTATTATTGTTTCTTAGTTTAGATTCCTTTCTTGGGACATCTGGGCTCCTCTGGGGAAGCTTGGTCCAATTGTCATTTCATGCTGGAATGGAAGAAAACTGTAATAAGAACCAGTACTCCTGGCACCCACTGCTCTTCCGTCCTTCTAAGAATATTTATTTACCTGGTTTTTGTACCATGGGAGATTAGTACTTATTAGATATAAGTACAAAGTAATTTCATGAAGAGAGCCTTTGAAATGGGTGATTAGAAAAAGCCTCATGTAGGAAGTGGCTCCTGTGCTGTGCCTTGAAGGAAGATAGGGGTGCCAAGAAACTAAGAATGGCATCACAGATGTAGGGGACATCCTGTGTGAAGGAGGATGGAGCAGCTGGCAGGGAATAGGGAGGAAGGGAAGAGACAGCATAAGAAACAAGACTAAAAAGGCAAATGCCATTTTCATTTTGTCTAGACCTGCAATTTTATTAGTGTAGGGAGTCAGTGGTAAAGGAAATTCCCTCTACTGATGCAATTTAGGAAATTGTAATTCATAGGTGGTACAGTGAAGAGAATGCTGGGCTCATCTTTCTGAGTTCAAATCTGTCCTCAGACACTTACTAGTCACTTAATCCTGTCTGCCTCAGTTTCCTCATCTGTAAAATGAACTGGAGAAGGAAACGGCAGTATCTGCCAAGAAAACCCCAAACGCAGTCACGAAGAGTTGAACACAACTGAAAAATGACAGAACAAGAAAATGTCTAGTCAGAGAATTCTTTAGATAGGGCCCCGAGGCAGTGATTTGCTGCAGCTCACACAGGCAGTGGGTGATGAGGCAGTACCTGAGCTTCATTCTTCCTGGCTGTGCCTCTCCGGTCCTTACCCCCACCTCCCATGGCTTGTTACTCCTCTGGCTTCTTCTAGCCAGGTTGTTTGTTTTACCTTCTGTAGACTTATTAAGAACTAATTTTTGGAGGCAGCCTGACAAAAGGGTCATGTTTTCAATGGCAACTTCAAGCAAGTTTCGTGATGATTTCTGGCACTTAAGTTAATATCCATTTGGGGCTGTCAGCTGTTTGACATAGTTTTCAGTTTCTTTATTTTTTATCTTCTTCCAATAGCAACACAAAGGTCAGCCATTTTCAGAAGCACATTCTGATTTAAAGGAACTTAGTGAACTTTCAAGTATAACTTGGCGCAGTACTAACCTCTGTGTGCTTTTGTTGGTTCAGTGTTCTTTGCTTTGGTTGATGTCCAGCCTATGTTTGAAAATTTCCACTGATAATTTTACTTTCCCTATTCAAATAAACAACAGCTAGCATTTATATAGAACTTTAAAGTTTGCACCATGCTTTCCAAATATTTCATTCGATCATGGGAGATAGGTATCCCCATTTTACAGGTTAGGAAACTGAGGCAGAGGGTTAAATTACTTGCTCAGGGTCACACAGCAATTGTCTGGATTTGAATTCAGGTCTTTCTGACTCCAGGTCCAGGGTTCTATATGCTTTGTCACCTGGCTGCCTGAATAACTCTTCAACATTCAATATTAACATAACATTAACATAATAATATTCGACATTCAAATATCTATCATTAGATAAGCTGTGGCCACCACCATCATGTTAGATATTTTTCTAGTCCTAGTATATGATTTCCCAAATTAGAACACTTTCCCAGGATGCCTAAAATCATGATTTCAAAAATTTAAATAGATTTTAAAATGACTTTTAGGTTTGCCCCTTGATGTAGTTTGCATTTTATTCAACTCAAGATGTTGCCATGAATCAGGGACTAAAGTACGCTATTTTAATTACTAATTACTATCCTAAATTCTAATTCTATACTATTAAGTCAATATTCATGTAAACATCATAGAAAGTTTTAGAGCTGATATAAACATCCAAGTATTAGGAAACCAATGTGTTAGGTTCCTAGAAGTTGTACAATGGAAAAAAATTGTGAACCTAGAATCATAGCATCATAGATTTAGCTCTAGCAAAGACCTTAGAGGCCATTGAATCCAACGCACTCATTTTAAAATGGGGAAACAGGCCCAGAGAAGTTAAAAATGACCTGCCTGTAAGTCTCACAGAACCTAGGTTTACATTCCAGTTCTACCATTATACTGCCTGTATGATGTCTGATAAGTCAGTAAACATTTCTGGATCTCAGTTTCCCCTATATAAAGTAAGGATTTCTAATTAAATGACCTCGAAGGTCTCTTTTGACACTGAATCTATGATCCCACATTCCTGTAAAAGTGAAACCACCTCTGAAGGAGGCACTAGGAGACCTGGGTCCTACTTATAGTTGTCCCACTGACATCGTCACTCTCTGGGACTCTCTTTCCCCATCTGTAAATCAAGGCTGTTAGATGAGATGAAATCTAAGGACCCTTCTGCTTCTAGCATTCTGTAATTCTAGACTCTTCTTACCTACTCAGGTTCTCTTTAATCCTGCCTTCTGTTTCCAAAGGTTAGATTATTTACAGAAAAGAAATTCCTACAATGAGATGGTAGAACTTTGAGGGTCTGCTGCTTTTTCAGACCCTTCTCTTTCCCTTTCATTTCTTACCTCCATCCCAGAATAGAGTTATGACTGTCATTATTATTTGTAAAAAAAAAAAAAGAGGGATTGGAGCTTGATAATCTCTTAGCTTCCTTCCATTAGTCAAGTACTATGATTCTAGACTGATTTCTATTGTTCTTAATGCTAATAGCAGTATCTTATAACCACCACTCCTGTCCATCACAATTCCAACATTTGATCTGACAGAACCTAAAACAAACCACAATGATAATCAAACCTGCAAATCAACCAAGCCCCTATCGGTACCTATAATGTCTTCTTATACAAATAATACTGGGACAATTGACTTTTGGAACTAGGGATGTTCTAACAAATCATTGTATTCAGTCTCCTTGTTTTAGTTTTTGAGGAAACTGAGTCCCAGAGAATTGATGTAATATGTCTCAGGTCACAGAAATAGTTTCAGAATGGAGACTAGAATCCAGAATTTGTGTGTATATGTGTGTGGTGGTAAGTGAAATGTAGGATTATTTGTGTAAAGGAGTGCATATTGTCAACTACACTGCAATTTACAATCTTAAATAGTTGCAATGAATCAGTGGAAGTTTTAGTGACTTACCGAGGATGGCACAGCCTAAGTATGATTAAGAGGCACACTTGAAAGCAGGTCTTCCTGACTGAGGCTACCTATCTATCCCCAATGTCACCACCCCAATTCTCTATTTTTTTGTCTTTGCTATGAACTTGAAAATTAAGAAACAAGAATCAAGTTATTTTGAATGAAATATTCACAACTCAGGGTCCTGAACTCTCCCACTAGGTCTGAAATAGTATAGATTGCTTTTTTTTCACCAGTGGTAAAGTTGGGGAGAAAAACAGATCTTTTATTTTAATCAACATAAGGAACTCCTAATATGGAAACTCCCTCTATGTAGGCAAATCAGCAACTTATCTATTGCTTATGGAGAGATGGGGCACTGAGAAGTTGCATTACTTGAGCAAAGTTACATAGTGAGGACCTGTCAGAGATGAGATTTGAACTCAGGTCTTTCAGACTTCAAGACTTCCTCTATAATGGCTGGAAAAAATAATGTAAGATATTTTTAATTGGGTTTTTTTTTCATAATTTTCTACTAAGTAGCAGTCTGTGATGGATTTTACCAGGAACTGGAAAACTGAGAGACTGGAAGTATATAATTTAGTTTGGAATATCTATCACTCAGGAGTCTGATCTCTTTCTGTTCTATTTAAATATTTGGTATTTTCCAAGGTTTTTGGCTACAAGACAGTTTAGATGCTTGGAAAGTTTTACATTTCCCTTTCTCCATACACACATCCAAGAGTTTTCAGTCAGATAATAACATTAAAAGCCAGTAGATACAACGGGTTGTGTCATAAATGTAGCTTTCAGAATGGGAAGATTTACACAATTGACTTCTTTGGGATATATATGTCTATTAATGACATTATGGGATGGCAGGCAAGAGAGTGGGAGAGGGAGAAGTCTTGTATGAACTGATGCAGACTGAAATCAACCAGAACCAGGAAAACAATGTACTCAATGACTCCAAGAATGTGCTTGAAGAACAAACATTACAAAACAAACAAAAAAAACTGCATGCTGCATAATTATAATGTTCAAGCTTGGCCATGAAGAAGAGAGGAGGAAATAAAGAGGTGGCGGATTATGGGTGTGAAATATTACATACATTGCCAAATTTCATAGTTGGTTATGTTAGTTTAGCTGAAATGCCATCTACACACCCCACCACCACCACCATTACGGGCATAACTCTCTGGGGGAGGACAAAGGGATACAATTACAAATGAAGGAGATATCAAAACAAAAGATAACTATGAAAAAATACTTTTCATGTAGTTTCTAACTTATTTCTTATTTTTGTAGGTGTTGAAGTCATGGTAAGATCATCCAGAACAGTTTTCCATCTGTTCAGTGGTGTGAGTGGCATTTAAGTAAGAGAGACAAAGAGCACTCTTTGCTGGACCAAGTAAGCAAGACCATAAATTCTGCACAGCATGGCAACCAACAAATTAGTTGAGGAAATGGGGTAGGTCACCATTATGAGTAAAGATCTCCTTGAACTCAGTATATTGCTTGTTCTTTTTTTTTAATATGTAACAAAGCATTTCCACCCCAGTTACTCCAAGGGCACTATTTCTTCTAGATGGCAATGACAGATATAAATGATCTTGATGCAACATTCTGTGCCAAGGAGTCAGGTTGAGCAGTTCAGAGATACAATGACCCAAAATGTATTTGCTTTATGTGAAATGTCATCACTTGAATTGATTTTGAAAGTAAATTGTTAAATAGTTTCAAAGATGATGAAAGTACTCAACAAAGGAACTAGGGTAAAGGTAAGACTCAATATATTTAATGCAGTCCTATCCAGTCCAGACAAGCATTTATTAAGCCTCTATTACATGTGAGGTGGGGTAACTAGGTGGCACAGTGGATAAAGTACTCATCCTTATGAGTTCAAATCTGGCCTCTGACACTAGCTTTTTGACCCTGGGCAATTCATTTCACCCTGATTACCTCAGTTTCCTTATCTGTCAAATGAGTTAGAGAAGGAAGTGGCAAATCACTCCATTATCTGTGCCAAGAAAAACTCTAATGGGGTCTCAGAGTCAGACATGACTGAAACTACTCAACAACATATATGTATATACATGTGTGTATGTATATATATGTATATGTATCTATGTATATGTATCTATGAAAAGATATATGTGCAGATATGTACAAAAAAGATACCCACAGATATGTATAAATAAGATATATGCAGGATAAGTTGGAAATTGTCAATGAAAGGAAGGCATTAGTATGAGGAAGGATCAGGAAAATGTGCGATTTTACCCAAGACTTGATGGAAGCCAGGAAACTTGGGAGGTCAAGATGGGAAGGGAGATCCTTCCAGGCCTGGAGAAGAGCAAATAAAAATACCAAAAGTCAGGAGATAGAGTTTCATTGTACGAGTCAGTATCATTGGATCACAGAGTATGTGGTGTGTTGGGGGACAGGGGAGGGAGGTTAGGGAATGGAGGAGGGCACCCTATTCCTCAATTTCCTTTTTCCCCAGATCTTACAAATATTATTGATGTTTCATGAAAAGGCACTAATAACTGGTGGAATCAGGAAAGGCCCCATGTAGAAGGTGGTGCTTGAGCCCAACCTTGGAGGAAATTAAGTGTTCTAAAAGATAGAGATGAGCAGAGAGTACAGTCCAAGTCCAACAGGTGCACTGGGATGGGAAATGGAGTGCTGTGTATGAGAAACAGTGAGGTAAGTTTGATTGGACCTTACAGTATGTAAAGGGGAGTCATAGCTATGTCCTGGAAAGGTAAGTTGGGGCCAGGTTGTAAAGATCTTTAAATGCCAAGAAGAGGAGTTTATATTTGAAACTAGTTAGGTGGCCAAAATGCTTTTTGAACAAATTGATACTTTTCTAGTAGAATGTAAGCTCCTTGAGGGCAAGGGTTGCTTTTTTCCCCTTTACATGTCCAGCACCTAGCATAATACCTGTTACATAGTAGGCACTTAATAAAAACAATTGCTGCACAGAATTGAATTGACTCAATGAGTCTACTGGTTTTCGTTAAGCATTTTCTATGTACCAGACACTGTGTTAGGTTCTAGGGATATGGATGGGATGAATGAGGCAATTTCTACAAAAGTGAATTGCATCGATACCCAAAGTGTCCTCATATAAATATCACTATGATGGGCTGGCAACAGTAGGTAATAGCAACCAGGAGTCCCAGGAACCCACAGGGCTGGATATCTTAAATCAATGGTGGAAGAGCTAAAATGCTGTTAATAGATAAAAGTAGAATCTCCTGACTTAAAGAGAGCAACAATATGTTGTTTTACCCTTTCCTGGGAATAATATTCCATGCTCTAAAGGCCACAATTCAGGAAATTCAAATATTTAGGTTAGTCATTTGTGTTAAACTTTGATATAGATCCAATTGGAAATGGGCAAAACCCCATCTTAGTTCATTTAACACTGAGAGATAATAATACAAAAATAAAAAATGCAAATAACTACTATTAATAATAATAATAACTAATATGTATGCATCTCATTTTAGCCTTGCAACAACCATGAGGTAGGGGCTGTAGGTACTATCCTCATGTTAGAGATGAGACCCATGGAAATGAATGGATTTGGTCATCATCACGTAATTAACTAGCAGATGTTGGAGGCAAGAGTCAACCTGATTCTCTTCTGACTTTACTGCATTTTAAGTTTGGAAATAAGTCAGCTCGACAGCTGACAGTCTATAATGTCTGTATAACATTATAACAATGTCTATAATAGTATACAAGCCAGCTAGAGTCTATAATGATTTCATTTTTTAAAAGACAGACTTTAAAATGTGCATATGCCCTGATTCATTTATTGCCCTGGGATTAATTTTGGGGTGGGGGAAACGTGGGATGCTCTCTGCTTGAAAAAGAAAGTTTGAAATTGTGATGATGATATTTTAATTAATGTTAATTAATAATCGTGATGATGATTTTTAAAATGAATGCTAATCAATAAACAATTATTAAGTACGTACGGCTTGATAATAAGTTTTCATTTATATAGTATATATAGCCCTTCCCTATGTGCCAGGCACCATGCTAAGCAGTTTGTACATATCTCGTTTGATCCTTACAACAGCCCTTGGAGGTAGGTGCTACAGATGAGGAAACTGAGAGAGACAAAGGTTAAATGACTTGCCCAGGGTCACACACTTAATGAGTATCTAAGGCCTGATTTAAGCTCAGGTCTTCTTGATTTCAGGACCAGCATGCTGCTCTCTATGGCGCCACCTAGCTGCCACTTGCTGGAGATAAAAAGACAACTGAACTAATCATTGCCTTTTCAGAGTTTGCAGTCTAAGTAAATACAGAATAAATGTGGAACAAGTTGGAAGGAAACCCTAGTCGCTGGTAGAATCAGAAACAGCCCCTTGTAAGAGGTGTCCTCCGCATTAAACGTTAAAGGGAAGTAGGGAGTCTAAGAAGATGGGGAGGGGACAATATTCCAGGCATGTGGGATGGGAACCAACTTAAAATAGGGGATGGCACTGAACTGACAAGCAATAGCATCTGGGTCAGGATACAGGAGGATATCGTGCACTTTATAAATCCTTCTACTGGGAAACTGGATCAAAATGAGACGATTTGTTCAACAAACAATGAATATCTTGGTTTCTTTGATAATTAATGTATTTTAATGGTCTCCCCTAGGAAAAAAAATGTTGTGAGCTGCTTATACCCACGTCCTGGAGCAGCTTTTAAGCTGATTTGCTTCCCATGGGCAGGAAGCGGATCTGCCTATTTTGCAAAATGGGGTAAAAGTTTTCATCATTCAATAGAAGGTTAGTAATTTATCATTGTATTATCTGCAGTTTACAAAACTGGTATCACCTACAATATACTCATGTGGAAAGGTGGTAAAAATCCTCCCTGATCTTAGATAATTTCTCAGTATCTATTGTTGAGTCAATAATATTCCTCAGGTGCTTGCTCAGTGCCTGGCTTATGGTGAGCTTACTTCCTCAAAATGTAAGCACCTTCTTCCGGGAAGAACTGACCAGTGGGAGCAGGAGGCTTGAGGGCTGGAAGGTTCTTCCAGGGTAAGGAGACATCTGAGGCATTGTCATGAAGACTGACCAAATCAGCTAGCAGAGCCAGGAGAGGAATGAAGAATGGCATGCCTGGGCACTTCCTCAAAATGGCAGTCAAATGGCAGTTTCCATTTTAACAAGATGACGTAGAGTACAGAGCTTCCCTTCTTTGTAATGAAGCTTCCTATTTCTGTCAGGCAACTTTGAGTTCAATTCACTATACCTATGTATATATATATATATATATATATATACATATAGATATAGAGAGAGATAGTAACAAATATATGCATATATATAGCGTGTGTATCTTTATCTATGTACAGTATATACTGTAGTAGAGCCCTGCAATGCACCCCTCTCAGTAAGCCAGCTTGAAGAAAACACAGATGAAACCTGTTGTATTGATAATGAAGCCCTCTACGGCATCTGTTTCAGAACCCTGATACTAACCACTCCCACACATGTTGGCCTGAACCATCTGGTAGCAGCAACCATGAGTGGAGTGACCACCTGCTTGTGTTTCCCAGAACAGCTTATTGCTGACTTGCATAAGCTGGCAATGAACAATCCTGTCTGCACTCCTTTACATCTGGCTTTGCTCCATGGGTAGCCAAAGTAGCCAGCAGTACCAGGCTTTAACTGTGCCACAGCCCACCCATCAGATGTTTGATGCAAAGAACATGATGGTTGCTTGTGACCCACACACAGCGTGGGTGCTGTCTTATAGTGGCAGCCCCATTCAGAGGCTGTATGTCCATGAAGGAGATAGAAGAGCAAATGTTCAATGTTCAAAATAAGAAGAGCGGTGACTTTGTTGAATGGAATCCCAACAATTTGATAATGGCTGTTTTGACATCCCCTGCCCCACTCTGGATTCTGAAAACATCTACCACCTTCGTTGGTAACAGTACTGCCACCCGAGAGCTCTTTAATAAACGCATTCCTGGACAGTTTGCAGCCATGTTTCCTAGAAAGGCTTTATTACACTGGTGTACTGGAGAGGGCATGGATGAAATGAAATTCAGTGAAGGAGAAAGCAACATGAGTTATTTGGCATATATACATATATATATATATATATATATATATATGTGATTTATGAATGTTCAAGAGGGGAAAGGTTATTACTGACCAAAGCAAGAGGGCAGTGGGAGTTTGAGAAAGCTTCAAAGAAGAGGTTACATTTGTAGTAGGTAAAAGGAGGATTTGTGAGAAGAAAGAATCAACAGGGTTTGGTAACCAGTCAGATAGGAGGGCCAGGGAAGGAGAAAGGGACAGAAAAAACCCTTAGGTTTTGGTTTGAGAATCAGAATGGACTTTGTTGCTACTGGCCTAAATGATGAAATTAGAAAGAGGAAGCAGCAGGCCTAGGGGAAGCGAATGAAGCTCAGCATTAGACATTTTGAGTTTTGACAGTGCCAGGGGGACATTTAGCTGAAGACATCCTGATGTAGTTGGAGAAGTGGACATTGAGCTCAAAGCCAAGATTCTGACCTGAGCTAGTTACCTGTAGTCATCTGCACTGGGGTAATTGTAAAAGCCATGAGGGTGAATGAGATAGTCAAAGGAGAAAGTGTGTATGTAGAGAGGAAAGGAGATTGTATCAAGGACAAAACCTTTGGAAATAGTTCTCTTAGGGGTATGGAAAGAGGATGGAGGAACAAGAAAAAGAAATCAGAAAAGCAGGAGCTTAGCCAGAAGAATCGCAGTAGGATCATCGTAGAGACAAGACAGGAACTGGAGGTATAATTCTTTGATATTGGGAACACTAGGTTGGGGAAACTCCTCTATCTGTACAAATAAACACCAACTTTTCTGCCTTCAGTGCTAAAAAGTCCCAGGTCAGCCAATTTGTATCAAAGATGGTTCTGAATCTAAGTCTTCCTCTAGGAACACCATAGAATCAGAAATGATTTACAACTTGAATCAGCCTCAGAGGGCATCTTAGCAACTTCATTTAACAGATGAGGAAATTTGCTTGGGTTCACACAAGTAATGATCTGGAGGCAGAACAGATGTGGGAATGCCTCGGTCTTGCACAAATCTTGCACAGATGTGGGAATGACTCAGTCCAATACTGTACGGGGGTCAGGGAATATAAGACCTGACCAAAAACCATAGGATGTGATAATAAGAGCATTAGCAGTGATATTTTGAGTGTCCTTTCAGCAAAGTGGTAGAGGTAGAAGTCAGACTGCAAAAGGTCCAGGAAAGTAAAAGGGAAGAAAATATAGGGAATATTCCTCATATATTTAACATTTGTTTAATTAAAATCATTCTTTCACTCAAAGGTCAGAAATCAGGTGATTTTGAAACTCTGACCCTCAAGGGAAAAAGGTAGACTAAAGATCAAGGCACCAAAAAGATTTTTTTTT
>CM053597.1:41767295-41784512 GCA_028646575.1 Pseudocheirus occidentalis | reverse complement strand
TTGCCCTGAGGACTGGACAAGGATCTGGGAACTGTTCATCTCTGAGGACTGGACAAGAGCCTGCCAGCTTTCAGCTCCTGAATCTAGGTGATTGTTTGGCAGATTCAGGAGGGAGTTGGGACCAGGGAAGAGGATCCAGGGAATCAGAGAGACTACCCAGAGTCAAAATGAAGAAAAGGCCTCCCCTTGGACTAAACTGAGGTTTGTTGGAAATCAAGGGGTGGAAGGTTTGTGTGGTTGTCTAAGAACTTTATTTGGAAACTAAAGTTAATGATTGCCCCAGGAATGGAATATCAGTATATTGTGAATTGTTGATTGAATCAACTCCCTCTTGGGAAAACTAGGTCATTCCTTTTGTTAATTGATTGACTGAATCCCTCTTATCGAAACTAGGTCATTCCTTTTGTTAATTGATTGATTGAATCTTAAAATGTGAAGCTGGTTTCTCCCTTAGGGAAACAAGCTGATTCTTCTCTTGTTCCTTGTTCCTTTCTGTAATAAGATGTAATATTGAGACTCTCCTTGTTCTGAAGATTGTATATAATATTGTGAATTGTTGATACTATGAACATTGTACTGAATCTGATTTTGTAATAGAATAAACAGAGTGTTCACTAATACTGTGTAATCTGAATCTTAAAAGCTGTTCACAGTAGCATTCTCTCAGGAATCTACTGCTGATTGGCTTTACAGAGGGGTTAACTGGGAGAAGGGAAGGGTCTCTGACCTGGAGGCATTACAAGAGAACTTTGGTTTAAATAATCTTTTCTCTTTTCCTGGTCAGAAATGTCAAGGAAGAGTTAACAAGAGTTGCTATAAGATGCAAACTTTTTTTTTCTTTCCTCACTCTAGTATTATTTCCACATTAGCTGCTTTCCTTTATTGCCCTAGAACAATAAAGCTATTAATCTTGCCATTTACTTTTAAAACTTTTTATAAAATTTAATCCTTACTTTTCCTTAAAACCAATTCTACAGGGTAGTACCCCCAAACTTATTAAGATATTTCAGAAGAGAGTGAGTTCCTGGAATTACCTCTAGGTCCCAGTAGTTTTTCCTTGCAATCTTAAAATGATTAATTTTCAAACTCCTTAATCCATTAAGATATTTTTCGTAGTTCCATAAATTTTCATTATCTGACTTTTAAAAAATTAACTAATCTCCCTACAAAAGCTTAAAAAGTGGGAGTTAGTCCTACTTACTGGGACAATTGTTTCAAGTGTGAAAATTCATTAATCTTTCCTAGTGTTCTACACTCAGAAGTTTTTCTGGCTGGCTGCATTTTAAATCTTTAAAAGTAACAGAATTTGGCTCACAACACAAACACGGCACAGACATTTTACATTTTATAAAAAAACAAACACAGACAAAATGAAAGACAAATACAAACTGACACATAATTTTAACAACACATCCAATTACAATTCTAATTTTAACAAAGGTATACAATTACTGAAGCATGCAGTTTAAAATTATAACAATGTTACAATTTTATAGATACATGCAGTTTCAAATCAGCAGAGGTATGCAAAGGAAGCAATCAATCAGAGTTCTGCAGTTTAAGAAAGGATATCCCTACCAGTGTGATCTGAGACAAATTGGGTCATTGGGGGGGGGTCCCTGGAATTTTCCTCACAAAGAGGTAAGATGGAGCAACTAGTGTGAGCTCAAAGACTGGAGAAGAAAAAAGGCTAGGGCATTCATCAGATGGGAGGTGGCACTGGATTCTGGAGAAACAAGTCTCTGGTGGCACATAGTCTGTTCCTACTGATACCGGAGATTGAAGGGGCTTCGTTCTGTGTCCAGTCCCACTTCTGACACTAATTAACATCAATTGAACTGAACCAGCTTCTAATCTGTGGATGGCCAGAGCAGAACAGAGCAAGCTAGAGACAGTAGAGTCAGGAATATAATAAAAGTTTAATTACAAAGTGAGGGAAACAGCTTGAAAGCAAGGAGGGCATCCAGATGTGTATGCTGGGGCCATGCCCCTATTGGAAGGGCCAACTTCAGTGGGACTGAACCTTGATTTATACATTTGTGGCTAGACAAAGAGATAAACAGTATAGTGTAGAAATGATGGTGATGCACAAAAGCAACAGTGAAGTAAGGTTGTCTAGTGACAAAAAGTCCTTTCATAGCAGTACTTCATGTCTGGGTCTGTTGGTGCTTGCCTGATCTCAGGGACCATCAGTTCCAGAAGGTGAGCACAAAAAATTGTTGTTATGCCAAACTCAGGGTACAGCTTGCTGGAATTTAGCTCTGGAAAACAGTGTCCCCTAATACAATCTTGACATTTATGTGAAGAACAGCAGGAAGGCCAGCCAGTTCAGCAGGACCATGGTGTGAGAAGGGTAGTAATGTGTAATAAAAACAAAGTAGTTGGATTTGATGTTTTCCAGGGTCCTTTCTGACCATGACATTCTATGAGTCCTGTGAGCCTAGAGGAGGGGTGGGGAACCTGTGAACTCAAGGCCACACATGGTCCTCTAGATCCTCAAGCATGGCCCTTTGACTGATTCCAAACTTCACAGAACAAATTCCCTTTATAAAAGGATTTATTTTGTAAAACTTAGACTCAGCCAAGGACCTAAAAGCCATGTGTGATCAAGTTCAATGAGAGGTCTTAACAAGCAAAAACTGGCAGGCAGGGGAGAGTGATGTGCATTGTTAGGAAGTCCAGCATCCATAGGCAGGAGTATGCTTGTGTAATGACTTGTTTACAATCTAATACTATAAAGTTACATGACATACTACTGCAACATCAAAATTTCAATGCAAGAAAACCCCACAAATTTACAATAAATTATTAAAGATGCATAATTAAAAATATTTTTAAATGATGAAAATTAAAAAAAAACATTAAAGAGTTAAAGAAAGTAGATTTCCAAGTGGGTGCTGAGTAAGTTTTTTTAAAGGGGATAGTAAGTCAAATAAGTTTGGGAACCTCTGGAATAGATGAGATTATATGATTCTTTCCCTTTTCTCCACTCACACAGGCCACTACTCTGGTTCAAGACTTCATTATCTCTTACCTGGAACTACTGCAATTGCTTTTAAATTTCCCCCTCTCTCTTCCAGTCCCTCCACTTCCACATGGCAATCAAAATAACTTACAACGTTTCCTTGCTCAAGAAGTTTCCTTGGCTCCCTATTCCCACAAGATAGGAGCACCAGTACATAAATTCAGAGCTAGCCAGGATATCAGAAGCTACCTATTGGAACTCATTTTGCTGATGAGGAAACTGAAGCCCAGAGAAGTTACCCGACTTGACTAAGGTCCCACAGGTAGCAACAGATACAAGTCCTTTTTAAAGTCCCATTAACTGACAGTTAAAGTCCTACAACATGCGGCTCCAGCCCATTTTGTGTCACAGTACTTCCTATCAAACGTTCTATGTTCCAACCAAAGTGATGGACTTGCTATGTGCCAAAGTGAACATTTAGCCTTCCGCCTCTGCGGCTCAGCACACAGGTTGGCTGCCCATTCCAGGAAGGCATCTCCTTGAGCATCGACGCGGATCACACCCGGAATGGGAAGCTTTCCCCATCACCCTGTTTACTGGTATTCTCTCCCCCTCCTCAAATGATCTCACAATTACTTTTCTGTTCAATTATGTTGGCTGTTTTGGGCTTCACACTGAAAGACTGTTTAATAGGATTTCAAAATAGAAACCTGTAATGCCATGCACCAACAGATTCCCAAAAGAATGCTACTGTGAACAGCTTTTAAGGTTTGAATTACACAGTAATAGTGAACACTCTGTTTATTCCATTACAAATCAAGGCAAACATTCAATCAATTCACAATACAATAATCAGACTTCTACTCATAGGGCAAATCAATACTTAATCATTCAATCAATTCACAATACAATAATCTTCCACTCATGGGGCAATCATACATCAACTCAATCACTAAATATGATCATCAGAAAACCATACAAATCCTCTACCTCTTGGTGTCCAGTAGACCTCAGTTTCATCCAAGGGGAGGCCCTTTCTTCATCTTGACTCTGGGTGATCTCTCTGATTCCCTGGATCCCCTTCCATGGTTCCAGCTCCCTCCTGAATCTACCAGTCACCTGGACTCAGAAGCAGACAACTGCCAGGTTCTTGTCCAGTCCTCAGAAGTAGACAGCTCCCAGGTCCTTATCCAGTACTCAGGGCAGTCCCTGGCACACACTGAAGTTCACAGGGTCCAGCACATCTCAAACCCTTCACCATTTCTCTTCCCTGGAACTCAAGGATCAGCCAGGCCATGAACAAACAAAATCTTATCCTGGTCATGCTTCTTCAGTCCTCTAACAGTTCAGCTGGCCCAGATTCTGCTCTCAGGAAAACTCGCATCTCTTTTCTCAGTCAGCTTCCAGATGCTGGGAGAGAAACTCTCTCTCTCTCTCTCTCTCTCTCTCTCTCTTTCAAAACTCCAACTCAGCTCCCAGATGCTGAGACAATCTGGCGTCCTCCACAGGAAAATTCCAATTCTGTCTCTCTGTCCCTAGAATTTTTCTTTCTATACAGCACTGGCCTCCTGTCTCAGCCAATAGCCTTCTTCCACCAACAGGGGAGTTCACGTCTTCTCAACAGTAGACATGGCTCACACCTTCCAGACAGAGCTCACCCCTTCCATACTTAGTCCTAAATTACCAAGTACTATGTATCTCCTAAACTGATTGCTGTTGCAAGACCTCAGAGGGTAGTCCTTGTGACACCCAAGTTTTTACAGGTGAAGAAACTGAGCCCCTGAAAGGGTAACTGACCCACTCACACAACCTTAATAAGGGACTAAGGTGGGATTCAAATCCAGCTCTTCAGGACTGTCAATCCAATGACCAGTCAAACCGAGTTACTGTAGTGGTCTACACTGACTTCTGACACAAATCTCTCTGGGTGCCTGCTGTGCCCATCTGTGCCAGGGCTCTGAGGTTCCCTCATTCGTTGCACAGACGGGGAAACTTAGGCTCATACAGGGACATGTGATCTTCCAGGAGCAGCTGAGCTGCGGTCTGGGTGGGGATACCTGCGTGGGCTGCTCCTTGGGACTGCTGGGGAAGCTGCCCCCATGCTGAGGAGGCTTTGGAGCAGGGAAAAAGACCAACTCCTGCCGGAGCCTCTCCTAGACGCCCCCCGGAACTTCCAGGGTTCCACCAGTCTCCTGCCTTCGTTCTTCGTTTTCCACGTGGCCCGAGCCATAGCGGGAGGGGCGGGGGGCGGGGGACGGGCTGCAGGTGACGTCACGTCTAAGGTCCCGCCCACAGCACAGCCGCCTGGCTCTGGGGCGGGACCCTCGCGGCTTTCCGTCTGCCCTTTTAGCCCGGGCTGCTCAGGAATGGAAGGGCCCCAGCCTTGGAGCGGAGCGCGCTGAGGTGTCCGAGGAGGTGAGGACGGCGGCCGGGGGGCCCCAAGCCAGGCCCAAATCCGGGCTCGAAAGACCCGCGAAACCCCCGGGCCCGGAGAGGCGGGAGCGCCACCATCCCCCCTCTCCTCCCCCAATCTCTGATCGTTCCCGGGTGAGGCTGAGCGCGAGCGCGAGGTGGGCTGCGCTCCGCGCTCCGGGCTCCGGGCTCCGGGCTCCGCGCTCCGCGCTCCGGGCTCCGGGCTCCGGGCTCCGCGCTCCGGGCTCCGCGCTCCGGGCTCCGGGCTCCGCGCTCCGCGCTCCGGGCTCCGGGCTCCGCGCTCCGGGCTCCGGGCTCCCCTGGCGAGCTGGCTGGGCTGGCCGTGCGTCTCAGCGGACAGTGCCCTCTCTCTCGGTCCCTTAGCTCTCGTCGGTCTCCCTTAGAGCGACTCTGTCTGTCCGTCCCCCGCAGCAAATATCTGTCTGTCCGCCTCCGTCTTGTGTTCCGCCTCCAGCCTTTGCCCCTGTCGGTGTGTCCGTCTGTCTTTCCCTCTTGTCTTGTCGGCTCTGCTCTCAAGCCCCTGTTGCAATGGGGACAGCACCTGGTCTGGAGTCGGGAATGCCCCCCCTTGTGAGCGCCAGTCTGGCCGCAGACACTGACCCTGACCAAGTCACTTCACCCTGTCTGCCCCAGCTTCCTCTTCTGTCAGATGAGAGGGAGAAGAAAATGGCAAACGCTTGCAGCATCTTTACTGAATGGGGTCACGAAGCGCCGGACACGACTGGAAAACGAGTACCCAGCATCTGCCCCTCTCGCTGCCTAAGCTCTTGTCTGCCTTTCATCCCTTCCTGCCCCGCTCTGTTTGAGGGGGATCGTGTGTCTCCGGCCCCTTCCCCTGGGCCATAGTGGGAGGAATAATCCCCGCCCGTCTGAACTGGGTGGCTGGACCGGACCCCGAGCGTAGCCTTGGCCGGCAGAACCCACTGTCCCGTCGGACCGATAGTCACCCGAGAGGGAGCTTGGCAGCAGATTGCCACTGACGCCACTTTACTTCCAGTGGCGACCGGACATAACAGGTTACCTCAGGTCCTTTTATCTCCCCGTCCAAGGCCCTATCCCAGAAGGTCCCTCATTCTGCTGTTTCCCTTAAGCGTGTCTGCTTTAGAGTGTAGGTACTGACATTTCCCGAAAACTAGAAGCCGTTTTTGGGAAACAGAGATCTGACTTAAGTTCTTTTTTTGGATCTGAGGAAGGGAGAGAGCCATATCAGAAATCCCCTGGGAAAGAAACTCTCCCTTTTCCAAGTTTAATCAGGAAGGTAACTTAATGCCCTGTTGTTTGTTTTTTAGCTAGTGGACGTTTCTTTTTCAGATGTCCTGGTAATTAAATATATATATATATATATATATCTGGACAGTTATCCCTTTTATTTGAGGTTTGGAGGTCAGTCACAAACCCTTGCTCCTTTTTCTTCTCAGTGTTTATTGATTTTGCTTCTTCCTTTTTATCTCCACAGTTTCTACTTCATTTCAAGTCCTTGACACCTGAGTTACAGCAACAGACTCCTTTGTGCTTATAAGGCCCTTCTACTTGGCATACCTTGTAGGTATGTTTAACACATTTGTCCAATAAAAATCAGGAAGCATGGATGGACAGATGATATTTCTTTAACCGAGGGTAGTTAAGACTTCACTTTCCTTTCTTGAAAATAGAATACTCCCAGAGTATATGATTACAGTACTTGCCTCTTTTCCCTTTCTGCCACCCAGCATTACTTACAGTCTCTGCCAATTCACTACCTCTGTGAAACCTACCTTCATTAACTCAGTCCCACTATGACAACTTCTTTACTCTGAAACAACTTGGAATGAATGCCTTCAGTTCACATCTTGTTTTTATACTTTTTGGCCAGCTTTTTTGTAGATGTTCTCAATGACTTTTAAACTAACATGAAATAATTATCAATATTTATTTTGAAACTACTTACTATTTGCCTAGGACTTTGCTAGGTACGGTGAAATTTGGTTTTTTTTTTAATAAAAACTTTAGGCAGTTCTGTTAAAAAAATTATCCTTATCAATGTGAATTCTCTAATCTTCTCTTCGTTTTCCCTATTTTGCCCTATAAAGCCATATAGAATTAAATTTTTTTTAACTCAAATTGCTCTTCTCATTCATTTCCCCCCTGAAACATTCTGTGGATGGCACTCCCATTCTTTTAGCTACCCAGGTTCTCGGCCTGGGAATTATCTCTAATTCACTCTTACTGATCTCCCACCCCCCTCCCCAGTTCCTAGTCTCATCAGTGCTTTCTCCACGTCTCTCACAGCTGGCCCCTTTTCTCCACTTACCACCACCACCCTAATTCAGGCTGTTAACTCCTGCCTGGACAGTTGCAATAGCCTCCTAATTGGTCTCCATGCTTCTCCAGCTACCTTCCACACAGGATCCAAAATAATATATCCAAAGCACAGTTCTGACCATGTCAATTCCTTGTTCAAAAAGCTTCAGTGATTCCCTATTGCCTTGAAAAAAATAAAGACTTCTGTGCTTGGCATTTAGACCTCTTCACAATATGATTCCAGTTTATCTTTCTGCTGTGACTATACAGTATTCCTCTTGTATTCTGGGTTCCAACCAAACTGGCCTATTTGTTCACACCAGGCATTTCCTGTCATCATGCTTTTGCATAGGCTGTGCCACACATGGCTAGAATATTTTCCTTTTTCATCTCTGATTCTTGGAACCCTAATTTCCCTTTGAGTTTCAGCTACAGTCCTCTCCTATAAGGTTAGATTAACAATTACTCCATCCCTTTCCCCAAAAAAATTTATAATAGATTTCTTTTGTATATATATTTTGTTTTAGAGATTGCCTGTGTCACAATAGGGTTTGATTCTTTACCTAGGGGCTCCCTACACTGTTGAAATCACAAGTGCAGGCCAAAGATAGTATTTTATAATATTTTTATGTGTCTTCTTAATCTCCCTTCCCTAATATAATTTAAGTTCTTTGAGGACAAAACAATTTTTTCTCTTTCTGTCCCTAGCACAGAACACAATCCCCAGTGAATAGCTTAATAAATGCTTATGAACTAATTTCTAGCCCTTCAAGGATATGAATATAATTTTTCCTTCAATTTCTTACTGTAGACTCTTTTCCAAGATAAATATTGCTAGTTCATTGATGTAATTTTCTGTATCATCCACCCCCATGTGTTGTTAATATGTCTTTTTAATGTAATTCCAAGAACCGAATACAATACTCCAGATATGATTTTGACTGGCACAGTCACCATATTACTGGGACTGTTGTCTTCCTTCTTATGCACACTATAATTCTGTTAATTTAATGCCAACATTTTAGTAGCTTTTTTTTTTGGCAGAAACATCACCATTTTGACTCATATTAAGCTTGTATCCAAATAAATGTTTAGGTCTTTTTCTTTTCTTCACATGAACTGCTGTTAAGCTAAGTATTCTTCATCCTTTACTTATGAATTTAATTTTTTTTAAGCCTGAGGTCAAGACTTTCTATTATTTAATTTAATCTTGTTTGACCCAGTCATGACAATCTGTTGAGATAATTTTAGCATCTTAATTTTGCTACCCTGTATATTTGTTCTTCCTTCCAGATTTATATCATTAGCAAATTGGATAAGCATTTTCTCCATATCTTTGTTCAAGTCATGGGTAAATAGACTGACCAACACAGGGCTGGACAGAGGTCTAGCATATTGTTACTGTCCTCCATCCAAATCACATGTATCCACTAATCCATATTCTTGAATCATTCAACCACTTAGAATCTACATATTATTATAAGAGTAAACTCATTAATTACAAAACAAAATGCTGTGTGTAGTTGGTGAGGGATAGTTGTAAACCATGGAAAATAAGGAACACTGATACCTAATTGACCAGGTTGACAGGAAAGCTCATTGTAAACTTTAAAGCACTCTGAAAATGAGTTGTTGTTATTATTATTACTGTTACTTCCACCACTGCTGCTACTACTCTGGATTCCTGGAGGAAGTTTGACTTTTAAAAGATAGGAAAGAGTTTGTCAGTGAAGAGAGGGAAGGGAGCAGAGTGGCAGTAGTATGAGAGTTCAGAACATGTTTGTGGGACAGTGGTCTGGTTTGGCTGCAGTGTAGAGTGCCTGGAGGAGAGTAACATGGGCTAAGACTTTAAAGGTAGGATAACATCCAGTTGATGACAGACCTTGAACCCCAGGTAGAGGAGTGAGGATTTTATTTGGGAAGCCATTCAGTTTTCAGGAACTAAAGATTTTCAAGTAGAAAGGTACCATGATCGCTTCTGGGTGCAGAAAGATAATTCTGGCAGTGATATGCAGCCAGGGAGGGAGAGTGAAGGAGGGGGGACCTGGTAAGCCATTGCTGTGGTGTAATGAAGGCTTGTTTAAGAGTGGTGGCAACAGAATGGTGGTGGTGTTGGAGAATGTAAGAGATTGCAGAGATAATGTAGAAGGAGGCAAGTCAGAGATAACCCAAGACTACTGATTTGGGAACCTAGGTAGATGATAGTACTACAGAGAGAAAGTAAAATCAGAATGAGGAATAGATTTATTTTTTAAATTGAATATTATTTTTATTTATTATTATTATTGTCCAAATCATATATGTATTTAATATTTCTGCTTTTCTGTATTTGTGACATTTTTATGTCCTAATACATGATCAATTTTTGGTTAAGATACCATGTAAAGCTGAGAAAAAAGTTTCTTTTGCTATTTAATATTCTCCAGAAGTCTGTCATTATAACTTTTCTAAAATTCTATTCAGGTCCTTTTTTTTCCTTTTACTTTTTTGTTTAGATCTATAGAGGTCAGAGAGGAATAAATTGAGATCTCTACTAATACTTTTACTGTTTATATATAGCTCATTTAATTTTCTTTTTAGAATTTGGGTGCTATTACATTTGAGGCCTATGTTTAGAATTAGTATTAATTTGCTGTTTATACTACCCTGAGCAAATTGAAATTTTCCTATTTATCTTTTAATTAGATTTCCTCTATAATGCAGGGATTCACATAATCATCTCTCCATGAAAGAATGCAAAACTTCCATCTCTGTTTCGTGACCAATAGCTCATATTTACCTGGGAGAAGCAGGTTTGGAGAGAAAGATAATGACCTTGGTTTTGGATATGCTGAGTCAGATATGCTGGTAGGACAGAAATCGGAGATATGGGTCAGGACATGAGGAGTCCAGTTTGGCTAGAGTGTAGAGTTCAGGGGGAGACTATTCTGGGCTAAAGTTATAATGGTTGAGTGGCACTAGGTTGAGGAGGACCCTGAATAGGAATTTGACCTTGATTTGGGAGGCAATAAAGAGCCACTGAAGAAGAGGGGTGAGTTAGAGATAATCCCAAAATTGCTGATTTGGGAGCCCAGGTAGATGGTAATGATACAGAGAGAAGTCAGAATGAGGAGCAGGTTTACGAGAAAGGACAATGAATGACCTTAGTTTTGCACATGTTGAATTTGAGATGGTGCTTGCAGGGCAAAAAAGTTGGAGATGGGACTGGAGCTCAGAGCAGAGGTCAGGAATGGAGGTATAGACTTGGGAGTTCTCTGCATAGAGGTAGTTGTTGAAGGTAGAGAGTGAAAGAGATTGCAAAAGGAGACGATATGTAGAGAGAGAGGACTTAGATCCTCCAGGAACACTTGCCAATGTGGGTGAGGATATAGTGAAGGAGACTATAAAATATTGGAGAACCATTCTTTTACTAAGTCCTGTCTTTTCTTCCTTTCCATTTTTACTTTGACCATCCTATTTCACCACTATCTCTTTATTCAGAGATAATGGAATTATTAAAATCAACTTATGGTCTCATTCTGTGTACTAGGGAAAATCACTGTTTTTGTCATGTCACTTGCTTGGGAACTGTAAATTGTCAGTCCAAATTTTACAGAACAAATCCTTTTATTAAGGGTATTTGTTCTGTGAAGTTTGGATCGCCACACTCAAGATGGCCTTGAGGTCACAAGTTCTCCCCACCCAAACTTGATTTAACACTGTGTCTTGAGCAGTATTAAAGAAGAAAAAGACACTAACCACTTTCTAATGGAAATTAGTCTGGAAAGAAAAATGTATACATGCGAAACACAAGTTACAACAAAAATCTTGGTGCTGAGCTCTCTGGGACATAGTTGATGCTGAACAAGGCTCATTGTTGCAGACACCCACACATCTTTTTACTAAGGGATGCCTCTTAAAGGCTTTTTCTTACTTCCCAGTCTTCTTTAAAGCTAGTCAGATTGAAGAATTCTGGTCTTTTTGTTTTTTAGAGGGGGGAAGGCAGGACAGTTGGGGTTGACTTGCCCAAAGTCACACACCTAGTAAGTGTCTCAAGTGTCAGAGGCCGGATTTGAACTCAGGTGGTCCTGACTTCAGGGCCAGTGCTCTACTTACTGCACCACCTAGCCATCCCCAAGAGTTCTGCTTGCAAATTTCATTCATTGGATTTTTCTATTGTGTATGTTATTTCTCTGTATCAAGGAATGAAAGTTGATTTAGGGATAATTTGTTAGGGAATGATTTGTTGATTTAGGGATAATTGGTACTTATACCATGAAGATAGGTATAGCCGGAGGCAGCAGCTAGGAGAGCCATGGCTAAAGGGCTGGGCTTTGAGTTGGGAAGACTTGAGGCCTCAGATCCTTTTTAGCAGTGTGACCCTGGTGTCCCTTAAATTTTGTGCATCAGTTTCCCCAGCTATAAAATGGGGATAATATCATGTTCCTTCTAGCATTGTTGTGAGAATCAAATGAAATAATAAGTGTTTAGCACAGTATCCTGGCCTTAAGAGTAATTATATAATAAGATAATTAATAGTAAAAGTAGGCACTTAATAAATGTTTGTTTCCTTCCTTTCTCCCTTTCAGGACCTAAAAGAAATTAGACCTCATAGAAATAAAGCAATAAGCCTAATGCACATTAGGGACTTGACATTAGCATCTAGTGATCCAGTTTCCCTGAGAATGTCCACAAGATGATTGGGAGCAAGTAAATAACTCCAAACATATATATAAAATAGAGAGAAAACGTCACTAAACTTTAAGTGAAAGACTTGATATTCTAGCCCAATTTCAATGACCTTTTGATTGATTTATATTGTCTTTTGTTCTCTTAATTTTTCTCTCTATTCATCCTACCTCTCAGGCTGAGCCTCCTTATCTTTAATTTTCAATTAAACTTAATCATCTCCTCAATCAACCTTCCTATTCCCACCAAACTCCTAGAAAAAGTCTCATGCTCCTCATACCTCCATTTCCTCACTCACCTAACCCCTTGCAAACTGGCTTCAGTGCCTACCCTGGCAAGTAGTAGGCGCTGTATAAATTCTTATTCCTTTTCCTTCCCCCTTACCACTTAATTGAAACTGCTGTTTCAAGGTTACTGGAGATTGCTTAGCTGCTAAATTCTGTGGCCTTTTCGCAGTCATCATCTTACTTGACCTCTCTACCGATTTAGACACTTTTGGTCATCTTTCCCCTTAATATTCTCTCTTCCTTTGATGGGACTTAGGTTTTCTCTCTTTTATTACTTCTTTTCAGTTTTTCCTGATAGATCATCATCTATCTCTTGTTTTTTGGTGGTCTTCCACAAGGCAATATCCTAGGGCCTCTTCTCTCCTTTCTCTGTAATCTTTTGATGCTATCATCTGCTCCTGCTGATAACTGCGTGCAACTGATTCACATCTTGAAGCAGAAGAATCCCAGATCTATATACCCAGTCCTCAACCAGCTCCTGAACTTATCTTGGCATCAAAAGTTCTTCAGAATCTAGACTCAACCCACATTGCCTGGTTTATTTCACATCATTCACCTTTATTAATTTTTTATTTCAGCTAAATTGATCTTAAAAGCTCTAATGGCTGTTCTCTAGAGGGCATTTCATTTCCAGTCTCCATGCATTCACACAGGCCACTCCTCGTGTCTAGAAAACACTTCCTCCTCACTTTCCTTCTCCCTCCTGCTTTTCTACACCCTGACCTGATCCTCTTTCAAACTAAACTAAGAGGCTACCTTCTATGAGAAGTCTTGTATGAACCTTTTGTTTTTGAGTGCTCTCTAGTTACTGCAAAACCCTTATTTACTTATCTTTGTGTATCTTATATTCACCCTCCTCAGCAGAATAAAAAATTCCAAGAGGGTGGGGTTAATTTGTGGAGAGTTTTGTTTTGGTCTTTGTATCCATCCTCAGCTTGAGAAATGTTTGCTGAATTGTACTATGTTGTAAGCTTCTTTCAGAACAAGAACTATTTGTTAAACTTATTTCATGTCTCACATAATGCTTTTCATCTATATTGGTGCTGGGAAAATAGTAAATGCTGGTTAATTGTTTGGACCTAATGATTTTTAAAAAGCAGTATGTTTTAAGGGACTGATTTTGTTTTCTTTAACTTTGAAGTTTTTATTGTATCTAGAATCATGGAAAACCAGCTGGCTAAGTCCACTGAAGAACGAACATTTCAGTACCAGGATTCTCTTCCTTCATTGCCTGTTCCTTCTCTTAATGAGTCATTAAAGAAATACCTTGATTCAGGTATAGCTTCTCTGATATTTTTGCATATATTAAATGACATTTGATTTCAAATAAGGAAAAATGTTAAAAAATAGTTGAGTCGAGTTGCTTGGTCCTCTGATGTCCCAAGGCATTTTAGAAATAGAACAAGATATTAATGATATAAAACATATCCTTTAAAAATTCTCTCTTCTATCTCCTGCTTTTTCTCACTTCTGTTCTATCCTTTACCATTCTTTTTCCTGTTTTCTCTATATCTACTTTGACTTGCAATCCCATTTTCCCCCCGAATTTCCTGTAATCCAACCATTCTAATAAGATTTTGTCAATTTGGAGACTATTTGCTATTGCTATGCTTTATGATGACACTATTAAGTTCACTTTATTCCCACTTTTCTAAGTTACTGAATGTTGATGTTATTTGACTTCTGAGTACTCTCAGTGCATACCCATGTAATGGCTTAAGCTTTGCTTTTCTTACAACAGGCCGTGGGAAATGTTTGAGTTCCCTTGTGGCACCTGTAGCACTTTGGGTATAGGCTTTCTAACATTTTCTCAATTAATTGACACCAGGAGTTAGTACTTGAGGGTTAGTGCCTGTGCTCAAGGTCTCCAAATGACTGAGACTTTGTTCTAGTATCGGTCATGACTAAACAGGGTTCCCTTGACTATTTGATTAAAATCCAGAAGGCAGTACTTTTTCTAACTTGTTGGTTCATTATTATTATTGAATGGTTTTTTTCCCAAAAAGGTGAAATTTGAGAGCATTTTTAAGAAGAGATAGACAAGACTGCATTTTGCCAAATAGTATTTCTTTTTGCTATATAATGTTTCCATTGCTATTTACTCATAAACGCCATTCTCCTTGCTCTTTAAGTTGTTAGATTGCTAACATGCTTAATACGTTGTTTTATATTTATGAATACCGAGGTATGCATAGCTAATATGGACTAAGGTGGATTGTGATGATGTTTTGTCATCTATAAATTATTTTTTAAAATATTTCATTTTTTCCTCATAGTTAAACCATTTGCAAATGAAGAAGAATATAAACAAACAGAAGAAATAGTGCAAAAATTTCAAAATGGAATTGGAGCAACGTTGCACCAGAAATTACTTGAAAAAGCAAAAGGAAAAAGAAATTGGGTACTTCCATGTTTTTATAAGTATATTTGACCAATATCAGGGTATTAATGTAATGTAAAATGTGATCCAAATACACACAATGTATGTAAACATATATACATTGAAATAGATTGGAAGCTTGGAGTAATTTTTGTTGTTTTAGTAGGTAACAAAGCAATGATTGCTATAAAAATTTTTAGACAATTAGCTTCATCATTATAATTAAAGACTCAGGGTATATTCTCTACAATGAATAGTACATTTGATCCCCCGAGTTCTGGGTGCTTGAAATTGAGTCATAGGAGTTAGAACTGCAAAGCTCCTTAAAAGTCACTCAGTACTGCCTTCCTCATTTTTATGGATGAAGACATTGAGGCCAGAGAGGCTCAGAGAGGTAGTGAGTAGCAGGGCTCTGACTCTAGGTCCAAGGCTTTTCCACTTTTCCTCACCTTTCCTGTGGATACTGGGCATACTATAGACCACATGAGACCATTGTGCTAGTGAAGGAATGGCCTAGAAAGTAATGATACAGTCTATACACTACAATACATTTATAATGTATGTATAATGTAAACACAATATATTTACACTTTAAAACTTTATATGGTACAAATTCAGAGTAGTGGTGTTTTAGTATTGCTGAAGAAAGGAAGTTGGGGAGGTTAAGAATTGCCACTCCTGGGAAGCCAGCCTGTGTAAATAGGGACCTCTCAGATCAGAGGAGAGGTCTGTTTGGAACATGAGCTAGAAGATGAACTTTCATGATGAAAAGAGAGTCACTTGAAGTGGTGTATATGCTAATGACTCACCACATAAGAACTTTTTGAAATCAATACAGTACCAGACTTTTCCCTAGCCATTGTCACTTGACCAGAAGTCTGAGAACTTTACAATCCCCATGTTCTCTGCTTTCCGTTTTCAGCTTTGTGTGATTTAAGTAGGGCAAAGGTTTGGGAGCTGTTGTGACTTGCAGCCTTAGTTAGTCTCATTTATCTTAATTTGAATACCTTCTTTTGGTCCTGTCAGGTTAGGTTTCTCAAAAAAGACCTCACGGTGATTTTATTCGATCTGCTTGTTTGTGCAGGAAAACCTCTCAGTTGCATTTGGTGAAAGATTGATCTGCCCAGATTTTAGGTTGATAGATGTAAAGAAGCGACACCTATGGAAATTTTACTAGTTTAAAGTGGACTGAAATTAAAAAAAAATATTTTTGGAAATTTTTTATGTATCATTTTTTCTAATGACAAACAATTTTTAACATTTATTTTTAAAAATTTTGAGTTCCAAATTCTCTTCTTCCTTCTGACCCCTTTCCTGTCTTTGAAAAGGCAAGCAACTTGATATAGCTTATACATGTTGTACATGTGCCATCATGTAAAACACATTTCCTTATTAGCCATATTATGAAAGAAAACATACACACAAAAAACCCAAACCCCAAACAAGAAAAATAAAGAAAGTTTAAAAAAAAAGAGTACGCTTTGGTCTGCATTCATACTTGGGCAATTTTTTTTCTCTGGAGGTTGATAGCATTTTTCATCTTAAGTCCTTTGTCTTGGATCATAGTATTGCTGAGAATAAATAGCTAAGTTACTCACCTTTGGTTAAAATGATTTAAATATTGATGAGAGTAGAATACCCATTGTTATTTACAGGGCCAAGATGGAATTAATCTTAGCTGTTTTTAACAGATTAACTTCTAATGAAGGTAGCTTTTAATGTCTCTTACGTGCATGGTCCTAGAGACTAGGAATTATATAATGTAGAAAATACTCTTTGATTCCAGATCAAAATAAGGCCGTCCAAGATTCAATGCACTGATATTTCTAAAATGACCTTTGCAGCAATTCCTTGCATTTTGCCATTGTGTTCAGGATGCTGCAGTGACATTGGATGGCAGTTTCTTTTTTTTTTTTTTTTTTTTTTTTTGAGGAGAACATGAGAACGCCTTTTCATTTTTAAAAATGTTTGGAATTATGTACAACTTTGATACAGTTTCTGGGTACTCCGAGATACCCATAGCCACTTCATGTAAACCAGTTACAATGTCTATCTAGAAGCACTTTTGAGAAGCTATGTGATCAGAAGCCAATTAAGCCTAATGAGGGCAATCGACCCCACGAAGGAGAGGTGTTTCATTTAAAGGTGTTTCCCCTACTCTATGGTATTCACATGGAGACAGAATATGGTACAGTTTCATTCAT
>CM053597.1:41746151-41766795 GCA_028646575.1 Pseudocheirus occidentalis | reverse complement strand
AAACCAGTTACAATGTCTATCTAGAAGCACTTTTGAGAAGCTATGTGATCAGAAGCCAATTAAGCCTAATGAGGGCAATCGACCCCACGAAGGAGAGGTGTTTCATTTAAAGGTGTTTCCCCTACTCTATGGTATTCACATGGAGACAGAATATGGTACAGTTTCATTCATCATCTTCTTCATCCTCCTCCTCCTCCTCCTCGTCTTCCTCGTCCTCCTCGTCTTCCTCCTCTACCTTTTTCCGGGCAGCTTTAGCCGCCCCCTTTGCCCCATCGAACTTCCCTTTCGACTTATAATCTGCGACATCCTTCTCGTATTTCTCCTTCAGTTTGTCTGCCTTATTATTATAAGGTTGCTTCTCATTGTCACTCAGATTGTTTCACATTTCACCAAGCTTCTTTGCCACATCCCCAATAGATATGCCAGGGTTTGTAGACTTAATCTTGGGACGAAATTCTGAACAGAACAGGAAGAAGCCAGACGGTGGCCGTTTAGGTGCGTTAGGATCCTTCTTCTTTTTGCCACCCTTCGCTGGTCCATAGTCTTTCATTTCTCTATCATATCGTACCTTATCAGCTTTGGCCATCTCATCAAACTTGAATTTCTCTTTCCCCGACATAGTCTTCCACCTCTCTGAACACTTTTTAGAAAACTCAGCAAAGTTAACAGGAACCTCTGGATTCTTCTTCTTATGCTCTTCCCGGCAAGTTTGCACAAAGAAGGCATAAGCAGACATCTTGCCCTTCGGTTTCTTGGGGTCACCTTTAGCCATGGTGAACTCTGTATTGTTCGCTAGTCTGGGGATGGCAGTTTCTTAAATGCATAGTTTGGCTGTTTTTGTGATTTGGAGGTCTTTCAAAACAGAGAAGAAACCAGAAGAGCATTTGATATAAGTGTGCAGGATGGTTTTAACTTTTAAAAGAGAGTGGTATAGTTGAAAGAACGCTAGCTCCAGAGGCAGCAGATCTGCATTCCTCTCTTACCTCTGAAAATGGCAACTCTGTGACCTTATTCTAGTCACTTAATTTCCCTGGTGGATCTCCATTTCCTGATCTATAAAATGAGAGTTCGGATTAGATGACCTCCAACAAATATTTTAGCTCTAATGTGATCCTAGGCTCACTAAATAGTAATTAAAAATAAAACAATATTTTAAAAATAAAACATTTTAGTAACTCACCTATTTCTGAAGGTCTGTTCTTGATCGCTTTCAGCTGGAGGAATGGTGGTTGAATGTTGCCTACCTGGATGTCCGTATACCATCACAACTGAATGTCAACTTTGGAGGCCCTGCAGCTCACAGTGAACATTACTGGCCTCCAAAAGAAGGCACACAGTTAGAAAGAGGATCTATAAGTCTTTGGCATAATTTGAACTACTGGCAGCTACTAAAAAAGTAAGATAAGGACTCATAAGGATATCATTAAAGTTTTACTTGAAGATTTAAATAATGGGCACTGTGAAATTTAACTTATTCATGTGAACATAGACATTGAATTTATGGTGATTGGATACTTATTAGATTCTAACTTTTTGATTCATTTCTCATAGGGAAAAAGTGGCTGTTCATAAAATTGGAAATAGGCCTTTAGACATGAATCAATTCCGAATGCTCTTTTCTACTTGCAAGGTACCAGGAATTACTAGAGATTCAATCATCAGTTACTTTAAAACTGGTAAGTAGAAAAGGGAGGCTTTGGTTTTTGGTTTTTGTAAAGACAGTGGGCTTTTTGAAGGAGAACTTCATGATTCTCCTTGACATGAAACACTTTAAGGTTTTGAAAATGCTCTATACACATTATCCTAAAAACAGCTTCCTTCAACTTCTATTTAATAATGCTCAAATAAAGAAGCAGTCACTAAATTTACATTTGTAACATAGATATAAATACCTCCCAAACAATGTCTACATCATATGATGATATGTGTGTGTATACTTGCATGTGTGTGGAGGGTAATGAGATGTATATAGAACCCTCTACAATAGCAATCTTTTCTTTCCTGCCAATAATAAGATAAAATGGACCTTTCTTTAAATTTTGTTTGGGACCCCCAAACTTAAACTTCATACTTACTGATGACTAAGTATAATCTTTAATAACTAACTAACTAAGTATAATCTTTAAAGAACATTCCCCCTTCTCAATTTTATACTCATTCTCTTTTTACCTCTGAGCTATAGAGAAAAGCTTCATTCAAAAGTTAAAGTTATTTTCAATTTAATTACTATCAACAACACTAATCAGTTAGATATAAAATAAGGGGAAAAAAATCTTAACTCCGCTAGTTACCCTTTACAAGGCAGAATCAAACAAATGAATAAACAACAGAAAATGCATTTCGTCTCTTTCTCCTTCCAGAACTGCCATAAATTCCAACACAGTTGGCTCTCTTTTCCTTCCCTTTTTCATGTTTTGTTTTCTTTCCTTTTTTTCATAACCTTGTATAGATCCCATGTTTTGAATTATTTTTTGGATGTAAATTTGGTGGAGGGATCAAAGAATTTGAAATTCCAGTAGAAGGAATGTAGGAATAGGTACTAGAGGCCTTTGGCTTTCAGGAACTAGGGTCTAGATATGGCTTTTTAATAAAAAACCGTGTCATCCTCCAGTCACTTTGTAATCATAAAAAATTCTGGAAAAAGAGGAGGTGATTCTTTTCATAAGGATAGGAGTCAGACCTACTTTCCCTTCCCCTCAGTGGCTAGAGGCATATTTCTGTTTTCCTTTTTTTTTTTCTCCTCTTCCTAGAGAGTGTAGACCTGAGAACCAGAAAGATTGCATTGAAAGACTAGTTTAAACTAGGCCAAACCATAATAGGTTGAAGCTTGTGGTCTTCCATTTTAGACCTGACATCACAACTTAGGCAATCTGCCATGTGCCATGCCTGAGCCAAAGGCAATAAGAGGCGATTTTTAGGAACATAAGCAAAATTGCAAGGTTCTTCCCTCCTCATTCTCTCCTTCCCTTTCTTATTGACTATTTCTGTGTTAACTTGTTAATTTGTTTTTATTTAGGGTGCATTTTCAAATGTGATGGATAGATTGTCATGTAAATGGAGAGCTGTTATACTCATTTAATTTTTGGAGGATTTAGTCCTGTGTTTTCTGCTCCTTATTCCAGAGAGTGAAGGACACACCCCAAGTCACCTAACAGTGCTGTGTCGAGGTCGAGTTTTTGTCTTTGATGTCATGCATGAAGGTTGTATGATGACCCCGCCAGAGCTGCTCAGGTTTTCAAATTACTTTGCATTCCTTGAGTCTGCCTAGGTCATAGTATCTTCTTGGAGTGATCTAGCACATTCTTTGAGTTCTCTTTTTTGAAGGGATGTGTGGTTTCATGGAAATAGAAAAGCATCAGAGTTGGAGAAAAAGTTCTACTTGCTGATTTTGTATCTTTTTTATTTTGAGTTTATGTTATTTGTTGAGACATTTTTTTGCTGCGATTTTTTGTTGTTGTTTTTTTGCTTTTGCTTTTTGGAGGGGGGAAGGTAGGGCAATTGGGGTTATGTGACTTGCTTAGGTCACATGGCTAGTTTTCGTGTTAAGTGTCTGAGGTCAGGTTTGAACTCAGGTTCTCCTGACTCCAGGGCCAGTGTTCTATTCACTGTGCCACCTAGGTGCCCCTTTTTGGTGAAATTTTTGACTCATTCAGAGACAAAGTAGAAGACAATTTAGTACAAAATAGCTTTTAAAATGATTAGGAGTAACTTTAATGACAGAAGATTACATTTGGAGGTGTGTTCAATAATACATTTCATCTAGAAACTTCAACTGCCCTGTTACAAGACATTGGAAAGAAGCAAAAAGGTTTTATAAAGCTCGTAATTTAAAGCAGTGGTTCTTAACCTTCCTAATGCCATGACCCTTTAATACTTGTATGTGGGCCTATCTGCATGTGGGCGGACCCACCTGGAGATGGATAGAGGAGCAGTGTCTCAGTTCCTAAGACCATCGGAAATATGTGTTTTCCAATGGTCTTAGGTGACCCCTGTGACCACTGTGAAAGGGTTGTTCGACTCCCAAAGGGGTGGCCACCCACAGGTTGAGAACCACTGATTTAAAGCATATGTAGTGTATTCCTAGAACTCCTCAGCTCTTCACCCAAGGCCTATGTAGTCCTACTTTATTTGCAGTTGTAACAAGCATCATTCGTTACCTGGTTTCTCATCAAATTAAAGAAGGGAAGGTGCTCCTATAGTGGGCACACAGACAGCAACAAGAGGTAACAGTCTATACAGCCTGATGCTGAAGGGGGAAGCAGAAAGACAATTTTTTAAGATACAAAAACTCAAAAAGCAGAGCAGTCAGAGGCTATTTAAAAATCATCAATGTAAAGTTGAAAGGGATATTGGAGACTGTAGGTCAGCTTCCTTTTTTTATAGATAGTTGACTGAATCCCCTATAGGTAGATTGATTGTCCACCATCTTTTAGATAGTTAATGGCAGTGTTGGTATTTGAATCCAGATCCTTCGACTCTAAACACAACAATCTTTCCACTCAATCACTTGCTGCTAGAGGAGCTAATAACATTACTTAATATCCTTGAAAGCTTTTACGTTCTTACTTCACAGTATTTCTAGTGACCATAGACTGATTTTCACAATGATGACCAAGAGTCATTAATAAAAGCTTAAATTATGTTTGAGTTACTGTCTCTAAGGGGCAGGGGAAGCATGAAACCATTTTAAAAAAGATTTTCATCCCAAATGATTAAAATAGAATTTTTGGTATTGTAAAAGGCATGAGCCTAGTAAAAGCCTGTCTTGTCGAGGACTGGCCTGGTTAAGTTTATTGCTGAAGAACTAGCCACTGGTTGATAAGTTTTGCAACTCTTAAAGACTGTCTTTTTTTTTTTTAATTTTTTTTTCTCTTTGCTTTTTGGAGGGCAGTTGGGGTTAAGTGACTTGCCCAAGGTCACATGGCTAGTTTTTTGTGTTAACTGTCTGAGACTGTATCTGAACTCAGGTACTCCTGACTCCAGGGCTGGTGCTCTATTCACTGCGCCACCTAGCCACCCCAAGACTGTCTTTTAATTCTGATTCTTAGAGAAACTGTGACTCTGATGAAAATATTAACATAAGGAGTTCCAAAGGAAAAGCTTTTATCTGGATCATTTACATACATGGAACAGCTCATTCCATGATGATAGGAGATAAATGAGTTGTTATTCTATTTTGTTTCTAGGTTCTGCTCACTTTATTTATCGTGTGCAGGTTGGAGAATAAAAGTCAGACTAATCCATGAAGTGTCTTTGGACTTGAGCTAATCTTAGAAATTCTCTTGTGTGTAGGTGTTTATCCATGTACTTTTATAACTTAAATGAAAAAGATTTTAGGATTTATTTCCTCAGAAAAAAGTTTTTTTTTTTAAAGCATAGTCTGAGTTTAAAATTCAGACTTTTATTTTGAAAAAATTCAGAAAGTCTAGGAGGCAGGGAAACGCATGTTTTTATTTCATAAACAAATGGCATAAAAACTCAAAGTATGATATTTAATTATTAACTTTAAGTATTAACAAATAATTTCTTACTATGTCAGGTAAAATCTCACTCCCAGCACAAAATGTACCTTTTGTGAAAAGACCATTTCAAAGTAGTTGAATGTTATAGATTTAACAAAGCTGGATAAAGTGTTATTTTCTTTGCCCCTCCTCCACATTCCCAAGGCTTGAACAAAATTTCCTTTGCGGATAACTTATTTCTGATTCAAGTTTTTCTTTGTGCTGAAATGTTACAAATTTTATGATCAGTTGTCTTACTGGATAATTTAAATCACCAAATGCATACTGACCTACCTAAATAAATATACCTCTTACAGGAATGATCATTGTCCATTTTGATGTTTTTAGACTACCTGTATTTCTCCATGGTTGAGAGTTAAAATATATTGAAAGTTTTTGACCTAAGTGGGAAAATGGTCATTGTTTGGAGCAGGAGAACTGCTTTCACAGCTAAAGCAAGCCTGGCAATTTGAAGCTGTCCCCATTCTGGCTCTAGTCTACCTTTCTAGCCTCATTTCCTGTTTCTCCTCTTCACAAATTCTATACTCTAGCCAAAGTGGGCTCTCTAGCTGTTCCCCAAATTACCTTGTACATTTACACTAGCCACTCCCAAATCTGAAATATTCTTCTTTGCAACTCTCTCTGTCAACACTTGGTTCTGTGCTGCCTTTTCAAACCCTCTCAGTACTAGTGTCTTTCCTCCTCACAAGCAAGTCAGGACATCTACCTCCTGATGTCATCAGTCCTCTGAGAACAAAGGCTGAACAACATTTCTGAACACTGTCTGCTCTTTCCTTCATCTCCACCTTGTGTAATATTTATCCGTGCACATGGCTCTGCCCCAGGAGTGGAAGGGCTCTGAGGGCAGAGCTCAGGGCTTTCAACACACATAATGTAGGTTTGTCAACTTGAATGAACTTGAGAGCAAATTCCACAGTGGAGACACTTGCCAATGAGTAGAAATAAATGCTTTGCTGCTCCTGCAAAAACAGGCCCTTTGAGGAATGCTCTCCTGCTCCAGAGTAGCACTTGGCAGTCAGTGAAGACAGGACAATGAAGCAGGAGGAAAAACACATTTCGTTCTCAAAATTTGGGGAGAATATAGGACAAGGGAAATCTTGTGTGTAAATAAGCTATTTAAAAAATATTGCAAGCTGGTTGCAATAGCTCTGCCTCTTAGAAATGAATCCTAAGGTTTTTCCAGCTTTGATCATTGATTTGATGTAGGATGTCATAGGGAAACCTTGAAACTTTCCTTTAAGAGCTTTTTCTTAATGAAAAGCAACTCCTCTTCCTCATGATAAAAAAAAAAAAAACCTGGCATTTTTAGAGCACTCTTAAGGTTAGCAAAACACTTTCTATACCTTCTCATTTGAGCCTTACAGTCTCTCCTGTGAGAGATTACTACCCTGGGTATTTATTTATTTGCATTTTAAAGATGAAGAAGTGGAGACCCAAAGAGGTTACTATGACTAGCCTACAGTCATAGCATAAAAGAGTTACGGTTAAAGCCCCTACTGAAATGGGCCCTCTTTCTCTCCATTGGATATATACTCTTTAGCTTCTGCGCTTAAAAAATAGCCTACAGCAACCTTGGGGGGGATTTTTGAAATGAATGTGTTCTATTCTTTGCTTGAGGCCTTAAAGACTGATTTGAAGCAGAAGAGTATGACACAAGTGAAAACATTGAAAACTTTAGACAATATTTTCCTTTTTTTAGGTAAGAAACATGTAGTGGTGACTTTAATTTCAGATTGGATTGACAATGTTTATATAATACTGTTTTTGTGTAAGAATATTTTGTTTTGGTTTTCATTTTTGAAAAGTGCTTCTATGGGCTAGTATCATCTTGAAACATGTTATGTCAACCCAAAACCAAATTCTTTCAAAATCAAACTGTAGCCAAATTTGTGTTACTAACTTATCACTCCTTTTATGTAAACTACATGGCAAGAAAGAAACCCATTGCTACTCAAGTCTTGATCTTCTTTCTTAGTTAATAGTGATATAAGAAGATTTAAAATACTGATCAATAACAGACACTGAGGGAAGAAGTAACTGATAAATTGTTATAGATCTGTCTAAAGGAAGTCTTTGTTAAATTTTAGTTTAAATATGAGTTTAATTGGGTTTGCTATTGTTTAACATTAATTTCCCCATAAATTTCTTATTTAAGAAATAAAATTTAGCATTATGGTTTCTTAGGCAAAAATATCTGTAGTGTATATACATCCTAAATCCCATGTTAATCAAAATATTTTTTTAAAGGCAACTTACATATATCCAAAAAAAATGCCACAGTGAGCCTGACGGACCTGCAGTAGCAGCATTAACCAGTGAAGAGCGAACCCGATGGGCTAAGGTTATTACATACTTTTATTAATGAAGATTTTTCAGAAGAAAGGTCCCTTTGAGATTATTTTAATTTAGAGTGTCTCCATTATCCAGCTTAATCAGTACTTCTTTGTCTTTTAGGCAAGAGAATATCTGATTAGTCTTGATCCAAAGAATTTAACTCTATTGGAAAAAATTCAGAGCAGTTTGTTGGTATTTTCCTTAGATAATTCTAGTCCACAAGTAACACCTGAAAATTATTCTGAGGTATGTATTTCAAATTTTATTTTTATTCTGCACCTCCATTTTTCCCTTTTAAGACTCTTGGCTGTATTGAAGCGCTTGGGGTATTTTAACTTTTTTTTAATATACATTTTGGCTCGGAAACTGTTTCAAAGGTACAAAACTATGAGTCAAGTTAAAACTTACAGATATTTAAATGAAGGATTAATATTAGCCCAGAATTACGTAATGTTGACATAGACTTTTACCAATGTTTTGTTAAGTAACTATCAAATATAAGTGAAAGTCCTCTGCTCCTGTGCATGAGGATTGCAACATTGTTGTAAGGAACATAATGTTTGAAGTTTTCTAGATACCTTAAGTTAAACTCACCAGATTTATTCGTAATAGTAAGTACAGCTTCCATATAGTTTTACTGTTTCTGTAGGATCTGGGGGTCAAACCCTCATTTTGCTACTGTTACTTATATGACCACAGTCTTTTTTCTTAGTTCAGCTACATATATTGACTTGTTATTCATTCTTTGATATGAGGATGGTTTTAAAGCATCACTTAGTAGAAACGAAATCCAACATTATTTTACCCTTTATAAGACTTTTATGAAGAACCTTCGAGAATATAAATGGGGACCTTTTGTACCTGCTATCATGTGACCTCTCAGGGCCTCAGTTTCCTTGTCTCTAAAATAAAGGGGTTGGATGTATTGATCTCTAAAGTCCTTCTACAGAATCCTGTGATTTTGTGAACACCAAAGCCATGTCTTCTCATTCAGTTCTCCACACTACCTTGAATATTGGTTTGCTTTTCCTTACCTCTCAGCCTATAGTGAACTCTAGTTAGAGTTGTAGTAGAGTAGTGAACAAAAAACATGTTACTTGCAAGACTATTGCTCTTTGTGCGTAACATTCTAACTTATTGTATCTTGCTCACAAAAGAAGGAAAAGTAGACAGCAAATAGCCAGGAAGAAATAGACAGCAAAACTATGCTGGTGGGGGAGCTCAGCTGTTTCCTCTCAGAACTCAATAAATCCAACCAAAAAATAAATAAGAAGGTAAATAGAATATTAGAAAAGTTAGATGTGACAGAATGTTGACATGATTTAGACATAAAGAGTGATACCATAAACAAATTAGAAGAGCAAGGAATGGTCTACCTGTTAGATCTATGGGGAAGGGAAGAATTCATGACCAAACAAAAGAGAGAGAGCGCATTATGGGAGGGCATCTGTGTGGCACAGTGAATAGAGCATTGGCCCTGGAGTCAGGAGGACTTAACCCCAATTGCCTTGCCTTCCCACCTCAAAAAAAGAAAGCATTATGAAATATAAAATAGATAATTTCAATTATATTAAATTCAAAGACTTTTTTTTTTTGCAAACAAAACCAATGCAAACCAGATTAGAAGGAAGGAAGTTGAGAAACAAACTTTACAGCAAGTGTCTCTAATAAAGGCCTCATTTCTCAAATGTACAGAAAACTGAGTCAAATTTATAAGAATACAAGTAATTCCCCAATTGATAGATGGTCAAAGGATATGAGCAGTGAGTTTTTAGATGAAGAAATCACAGCTATCTATTAGAGAAATGCAAATTAAAACAACTCTGAGGTACCACCTCACACTTGTTAGATTAGCTAGTATGACAAAAAAGGAAAATTATAAATGTTGGAGCAGATGTAGGAAATTTGGAACACTAATGCACTCTTGGTGGAAGGGTAAACTCATCCAGCCATTCTGGAGAGCAGTTTGGAACTGTACCCAAAGTGTGTATGCCCTTTGATCCAGCAATACTACTGGATCTGTATCCCAAAGAGATTATAAAAAAAGAGAAAAGGGCCTACATGTGCAAAAATATTAATAGCAGCCCTTTTTATGGTGGCAAAATATTGGAAATTGAGGAGATGTCCATTAATTGGGGAATGGGTGAATGAGCTGTATGGTATATAAATACATGGAATACTATTCTGTAATAAATGATGAACAGGCAGATTTCAGAAAAACCTGGAAAAATTTGTGTGAATTGCTGCAAAGTGAAATGAGCAGAATGAGGAAAACATTGTACATAATATCAGCAACATTGTGTGATGGTCAACTATGAATGACTCAGCTCTTCTCAGCAACACAATGATCCAAGACAAACATGAAGGACTCGCAAAGGAAAATGTTGTGCACTTCCAAATAACAACTGATGGACTCTGAATGCAGATTGGAGCATATTTTTTTACTTACTTTATTCTTTCCCCTTTTTGCCTTTTGATCTGTTTTATCTTTCACAACTTTGACTAATATGGGAATCTTTTGCATGATAGAATATGTATGACCTATATCAAATTGCCTACCATTTTCAGAAGAGGGGAGGGGAGGGAATGGAGGAGGAATAATTTGGAACTCAAAATCTTGTAAAAATGAACATTGAGAATTTTCTTGTCATGTAACTGGGGAAAAAATAAAATACTATTCAAAATTTTTAAAATGAAAGTAAGGTTGTGAATAGGTTTTATATGTTAGCCCTTTTAAAAAAATTAGTGCAAGCTTAAGTCATTTGGAAAGACTTTCTGTTTTAGGTAACTGCACTGGTGCTTACTGGTGACCCTACAGTGCGCTGGGGTGACAAGTCCTATAACATTATCTCCTTCTCCAATGGACTGTTTGGCTGCAATTGTGATGTGAGTGAAATTCTGAACTTGACTTTTTCTTTTTTTTTTTTTGTGAATAATGAAGTTAATTGGGAATACATTAAAATGCCAGCTTGCATTGTGACAGTTTTCATGAACTTATATAAACTCATATATGGCTGTTCCATAACCCTGATTCCCTTTATATAATCATATAAGAAACTTCTGTGAGTACAAAGTATAGGAGCAAGCATAGCTAATAGAATTCTTAACTGAAGTAGGGTAAAGATATTTTATCTCTATCTCCATTAAGATAAAGCATATGTATGTTTGAAATGAAATTTGCATACAAGTCATATAAGCTCCTGTAGAACAGATTCTGTGATTTGAAGATGACCATTATAGATGGCATTGATAGAAACATTTGTTTTTTTAAAAAAATATATTTAAATTCACAGATTACTGGGGTTTGTGGCTATATGTTCAAAAGAATAGGTAGCTTAGTATGGAATTGTGGGAAAACCACTAATCCTCTTTTGGGAGGAAGCAAGTCTGGGTTCTAGAATTAGTTTTACTACTAATTAGTTGTGTGCTGCAAGACAAGTCTCCCTTCCTCAGGCATATTTTTTTCATTAGTATAATTAGGGTAAGAAGGAAAGCTAAAATTTTCAATTCTTAATAATTTTTTTTAGAGGGGGGAATGCAGGGCAGTTTCATTAAGTGACTTGCCCCAGGTCACACAGCTAATAAGTGTGTCAAGTGTCTGAGGTCAGATGTGAGCTTGGGTTCTCCTGACTTCAGGGCCAGTGCTCTATTCACTGCACCACCTAGCTATCCCCAAAATTTTCAATTCTTAACTTCTCTGGAAGGCTACAGAAGGAAGGGTGTATGGACACTGATGAATACAGAATGTGAAATCACTAAAGTGTCTTTTGACTTTGGAGATCAGTTGAACTATGTGAAAATGCTCTATAGTTGAAGTACTTTCCTAGAAGTTTTCTGTGTCTTAATAGTCAAATTTAGGTTTTATCATGTTTGAATTTAATGATCTTGTTGTCTCTCTTTTATCTCTTGGGGGCAAAAACGATTTTTGCTTTTTTCTTTGTATCCTCAGGACTAAAAACAGAGTTTGCCCATAGTAAGCACTTAATGCATGCTTGTGAATTGCTTTTTGTTGGACTTGAATGGTAGTTAATAGCCTTCTAAAACCCCATGAGTTTTCTGTAGAACTCTACCCCACCATATTCTTTGACATATTTCATCAAGATTTCTTCTCCCCACTTCCCTATTCCTCCCTGCCACAACCTCCTTCTATTAGCTTTTGTCACCTGGGTGATTGAAGAAGGACTACAATGATTTCCTCTGCTGCCATGCCCAGAAGCACCACTGCTCCCCAGAATCATCACAGCAGCTCACTCATGGCTGTTTCTTCACAACTGCTTTGCTTGTTAAAGAATATAATCATTTATTGCCTTCATTTTACATTTGGGGAAACTGAAGCTTAGAGCATTTAAAGTCATTCTAATGAGCAGTGGAGTCAGAATTCAAACTCAGGTCTCAAAGTTCAGTGCTCATGCTGCTTCTTCTATTGAACAGTAACTTGAAATGCAATTGATAGCTGGCAGCTGTGTTAACGAGTAGTGAGGTGGTAATGCAGAAATAGAGACTGGGCTAAAAACAACTGAACACAAGTCAGGTTATCAAGGGATTGTGAGTAGTGAGAGGTCAGAGTCAAGAGATTTGGCATCCAGTTAACGAGGGAAAAAAATGTGGCAAATGGGAGCTATATTACAGACTGCTGAGCCTGTATCCACCAAACCCCAACCTGTCTTTTTTCCCCCCAGATTCCCAATACTGTTTGTGATTCTCTCTCTCTTCTCTCTCTCATTCTTTCTCTCACTCTTTCTCTCTCTCTCTCTGTCTCTCTCTCTCTCTCTTTCTCTTTCCATTTTGGAGGGGGCAAGGCAGGGCAGTTGGGGTTAAATGATTTGCCCAAGGTCACACAGCAAGTAAGTGTGTCAAGGGTCTGAGGCTGGATTTCAACTCAGGTCTCCTGACTCCAGGGCCAGTGCTATATATTCACTGTGCCGCCCAGCCCTGTGATCCACTTTTGAAAGGAATTATGGGCATAATTAAATTGTCTTTTATCTTTACCTGAACAAATTCATGACTCTCCAGAATACTCACTGAAACTCTCAACTCTTTATGTTTCTGTGACTTTCAAATTGTCATTAGAATAACAAGCAATTACTTTTTCCAAATTTTCCTAGCACACTCACACATGCCCTGAGACTTTCCCAATACTACCTTGGAATCCCTGGCTGGGAACATCCAAATTTTAATGTTGGCGTCTTGTAAACTGTGTCACGAAATAGTAGATGAGCTTCACCATGGAGGCTGTACAGTGATAAGAGCAGGAGAGCTGGGTTCTCCCAACAACTTTTCCACTAACTATCCCTGAGTTCTTCAGCAATTTATATAACTTTCCCTGGCTTTAGTTTCCTCCTCTGTAAAGTGATAGGCCTAGATGAGATGAGCTCCAGTGTTTCTTCTGGTTCTAACATTCTACGATATGTGATATGCCATTGAAGTTCTTAATTCTGTGATCTGTAAATCCATACCTTTAAAAATTAGATGATGTGGCATTAGGGAACATTAAGAAACATCTTTATCTTCCACAGTATTAAGTTTTGCTGAGGAATGGAGGGAAAATGAAAGTGAACCTATTCCATGAAGCTTTAAACCTCCTTCTTTGTTGTTACAGCATGCGCCTTATGATGCTATGGTCGTAATTGAGATCTGTCATTATGTAGATCAGAAGATCTTGGAAAATGAGGGGAGATGGAAGGTATGTTTGGCTAAATATTCCTCTTGTTTTTGGTCTATGCATTTGATTTTAGAAATTATATTTCCAAAAGTTGAGGGGGGGGAAGCGGAGGAGGATATAAGAGAGAACAGATTGGGGGAAGGGAAGGGGTTTTCAGTAGGCTCACTATTTTGGGGTGGGAGGTAGGGGAAAGATAGGGAGAAAAATGTGTAACTCAGAATCTTGTGGAAATGAATGTTGAAAACTAAAAATAACTAAATAAATTGGGGAAAAATTATATTCCAGATCTTTTCTCTTCTTAGGGCTCTGACAAAGTGAGAGACATCCCAGAGCCTGAGGAGCTCGTTTTCACCGTGGACCACAAAATATTAGATGACATTGCCCAGGCTAAAGAGCAGTATCTCAAGCAGGTGGTTTTGATGCAGTTTTCTATTAGTATTGCTTTTGACCTTGTGAAAACTTGGCCATTTTATAATTAGTAGACCATAAAACACAAGTGTAGTGATAATGTAAATGGCTCTGGTTTTCTCCAGGTTGCTGATTGCATGTGACTTGGGTGAGCTCTGAGTGTAGCTGCCTGGACTTTTTTTTAATTTTCTGACTCTCTTCCCTTTTTTGTTAGGTATCAGACTTGCAGATTGTGGCTTATGCCTTTACTTCCTTTGGCAAAATGCAAGCCAAGAAGAAGAAGCTTCACCCTGATTCCTTTATTCAGCTGGGGCTTCAGCTGGCCTACTACAGACTTCATGGACGGTGAGGAGAAGGCTGGCTTTGCCTCTATGCCTCCGGATTTGTGCACTTAGAAGTAGTGTGTTGTGCTGAGTAGTGAAGGTCAGGGCACTAGCTTCTCCTCTAGGCGCGTTCCTGCCTTTATCTCTTCCATTTGGTACCATGTCCTGCCCTTTTACTCCCATTGCTTCTTTTGAGTGTTAACAGGGGATTCTTTTTTTTTCCTAAGCCAGGTTTTAGGAAAACAAATTAAACCTCTTATAAAAATGTGAACTTTTTTTTCTGACACACCTCAGACTGAACCACTAGCTTTAGGGCAAGGATGATTTTAATTCTAATCTTATTTTTGGAGATAGAAGTCATTGACCAAAGCAGATCTTGGTGAAAATGAACATAGTTTGTATTTCTGGAAGAAATAAAGCAATTCATCAGATTAGTTCTTTTTTTTCCCCTTGTACTTTGGTTTTAGGTACAGTCAGTGATTTGTTTGCTTTCTTTTTTTTTTGCTTTTTGGAGGGGGGCAGGTAGGGCAATTGGGGCTAAGTGACTTGCCCATGGTCACATGGCTAGTTTTTTGTGTTAAGTGTCTGAGGCCGGATTTGAACTCAGGTCCTCATGACTCCAGGGCCGGTGCTCTATTTGCTGCACCACCATTTAATTTTTTTTCCTTTTTAGCCCAGCTAGCTGTTATGAAACTGCCACAACAAGGGCTTACTACCATGGTCGCACAGAGACTGTGAGATCATGCAGTATGGAAGCAGTTGAGTGGTGCCGGGCCATGCAGGATCCTTCTGCCAATGTGAGTACAGAAAATGACTTCTTCAGTGGGTTTAGTATCATTTCTACCTTTCAGTAGCCCCTCTGTCTGAGTTTTCCATTTGTAAAATTTGAGTGAAATCTCATTGGACAATTTTAAGGTGAAAAGCAGTTTTGATATTTCCTATTCATAACATTTCTTTGTGTAAAATTTGCACTTGAATGGGACAGCATGTTTAAAGGCAGAAGAATCCTTCCCTTTGAGAAGTATTTTTTTTTGTAAATTTTTTTTAAATTTTAAGTTGAAATACAAAATGAGAAAAGAAAAAAAAACATTGCCATGTAAATAGCAGACCATAAGAAAGGATCCAATATAAAATAAATTTCCATTTCAAGAAAACTTATATAATAAATAATATATATTGTTTTCAAAGCTGCCCAGCTTTTCTTTGCTTCCTTGTTGGTTTTCTTTTGTTTTCTACTATGTACTTTTTACTTTATTTTTCCCCCTCCTTCCACCCTCTATCCTAAAGAAGGCTGCAATTAAGAGTGGAGATACACACACACACACACACATATACATAGATATCTAGAAACATACACATATACACACAAATGCACTCATGCACATATATGTAAGACCACACTCTGTTTATTTCTTCTGTCATCTTATTTCTCATCTTCCTCGATAGGTCCAAATCTTTCCATGTTTTTCTAAATCAACTAGCTCATCATTCCCTACATCCCAGCAACATTCCAATCCAATCACATCCTATCTGAGGGATTGTCTTTGAAAGTTTTTTCGCAATTTTTTGTATTCCTTCTATTCTTGGCTACATAGGTTTCATTTATGCAGAAAAATAAATTTATAATACTTGAAATTATCCTTTTTACACTCCAACAGTGATCTCTCCTGTATGCTGAATCTACTTCCTTTACACCATTTTTTCCCAGTTTCTTTGAAGTTCCCAACCTTTTGATCTTCCAAATGAACTTTGTTATTATTTTTTCTAACTCATTAAAAAAAATTTTTTAGTAATTTAATTGGGATGACATTAAATAAATAGATGAGTTAGGTAAAATTGTCATTTAAAAATATATTGACTTTACCTACCCATGAACAGTAAATATTGCATCATTTATTTAGATCTGAATTTATTTGTATAAAAGGTGTTTTATGTTTATGTTCATATAGTTCCTGTGTCTGTTTTGGCAGGTATGCACTCAGGTATTTTCTACTTTCTAGGTACTTTAAATGGTCTAAAACAATATTGAATAATATTACTGACACAGTATAGTTTCTCTATTTTTCACTTCTGATTAGCTCTATTTTAAGTTTAACTTTGTCTGAGGTTGTGATGACTATCCCTGCCTTTTTTACATGATAAATTCTGTTCCTGCCCTTTATTTTATCTTTGTGTATATCTCTCATTTTTATGTTTCCTGAAAGAAACGTATTGTTGAATTCAAACTTCTAATCTGCTATTCAGTTCTGTTTTATGAGTACATTTGTCCCTTTCACATTCTAAGCTACAGATTACTGGTGTATTTTTCTCTTCCCTCTTTCCTCACTATCTTTCTCACTCTGTTTACCCTATCTCTCCCCACTCTGCTTTACATCTCCCCACTACCTTGCCCTTCTATTCCTTAGCCTATGCACCCCTCTACAAGTCCCTCCTTTATCCTCTCCCTCCACCATTTCCCCTTGCCTTCTTATGTCTTTCTGAATTTAGAAGACTTTTACGCCCTTCTAGATATATGTTATTCCCTCTTTAACCCATTCCCAATGAGAGCAAGGTTCCACCACTACCTGCCCTCCCTCCTACTAGCTTCTTCTGTTTACATTTTTCCTTTTACTCCTCATTTGTATGAGAAAATTACTCCTTATCTCTCCCTACACAGTTGGTTTGTTTTTTTTTTAGAGTCACCTCATCATACTGAGCTGAGCCCAAGCCTTTCTTTCAGACTACCCAGCTAATGATGCCAGTTGTAAGAGTACTGCTAATACTTTTACATGTAAGGAGCAAACAGTTTGACCTCATTGAGTTCCTGATAATTGGTCTTTAATGTTTACCTTTTGTTTCTCCTGAAAGTTATATGTCAAATTTTCTCTTAAGTTCTGGGGTTTTTGTGACAAAAACCTGGAAGTCTTTGAGTTCATTAAACATCCACCTGCTTTCGTTCATGCTTAACTTGGCTGGGTAAGTTACCCTGGATGGTAAGCCCAGCTCTTTTACTCTTCAGAACAGAGTATTCCAGGACCTTCCTATGGTCCTTCAACATACTATCTCCTAGGTCTTATAGCTCCATGATATTATTGCCGCTCCATGACATTAAATTGTTTTTTTCAGACGAGTATTTTTTTGTGCTAGTTTCTGTGCACGTTGAACTTGATGGTGGGGCTGCTATCACTCTGCTGACAGACTGCAAATCCCATGAAAATAATAAAGCTGAACTTTTTACAAAATGTCTCTTACGTTTTAAAGAGGAAAAAACTTTTTCTATACAGATTTGCTTATTACTATTTTGACAAGCCCTTTCTTTCCAGTGACTAGAACAGGGCTTCTTAAAATTGTCTGTGCGTAGCTCCTTTAGCACTTCTTCAATTGTGGGTCTAGACCCTATGTGGGATTGCAACCCACAGTTTAAAAAGCACTGTACTAGAACAACTTGGGTGTGTGTTAATTTAATTATATAGTAATTTAATTAATTGTATAATTTGCTTCATAGTTTTTGTAATTTTTGTTTAACCTACCTTACACACTTTTATTTCTGTATTCAAATAGGAATAATAAGCAAGGAGCATATTACTTTTGGGAAAAGTCAGTGGAAGGAAGAAGTCAGGAAAAAAAGAAAATTTCTTTATTCTGTTTTCCCAGAATTTTTGGCTGGTTTCTCACAAATGATAATCTGAAAAAACCTAAACTTCTGTTTGTTTTGGTAGTTTCCTCTTAAAATGTGTCTTATTTTTTGTTAACACAGCTTCACGAACAGCAGCAAAAGATGTTAGAGGCTTTTGCAAAGCATGGTAAAATGATGAAAGAATGTTCATCTGGGAAAGGTACTTAATACTCCAGTATTCTTTGTCTTTTCTGTAGTTAAAAATGTTTCCCTAACTTATAGCCTTGGGATCCTTTGCAGGATTCGATCGCCACCTTTTAGGTCTTTTTCTCATTGCCAAAGAGGAGGGGCTGCCCATTCCAGAACTCTATAAAGACCCACTTTTCAGCAAAAGGTAATTTATTTGATGTTTTAAACTTTAAGTTGATGATGAATTACAGTATTTAACTTAAAATTACAATCTGATGCATTGCAAAGCCCTTTCAAAAACATCATAAATACAATAACGTTTTCTTTGTTACACAGTGGAGGGGGGGGAAATTTTGTCCTCTCAACCAGTCTTCTTGGATACATGCGAGTCAATGGAGTGGTGGTTCCCATGATTCCCAGTGGCTATGGCTTCTTCTACCACATCCGAGATGACAGGTGAAGCTGTTTCTTTCTGTCTCTGGTATTCTTTGGAGGTAGATTATCATCATTTCTGCCTCTTGGAATTTCTTTTCCGTCCTGTGATTTTATGGATAACTGCTGAAGACGTCACAGGAGTTCAGTCTGTGTTCCTAGAAGCTTTACTTTTTGCCGTTTGCACGCTTAAGATATATTTATGTTTGTCCTGTCTCCCTCTATTAAGCTGTGTATGTGCTGAATATCACTCATTAGTATTTACACATTAAGCAAGAGCACTGTGAGTATTGTGTTGAAGCTGGATCCTTCATCTTTCCCTTTCTCTTTCTTCTTCCCTCTCTTCTTCCTCCCTCTTTTCATCTCTCTTCCTCATTCCTGCTAAACCTAAGACACTATCCTAGATTCTGTTCAAAATCATCTTACAAAACATGGCAAAGAATTAGTCTGCAGAGAAAGTTAGTTGGCTAGCATGTCAGGTGCTATGGTAAATGCTGGAGATGCAAAGAAAAGCAGAAATAGAGTCCTTGCTCTCGAGAAGCTCACAGTCCAACTGAGGGGACTGCACCTGTGTACCAGCAAGACATATTCAGGTTAAATTAGGGGTGGTCTCAGAAGGCAAGCACTAAGATTCAGGGAGACTGGGGAAAGGCTTTTGGTAGGCGATGAGACTAGCTGAGACTTAAAGGTACCAGGAGGTAGAAATGAAGAGGGAGATTTTCCAGGCATGGGGATGGCCAGTAAAACCATTTGGAGTTGAGATAAATATCATGTGGGAGGAACAGCAAGGAGGCCAGTGTCACCAAATCAAAGACCAAATATCAGGGAACAAGGCGTAAGAAGACTGGAAAGATAGGAACAGGCCAGGCTGTTAAGGCCTTGGGATGGCAGAGAATTTTATATTTTCATCAGATAACTGAAGGTCATAACCCCTGGAATTTATTGGCTGAGAGGGGTGATAACAGTCAAATCTGAGTTTTAGGAAGGTCAATTTAACAGCTTTTATCTAGCCATGCTGCCCCTATCTGCTTGTGAAGCTGATTTTTTTTTAGACTGAAATATAAAACTTTAGATATATCCCTATTAAATTTCATCTTATTAGATTTGGCCCAATAGTCTAGTTCTTTGATCTTTTTGTATCTTAAATGGCATCAAACATATTCACCGTTTTTTAAAGCTTTGTGTTCTATGTTACTTGTCATCTATACCTTTATCTGGTTATAGGACCCAGGCTCAATTATAGATCAGAAGTCTCCATTGGGAGGGGGGAACACATTAAATTAGGGTCAAAAGAGGCAATGGAAGTGAGAAAAGACTTGCTATTACATATAGAAGAGATGAGAAATGATGGTGGCCAGGATCTGTACAAGAGATATTATGGAAGTAGGAATGGCAGCTGAGGCGGGGCAAGAATCGAGGATAGCACCTACATCATGAGCCTGAGTAACTAGGAGGGTGGTAGCATCCTCATGCCTGGGTACTTCTTATGGTGCAAGTTTCATTTAGGGCAGGTTAGGTTTGACTCTTGTTTGTTGGTTGGAAGGGGAGGAGAAGAATACTTTATGGTTAGGTAGGAGACACAGTGTTGAAAGGGAAAGAGGAGAGGGGGAAAGTCTAGAGCAATAATTATAGGAGGAGGTATTAACAGGGAGAAGTTTGCTTAAAACTTTGGTAACTGTTCCTGTTGAGTGCTAATGAATAGGATGGTGGCACTGACCTCAGTGTTGTAGCTAGGATATAAGGCTATAAAGGATTCCCTTAGCAATTGTGTATAACACACACACACACACACACACATTTATTTATTTATGCCATACAGATTCGTTGTGGCCTGTACAGCTTGGAAATCGTGTGCAGAGACGGACGCGGAAAAGTTGGTTAGGATGACATTCCAGTGTTTCCACAATATGATGCAGCTGATGAACACTGCCCAGCTCTAGAGAATGATTCTGAACTAAGCCCATACCAAAATATGTCGTTAAAAGGTGTGCTGGGTGTAAAATGGGGCTATGCAGAAGAATCTTGACTTGATGGAAGGTAGTTAAATGTTGTAGTAATTAAGAAGAATTTGTCAATATTATACTCCCTGTAGCACTTACTGCCACAGATACTAGCCACGTAGCACTGCTTTTAAGCCAAATGTAATGCTTGCTGCAATAAAACAGTGTAGAGCTATGCA
>CM053597.1:41728753-41745651 GCA_028646575.1 Pseudocheirus occidentalis | reverse complement strand
TTTGTCAATATTATACTCCCTGTAGCACTTACTGCCACAGATACTAGCCACGTAGCACTGCTTTTAAGCCAAATGTAATGCTTGCTGCAATAAAACAGTGTAGAGCTATGCAATGCATAACATATGCCTCAACAATGCAAAACCATCCTTTTTTATAGTGCAGGCCTCTCTAGCTTTTATAAGAGATTTGTGTTGGTATGTGTATAAAAACACTGACATTCTTCCCTGGCCATTGTCTGATTTACATGTTGCCTCCTCCATGCACTTGAATCGCTTTCTAGCTGCCAAAGGGCATGATGAATATGTTCAGAGGCTCAGCTACCTAAAATTCATGCCGTACGCTTCCACTGCAGAGAGAGGCCAGGCACAGATTTACGGTGAGAGAAGAGACCACTAGAATTTCATCATTATCTTAGAAAAACTAGACTGTGGAGAACAACAAAAGCTGGATTGTAGCCCGCTGGCTGATGCTAAAGAGATAGTATACCTAACAAAACAGCTTATCATGTATTGCTGCTTCATGAATCTAAGTACAAAACACTTGATATAAAGTTAGTTTTTTAAATTTGTGAAGGGTTAAATGGCAAATTCTCAGGATCTGCTTTGCTTTTTGATCTTTCTTACAACTTTGTAGTTTGCACTCAGAAAATAAAACTTATTGAATCATCTCTTTTGTGTGTTTGAACTTAGTGCCATTTTCAGGAGTTTTGAAGGGTCTAGTTGATTTTACCGCAGAAGTAATATTTTCATTTTATAAGATGTGACCATTCTCAGACTCTGATAACAGTTCACCCTGATTTTGATATCATTAAGAATTCAACTTCTCTGTGTCTTCTCACTCATCTAATAGAACTGAATTAGGTTTGAGTCCTGAAACTGAGACAGAGTGGTTATCTAGACTTTGCTTGAAGATCTCCAAGGAGGGGAGGCTCATCAGCTCCCCAGCAGGCCCACACCACCATTGCACAGCTACGATTGTTAGGAAGTTTTTCCTGACATTAAGCCTAAATTTGCTTTTTTTTTTAACTCTACCTGTTGCTCCCAGTTCTGCCTTCTGGGACCAAACAAACTACTTTAAATGTTCTGCTCCTAAAATATGGCATCTAGAATCAAACAAAATATTCAGCTGCAACCTGATTGGGGTGGAGGGTTTTGGGACTATTCTCTCCTTCATTCTGGTCACTTCCTCTCAATGAAGCCTAAGATTAAAAACATGAGATTTTCAGGCATGTCATACACGGTTGCAGTCCACTAATCCTATGCTTCATCTTTTTCAGATGAACTTTTATCTAGACATGCCAACCCTGCCTTATACTTGTGAAGCTAATTTTTTTTAACCCCAATACAAAATTTTACATTTATCCTTGTTAAATTTCATTGTACTAAATTTGGCCCAGCATTCTAGCTTGTCCCTCTTTTGGGATCTTAACTGGCATCAAACATGCTGTCCTCCCTAGTTTTATGTTATGTGCCAATTATATAATAAATCTATTAACATTACATATGTCTGGGTAGAAGATCCCGGCTCAAATATATATCAGAAATATCTAGCAAGAGTTGGAGACGCAGTCCACCAGAAAGTTGTTTTCTGTTTGCTTTTTACTAGGACAGCTTAGTATCATGGAAGGACATTGAATTTAGGATCTGAGGACCTGACTTTGAATCCCAGTTCTCCTACTTACAGCTTATGTGACTGGCAAAGTTTTTCTGTCTTTCCTCATTTGTAAGCCAAGGTTGGACACTTTAGAGAAGCAAGAGTATCACATGAACCATTAAGAGAAAAAAAACCACAAGAATAGCATCCTTGATCACTAGCACTAGGCAAAATTATCCATGTCTATATATAAAGAATGTTAAAATGACATCTTTCCTGTTTCTTCTCCTCCGCTTCCCTCTCTTGTTCTTTTTCTTATTTCCAGAATAGGAAGCTTGAAATCTTATAATCTTTCTAGGAAATCTGGACTTATTTTCGCTTGACACCCTGTTTTGGTGGTTCCTTTTGACATCTGCTCTCAGCCACACACACATAGCATGATGGTTTTTGTTGTTGTCAGCCCTGCCCTTAGGATCTAAGGCAGAGAATTCTTTTTTTTTTTTTTAACACACACTTGTTCCTGTTTTATTCATTCAATGTAAATGCTTCGCGTATTCAGTCAAAACATGTTGTTATGTACTTTTTATGTCTTTCTGCATCAATAAATCACCTAAAAAGCAAGAACCAAATCTACCTTAATTTTGTTGTACAATGCCTAGAATGGTATGCTCAAATGAGCAAGTAGAAAACAGCTTTGAAGGAGGATGAAAAGGGAGGTGGAGGTTCTAGGCAAAAGCTCTGAAAACATAAATGAGACATGGAGACTACTTTCTTCTCCTTTACCTGAAGACTGTCCATCTAGGGCAGGTATAAGGCATAATGGTGGAAGATACTATGGGTAGAAGCTTAATACTATGTGTCCCTCTAATCTAGAGGCAATGTACAATAAGCATTCCATTTGGAACATTTCTTCAACCAGTTGTAAGCAGTCTGTATAAAAATGGAGGCGATGATCCTCTTTAAAGATGTCAGTCAGGCAGAGGGCCTCCTAAGCAAAGGGGTCCCCAAGACCAACCAAATGCCTCCAAGGATTCTGAGAGTGGAGCAGCCTAGGAGCCCCAACACATTTGAGGGATGACAAGGCACAAAAGTGAGAACAATGAGGCAACATTCACAAAAGATTCCACTTTGGAACGATTCCCGGAAACATGGGCCTTTGCTGTAAGCTTTGGCTTATAAAATCCCTGAGACTCCAGGAAGTCCATCACCATACAGGCATCAGAGATGATGACACACTAGGTAATATCGAAGACTGGTCTCAGATGCATTTCACACATGGCTTATATGCCATCCAAACAGCAGTACCCACCCATATACTTCATTTCAAAACCCCTAGCCAGTCCTGGGCAAAAATGAGCAAGAGAGATGGGCTAAGGCTTGATGTCAAGGTCCAAGAGAGTCCATTTTCAGGTTATGCTGTACTCCACAGAGCGAGGTCAGGAAAGTCACTTACTTCTCCTTCACTGAAGGGTTTCCTACCTTGAGTGAACATCAACTTGTACCTTGGCCTGACAGGCTCTTTGTGTGGATTTGCAAGCAGCTGAACTTAAGAGATCACAGTGGGTGGTTGTAGTGGACTAAACACAGGGAGCTTAGAACTGGAGGCTGGTTGTCATTTCAGTCTCATTGCCTTTGGCACAGCCCCTTGAAACCCAATGTCCTAGACAGGATACGGCACTGTACTCAGAGAGCAAAAGGACCTGAACCTCTGGGAAATCTGGGGCCCCAGCCTGAGAAAAATGGAGCAAGACTTTGAAACCATTTTGATCATACACAGTGATGGGAGGCAGGTCAATGGGCTTAATTGATTCTAGTGCAACAAAAACTTGAGCTAGAGATTTATTCAGGGGTGTTGATGGAGGAGGAGTGTCTCCTAGTTGTCTCCCAAGATTGTTCTGGGAAGGAATTGTTACCCAGTGGCGAATCTTTGGGGAGCGTTTTCTGATGAAGGAAATTCAATGTGCTTGATAGGTCAGGGATTAGAGAACTCTGGGCAGTAGACAAGCCGGATAACCATTTCTTTTCCTTAGAGCTCCCTTGAGAGCCATTTGTCTGGTCAGCCCTGCCAGGTAAGGGCTTCTTGGCCACTGTATTGGAGGGGAAATTTCCATTCTCCAGGTAACCATTCTCTGGGGCAAACTGAAGAACATCGAAGTCTGAGGATGTCTTGCAATGACTGCGGCATCACTGAGACCTAAAGTAGCCAGCTCCTTCTCTAGAAGACAAGATGATGTGAGCTCATACTGCTCAGAAGACACCCTGCATCCAGAATCCAGTTCAGAAAAGTCAATCAGGGAGTAGGTTTTGATGCTGCCTTCCTTATTCTGTAAGGCTTGGGAGGCAAGCAACTTTCCCTGTGTGCTGCTGATGACTGTGCAGGGCACCATGGTCCCAGCATTGACTTGGCCCTCTATCACCTGCTTATACAGGAGAACACCCTGAGTGGGTATGTCATTGGCCTGGAGAATCTCTGCTACGGCCTCATCATCACCCACAGTGTCACTGGCAAGCCAGAACAGGGTGAGCCTCAGCTTTTCACACTTCTCATACATGCCCTGCAGGCTCTTCAGGTCCTGTGGCTGAGCATCTCCCTTCATCAGTTTTACATTGCTGTGGACTTCCTGGATGGTGCTGATCCTCTTGGACACCTTCTCAGGTTTCTCTTGTTCCTCCTTGATGAAGGTCTTGATTAGTCTGTTGGCTGCCTGTAAATCTTCAGGGTGGTTACTTTTCAGAAGCCTTGTCAGGAGTTTTGATTTTTCTTCATCAGGATCAAAGACGGAGCTCTTGGGCCTGGGAGAAGGTGGGGGTAAGATTTTATCCACTGGTAATTTGGGGTCTTGCTTAATGATTCCTTGTTTTTCAGCATATGATAAGCACATCCTCAGGAAACCAAACTCTCCAACTGAACATTATTTCAATAATTCTTGATTTGACTTTCTCTGTGGTCCAGGATCCAAGATACTTTGGAGAAAGTACTTTGATTAGCTCATTCAGGAAACAGAACTTGGCCACCTCTCCATGGAATTTCTCTCCTAGTTCATGCATACCTCCAGCATTGTTAAGGTATGAAGAGCTTCCTGCTCCTGTGGGGACTGGATCTTGTGGGCCAGCAGCCAAGGTGCATGGGATGGGCCATCGGGGTCAGTATTCACCTGGTCACAGAAACACAGAAACCAGTTCTCCTCAGGCATGCATATTGAGTCACAGCTCCAGCGCTGCCACCCCCTTGGGTCCCAGTGCTGCCTTGGCTGCTGCCATCTAGCTGTGCTCCCTGGCTTCGTCAGGTGTAGGCGCCGCTGTCCCAGTGCTTCAGGCAGAGAATTCTTTACGTACCTGCTTAGGTAAGGATACTCTGTGGCAACAAGTGGAGAAAGCCATAAGGTTGTTCCCTTTCTGGTGACCTTTGGACTGATTTGCCATAGCAATTTATAAATAAAAAAAGAAAAAAAACCAAGCTAGACAATTGGGAAATTTGGAGCCCCACCATCTGTGGCAGCCATAAGAGATTTTAGCTTCCAGGTCGACTGTTAAGGTCCCCTCAGTGGAAGCGGTTTAGAATCCTTCATCTCCTTTCTGATTCACTGGCCAGCTCGAATCACTAAAGCACTCTCCCAATGTCTTGCCAAGACCCACCCCTACCTTGTTCAGTCTGAATCTATGCATTGGGGGAAAACCTGGATTCACCTACAGATGGAGAAAGAAGGCTCCAGCAGAACTCAGTAACTGAGTTCTGAGTTGGAAAATCTTTAGAAGAGAAGGTGCGGTGAGATACTTAGAAGAATTTATCAGGTTGCAAACTTAGCATTCCATGGATTTTCTATTCATCCATTTTGAATCTTTTTTTTTTGAAAGAAGAGAGCAAGTAACACATGATACACATATTAATTATATGAATTTGAAACCGAGATAAAGAATTCATGTTTACTATTATAAGCATCCATCATTGGGGGGTGAAAGCAGTGTAGTAGAGGAGTAGCTGTGTAGTATAATAGAGAACATACAGGCTTATGGAGTCAGATCTGGGTTCAGATTTTGCTCCTGAGCCTTACTACCTGTTGACCTTAATAAGAAAGTCACTTCTTAACCTTCCTGGGCCTCAGTTTTCTCATACATAAAATGAAGAGGTTGGGCTCTGTGGTCTCTGAAGATCCTTTCAGCTTTAGATCTATGAATCTGTGAATAGGCACAAAGCAATGTTAGGTTTAGTCCCAACTTCATTTTTCCATAGACTTCAGAGATGCACATGTTTTCTTCCCAAGTAGAAGGAAAGCTCCTTGAGAGCACTGACTTTCTTCAACTACTGAAAAGCCTAGTAGGTGGCTAATAAATACCTGTTGCTTGATAGATTGATCATGACATTCCAACGAAGCACCTCTTTCATTTTTCCATATACTTCAGATGTATATTTTGTTTCCCCAGATAGAATGTAAACTTCTTGAGGGCAGGGACTATCTTTGTTGGTTTTGGCATTTCCTAGGACATTGCTTGGCACAAAGCCTGTACCTAATGCTTGTTTGATGGATTTTAAAGTGGAAATAAATGCATAGACAAATCTAATTTGTAATAGACTGAAAAACTTAAAGCAAGAAGATATTAAAACATTGGTCAACTGTAGCATAATGTCATGGAAAAAAAATGAAGATTTTGAGTCAGTAGACCTGGGTTCAAATTGTGACTCTGCCACTTACAGCCTGTGTGGCTTTTTTCATTTAGAAAATGAAGGGGTTACACTAGATGACTTTTATGGTCCCTTCCATTTCTAAATTTATGATCTTTTGATCTGTGGAAAACTTGGTATTGTAGAGTATCAGTAGTTTTATGCTTTCTGTTCTGCAAGTGACCATCGCCACCTAGGGATTTGTTTTTCCTTTAGACTTTGCCAGGGGATTTCAGAAAAACAGACTTTTGGTTCCACATTAAAAAACAACAACAACAAAACTTCCAAATAATTAAAAGTGTTCAAAAGTGGCATGTGATGCCTCATGGGCAGTGAAGTCTCTGGGCAGAGGCTGGATGATCACTTTTCAAGTTGACCAGCCTGAGTAACCTCAAGCAAGGTCTCCATGGAGCATATTGGACTGACCCTCTGCGGCATACTTCTGGGATAATATGAACATGAGTCACACAGGCCGGGCCAGCATGGATGGATTACAGTTGGTGGAAACTCTGACATCAATGAGATCACAGATCCAATGAGTGTCTTCTTTGCCAAGTGTCTGCCCACGTTGCTTTTATTCCAAATACATTTCATTCCATTGGCCTTCGTGCACACATATCACCCTCCTGTCAATCTTTTTTGGATCCTGACTCTGTCATCCAGTGTGCCGGGTCAGCTGTCAGTGACATGCAAAGTCTTTAGCCATTTGGAAGATTTGGGTTCAATTAAAATCTCCTATGTCAGAAATTGGCGGCATAGTGATGGAAATAGTGATGGAGGAGGGAGTCATATTGACTCAGAGGCAAGGCCCACAAGAAATCCTAATCTGATCAGCATAGCAAAGGGGACACTACTATCACCTCGTCATCCTGTTCTCCTCATGCAGTAAGAATCTTCCCCATTACTGGCAATTTCTCTTAATTTTACAATTGTGCCTACCTGAACTTGTACAAGACTTGGAGTCGGAGGAACTGGGATCAAATACTACCTATGTGATCAAGTCAATTAACCTTTCTAGGCTTCAGTTTCTTCATCTTTGAAATGGCCAGAGTCAGGGCTGGGGGGAGGGGACAGGCTTGAAATACATGTTTTCTGAGGTTCTTTCCCCCTCTATTTGATTTTCTTATCTAAGCGTTTATAGTAGACTAGGTAATAAAGGCTGGCTGCGATGTCACACTGCATCAGTGAAAGTGATTCACCAGCCCCAACTTCCCCAGCTTCTTTGAATTTCAGGTATTTATTTCTTTAAATCAGATCCCTATTATCAAGTTCATAAAAATAAAATATGATTTACTAGAACTACTAGAGTTTATCTGGAGCAAGATCTACTTATAGCTAGTGACTACTTATTACCAAAATTTCCATTACAAGACAAAAAGTAGTGAAATAGTACATGTTTATTTCTAAGAAGTGAAAAATAATAAGAGTTCATAAGTTCTGCGTCCCAGTCTGAACAGTGACCAGTGAAAAGTAGATGCCTTTCTGAGCCAGCAGCTGTTGGTGTGTTCCGTGTTCTTTGACCTTGCCATTCTGGAATACCACAATAAGGTCGGCATTCTGGATGGTGGAGAGGCGGTGAGCAATAACAATACAGGTCCGACCTTCTCTGGCCTTGTCTAGTGCTTCCTGAACTATCTGTTGATAAGCAAAATAGAAGATATTTTTAGGGGTTCAGAAATGGTTCTCTTCCTTGTCATTGTTTTATTCCATTTTGGTCACAGAGATGACTTTTGCTTTACAGATTCAATTTGCATAGAGAATATTGTAGCCCATACCTTTTCACTTTCTGTATCCAGGGCTGAAGTGGCTTCATCCAACAGCAGGATCTGAGGGTTTCTGATGAGGGCTCGAGCAATAGCAATGCGCTGTTTCTGACCTCCTGAGAGCTGAGTCCCTTTGTCTCCCACCCTGGTTTCATATTTCTGAAAGAATGTTTTGAATAGGTAACTATAGAGGATAGGAACTGAAATCTAACTCAGAAAAAACCACTTTGGTGTATTATAGTAAACTTTAGCTCTAGTAAAAACAGTTCTATTACAGATATTCAGGTAAGCGTCCTTTGGGGATAGTGGTGGTTTTGATTTTTGTGGATTTTTTTTCCTGCCAATCTAGCAATTCATTTTCAAAATTAAACCACAATGCTTAGTTTAGATGAAAATATTAGTGTTTTTAAAACTCTTAATTTTGGTCTCCAGGAATATTTTGGGAGACAAATTCTAATTTTCTAATTCTTGGTAGTGTCACAGTAATGATAAATTTGATGGTGTTTGTATTTATTCTGTATTATTTATTGGGAACATTTATTAAGTGTTTGCCCTATGAGCACTATATGGTGCCCTGGGAATACAAAATTAGCTGTGGTATATAACCCGCTTTCAAGGAGCTCACAGTCTAACATGGAGGCAAGACATGTACAAGTGCTTTGAGAAATTCGAGGAGGGAGAAATCACTTTCACTTGGGGAAATGGGGATGGAATTTTAAAACCTAAGGATTAAAAGGGGCTTAAGAATCTATCTAACCAAGCCCACACCTGATGAGGTGATGAGGTGATCATTCAGCTTCTGGACCCGTAGTGAGAGGGAGCTTCCTGCCTCTCAAGGCAGCCCGTTCTACATTGGGATACTTCTAAGAGGAAGTATCCCAAACCTAAATCTGCCTTGCTGCAACATCTGTTTCACTCTCTGGAGCCAGGCTCAGGACTAATCCTTCCACATCAAAACCCTTCAGCTATGTGAAGGCAGCTCTCGTGGTTTCCCATACATTTTGTCTTTTCCAGGATAAAATAACTGCCAGTTTCTTTAAACTATTTTCATATGACATGGACCCAAGGTCCTTCCTTGTCCTGGTTGTCCTTTTCTGGATGCTCTGTAGCTTATCAATATCCTTCCCAAACTGTGGTATCCAGAGTGGACCACAATGCTATTGATGTACTCTGAGCAGGGTAGAGTATAATAGACATGTCATCTCCCTACCTAGTTCTGGTCACTGTCCCTTACTGCCCCATTCCATTGCTGACTCATCTTGAGTTTTCAGTTCACTAAAACCTTCTCAGACCAAGTTTTGTCTAGTCATGCTTCCATGATTTTATACTTTGTAAATTTTATTTTTTGAACCCAAGCACAAGAATTTAAATGTATCTCTATTAAATATTATAGTAATAGATTCAACTCCTGAGTTATGCCTTGAAAGAAGCAGAAGACCCAATTCAAGTCTACTTCAAGACATGGGAAAAAGTCAAGCGAAGGCATGAGAGATACCAACGTTGAGATTCCTCTTTGGGATAACAACCTCCTGATCTTCCACGCCTCTCTCAATCTACCTCTTCTTGTTCCTTGCCTCATTGTAAACACTGGTGACTTGGTTATTCCCTATTCTAACAACACTATTTCATCCTCACTGTTGTTCTCCAGTCTTGACCCAGTGCTCGACTCCTTCAATAATACCTGCTTCTCTGCTCTTGAATCTTTTGCCCTGTCACTAACAATTCTGACTTGCTGATCTTCACTTCATCACTGGTTAAGTCTTTCTGTTTATTCTTACTCTTAAACTGCTGACTCACATTGAAGAAAATACAGAAACTTGCTCAGTGAGTCTACTACACATTTATGTTCACTAATAGCAGCTGGGCTCTCACTCCTATACGGCAATTCTTGAAATCATCATTTAAATATTCTCTATTACTTTACCCACCATGGCTATTCTAAACCTTTTATAAGATGCATCTTCAACTTCTTCTTTCTCACGCTTAGTTTTGCTGAAGATATAGACACCATCAGTTTCCAGACTCCCCTTTCCCCTTGCCCCTCTCTTAATCTGGTTGGCACCCTTCTTCTCGTCTCCCAAAGTCTCAGAGTCTACAGCAGGGATCCTTGCCAGAGCTAACCCTGACATTTGTATTTCTTTTCCCATTATATGCCAATTTTTGTGTGTGTGTGTGTGTGTGTGTGTGTGTGTGTGTGAGCTTGCTATGAATTATTCTTTCTATCTCATGCATTTTCAGTTTGTCCTCCAACGACTCTTTCCCATGAGGCTAAAATATGCTTAGGTTTCTATTTTCTGAGTGCAGAACAAATAAGCACCACTTATCACCCCTTCCCCCCAACCACTTCAGAGCTTATGTTAGACCAATGTGTCTTATCTAGTGAGAGCATTTTGTGAGGTGAGGAGGGACCTACCTTACTGGAAGTTAAGAAAACCTAACAACAGTCTAGCTTTGGCATTAGCTGTGGCACTTAACTGCTCTGAGCTTCAGATAGCTCCTCTTTAAAAAGAGGAAAATAATACTTATTTAAGGAGGGTTAGATTGCTGAACAGCATGCTGGGATTTGTGGTTCAGAGGATCCAGACCTCTCACTAATGTTAGATTCTCATCATCTTTGAGCCAGACTTGTTTCGTGCCTGGGAATTCTTAATGGGATACACATAGCCTGTGAGAGGGAGAATGAGAAGATGGATAGGAGACTATAAGAGTTAAGCATCAGCAGCAGATGTGAGACCATGGCATCCCTAGCCCCACTCCAGGATTCAGCAGCTGAGCTGGAAGGAACTGGGGGCACAGGGAGAACGACGAAAAAGAGAAACTCAGTGGAGGTAAAGCTGCATGTGGGAAAGGAGAGATAGGGGTGGGCTTTGGCTAGATCTTGGGAACTCGTGTGTCCAAACTGGAGACTCAGACTGTGACATACTCTGCTTTTTCCTTGCACTAGAGAAAGGCCTGGTGAGGATTGCTGTGGACGGTCCTCAGTGGAAGGCCCTCAATCCTTTCTGCTCCCTCCTCCCTTCTGGAAAGGACAACTGACTACCACCTCACTGGTTTCCCCTTTTTCTTCTTTGTTCTCTCACACTGGAGTCTAGAGATTTAATTAACCCCACCCTGTTAAGAGGAAATGATTGTCCCTCTGATCTCTAAATTCCAGGATGCCGGCTTCTGTTACTCATGTACTACCAAGCAGATGATTGTGGAAAGGGATTTGTAAATGTTAAAGGGTGAGAAATGTGGGAGCTGTGGCAGGTTTCTGCCTGTACAAGGCTCCACATCCTCGGTTCTCTGCCTCTTAGCTTCCTTCAAGGCTTAGCTCAGGTGCTGCCATCTACTTGAAACCTTTCCAGCCAGTCCACAGTACTTTCTCCCTTCTCAGAATATCTGGTATTTACTATATATCTATATGCTGTGTCCTCCCAGTAGACTGGAACCTCCTTGAGGTCAAGAAATATTTCAGTTCTGTTTTTCATCCTCAGTTCCCAGCACAACACCTGGCATGCAATAAAAGATGTTTAATAAATGTTGGTTGAGTTGTAATGGAATGGATTCTTTCTCTTTCTTTTGCTTCACTGCCTCAGAAACAGTAGTTACAGCAAGATGACACACATCCTATCTCTATAAGATAAATAGTTTACTAATAGCTATAAGAATTTTATATTATTTATACTTCAGGAGAATGGTTGGAAATACCATTTACAATTCAGTTTTAACTCTGCTCAAGTAACTGTCAGTTCACTTACTTCAGGTAGTGTCTCAATGAAAGGATGGATGTTGGCGGCTCTGGCTGCGTTCACAATCTCTTCCTGTGATACCACCCGGCTGTTGTTTCCATAGGCAATGTTCTCTGCGATGCTGCAGTCGAACAAGATGGGCTCCTGGGACACGATACCAAGCTGAGCCCGGAGCCACTGCACATTCAGCTTCTTGGTTTCTTGGCCATCCAGAAGCTGTAAATAAGAACTCATAGACTAAAAGAACAATTGGGCATAATTCTAAATAAACTTTTAAATTTGGAAATAGATTGCTCTTATTACTCCTCCCTCTGTATCACTTGTCTGAGTCCCTAGCGAGGGATGATGGTCTTATAGGCCTGAGAGCTACAGGGGTACAGAGAGGTAAGCCAGTCCAATTCCCTTATTTAACAGATGAAGAAACAGAAACTCATAGAAATGAAGAGACTTGCTGAATGTCACAAAGGTTGAGATCAAAGATTTAGTGCTGGATAGGGACTCAGAGACTACAACTTTATAGATGAGAGACTGAGACTCAAGGTACTACATGAGTGGCTCAAGGTCATACATATTTATCAGGGCTTTACAGCTAGAAAGGATCTTGGAAGGAATCTAGTCCAGCCCCTTCATTTTACGGATTTGAAAATGGGTCCAGAGACCTTAAGTAACAAGTCCAAGGGGACATAAGTAGTAAGCCACAAAACTGGGATTGAAACCCAGATCTTCTGATTTCAGAATTCTATCCCTTGAACCCTCCCAAGCCAGGACTAGAATTATTCCTGTGTTATTAAAGCCCTGTTTCCTCACCTCTTCATGCTATCTCTATTTAATATTTATATTATCCATGTGACTGTATCTTTCAATGAGCATGGCTAACCAAAAGTTGGCTCTGTATGATTTTCATATATTTCCTTTAATATAAGAGCCCATTTTAAGGTGAGGAAACTGATGCCCATAGGAATGAACTGATTGGCCCAAGGTCACATAATTAGCCAGTGGCAGAGCCAGGTACAATTCTCAGCAATCCTGACTTGTAATCTGGCATGTTTTCCCTTACACCGTTTTGTTAGGCTACTTGTTGATTTGACCTCTGCAATACTCCTTTTTAATTTTGCTTTCTTTCTAAGGTAATTTTGTGTTCCTGATACACGAGAAAACTAGAAGCTGGGAGTGGAGCAAAGGATTACTTTAGATAAGACACAAGCAAAAAGGACATACTGTCTTACTTGGGTAAGGCACATATCTAGTAGGTAGCTTATCTGTGAGCACATGAGCAGACCACACCCACATCAAGACTGCAAGAAGTCAAACCAGGACATGGGCATATGAATCATGGCACTCAGTTTACTGTCACTAGCCAAGGGGTGCACAAACAAGCTGAAGGCACTGGGTAAGGTAGAAACTGCTCCCTCATACTATGGTGGCCACTCTGAAACTTCTCAGGCTGAATTTTCAGTCTGAAAAGGCTTTGAAGCCTTTGTATAAGATTTTTTAAAAAGGTCTGCATAACATCTTGTCAATGTTATTACAATAACCTCTTATTTGTTCTCTTAGCATCGAGTTTTTCCTCCTCTCTGATCCAGCTTCCACACAGTTACCAAATTGATATTCCTAAAACACAGGTCTAAGATGTCACTCCAGGGTAGCCAGGGGAAGCAGTGAATACAGCACTGGCCCTGGAGTCAGAAGAACCTGAATTTAAATCTGACCTCAGACACTTGACACATTTATTAGGTGTGTGACCTTGGGCAAGTCACTTAACCCAATTGTCTTGCCTTCCCCAAAAAAAGAAGATATCACTACAGAAGCTTTGGAATTCAAAGTCCTTCCCAAACTGGTTCCAGCCTATCTTTTGAGAATGCTTTCACAATAACTCTCCCCCTTCTGTACTTGACATTCTAATAAAACTGGAAGACATCCCATTGTCTCTCTGTTCCTTAGCCCTGACTGGTCCCCATGCCTGAAACACTCTCTCCCTCCTCACTACTGTTTCTTGGAATCCCCAGCATCCTGCTCTCTTACTGCCTATGGACTTAATCTTGCGTATCAACTTCCTGTTGATCATTTTTGCTCTACCTGTTACAAGGTATTGGTTACTCTCCCTTACCTAGAAAACCAAATGAGATTTGAGTAGTTCTGCCTTCTCTCTTTTATCAATCATCTTTATCCCATCTACCCCAAGCAAAATTCCTATCCCTTTTCTGATCCTTCTTTGTCCTCCAATATAATTAAAATGCTCTTTTTGTTGTCCTTAGCTTCCCTCGCCAACTAGCAGCTCATTTTGAGTTTTAGCATTCCTGACATGTTTATAGGAGCCTGTTACATCTTTATATCCATCCTCCATTACCTACCTATCTTCTGTATATTTCTTTTTTTTTAAATCTGTAAGATTAAGTCTACATATCCAATAAGCTGCCAGATCTTGTTTATATCTCCATAACATCTCTCATGCGTACCACCTTTCTATTCACAGTCATTACCCTAGTTCAGGTCCTTATCACATCTTGCCTAGACCATTGCCTCCTATTTGCTCCTTAGTTCTAGCTCCTCCCCATTTCCAATTCATTTTCCACACACACGCCAAAGTGATTTTTACTAACGAACAAGTATGATCATGTAGTCCCTGTAAGTCAATCACGTAATCATGTAAGTCAATAAACTTTAGGGTCTTCTTATTACCTCTAAAATGAAATATAAACTTCTTTGTTCATCAATTCTCTGTAATGAATATAAAATGTAAACCACTCTCAAGATTTATTAGCAGTAAGTTCTACTATTCAAAGTATTTAACTATTTGATTAAGCTAATTTACCTACTATTTATAAACAACAATCTTTTTTTTTAAACCTAAAATGTCTCCCACTCCCAGTGATCCCACTTGTAGAAGGTCAGTGACAGAAAAATCCTATATATACTATGATATTCATAGAAGAACTCTTGAAGTAGCAAAAATCTGAAAAGAAATGTGTGTGTGTGGGGGGGGTGCCCATCCAATGAAAAATGGTGAGCAAACTGTGGTATGTGAATGTTGTGTGATATTATTGTGCCATAAGAAACAACAGACTTGAATTCACAGAAATATGGGGAGACATAAGAAGTGATGCAGAATTAAAAAAAAAAAACCAGAACCAAGAAAATGATATACAAAATGACAACAATAATGTAAATGAAAACACAACCAAAAAAAGATATTCGGAATCAGGACAAATGCAAGGACCAATCTTGGCTCCAGAGGACAGATGATGGAACATGCTCTATTCCTCTTCCTAAGGAGGTTGGGGAGTTTAAATATAGAATGTGGTCACTGTACTTGTGGCAAGTGTGATTTGCCTGTCTTTCTTTGTTAAAATAGGATTCATGGAGAGGGGTATTAGGAAGTGATAGTGGTATTAAAAAATCAAAAGCATTAATAAAACTTTTCTTAAATATCCTCAAAGTAATCAATATGTGTTAATTGTGTGCTCAATGAACACCCCTTCTTTTAGGGAAAGAACTTCATGTGAATCATTTGCTAGGGACATCTAGCAAGATACATTACTGATACAGTTAAAAGACGCCCCCCCCCCAAAAGTTCCCAATCTCATAAGATTCCTGGAACATGCGTATGTAATAAATACAAATGTGTGTGGGAGGAGGCTTGTTAACAGCTACAATTTGGGGGGTTCCTTGATAATTGAAATGGCAAGTTTTAACAAAGTGACCACAGAGTCCAATTAAAAGTTTTAAGGAGCTTTAATAGTAATTGAATTAGCAACTGGGCTGTCTCATATGCCAATTAGAAAGAAATAGAGAGCAGCCCTGTAATCCAGAAGTACAGAATCTTTTCTACCATATAGTCCCATTCTTTGGAGGTGCAAGTAAGTTGCTGAGGCAAGGTAGATTGTGATTACAGGGCATAATAACAGAACATGAAGAAGAAGGAACAATAGGCAAGGAGGGTTTGTGATAACATCTTTAGGTAGGGGATTGTAGGGTAAGCAGAGAGGGTCATAGGGCATGATGACCTGGGCACGTAGGAGAAGAAAAAATGAGGACAAAGACAAATTACCTAGATTGGTTCCCACACCCCAGGCTGGTCCATAGGCAGGTTTATTGTCTTCTAACTTCTTGATTTCTAATTTCACAAAGTATCACTTAACTATTTCCTGGCTGATTTCTTGACTCCTATCTTGAGTCCATGAGATTTCTACTTAACTAGTTCCTGGCCACTTCATTAATCATATTCCTTGGTAAAGATACCTCTTGGAATTTCCTCAGAAATGTAAGAATTTTGCCCCAGTTTTCCCTTATTCAAGATTTTCCCAAAGAACATTAGCTTTTGGCTACTGCATAAAGTGTCTACAAAAAGTCAAAGTGCTCCCATCACTCTCCACCCCTTTCTTTCTCCCAGGTACTCAATGCCTTCAGTTTGCCTTGCAGGTATAGTAATCAATTGCTACAGCAATCAATTCCCTACTCAGCTCTCTTTTCCCATAATATATTCTAGGCTTTCTCCTCCTCCTCTGTACATCAGAAGAATTAAGCTCAACAACATGGGACAGTGCTTCCTAGTTTATGCTAATTTATTCTTTACTGACCATCTGTGTGCTTACTTTGTCCCCTAACTTCTCTCTTACTCCACCAATAAAAAAACAAGGGTTATCATGGTAAAGTGGGTCAAAGTGTATGACTTTTGGAAAGGGTGTGTGTGTGTGTGTGTGTGTGTGTGTGTGTAGAGTCACAAGTAGAAACCTTGTAATTCTCTAATTCAGACTAAAGTTCTATTAACAGAAGATTAAAAGGGCTGCCACAATAAATTCCTTCCATAAGTCTCTACTCTAACTTTTCATCATGGTGTAGAAGTGATGCTGTGCTCTTGAAAATGATGCTAACAGAGTGAAGTATCCCCTAGATGCTACAAAACTGTAGTGACTTCCAGAGAAAGACTAATCATGCTGTTACAGGAAGAACTTAGTGAAGTATAACAAACTTATCACCAGTTTGTTGGCTATGTAAAGTTTGTGTGGTTTTCTAATGACTGTATTAGGGACTAATGATATTTAGTAATTGGGAATCTAGCTTAGTGGCTGACTGCTAGATGAGCGACAGATTAAGTTAATGGTTGCCCCATGAGTGGAAGATTAGTATATTGTGAATTGTTAATTGAATCT
>CM053597.1:41694355-41728253 GCA_028646575.1 Pseudocheirus occidentalis | reverse complement strand
TCTGTAATAAGATGTAATATTGAGACTATTATATTGTGAATATTGTACTGAATCTTGATGTGTAATGGAATAAACAGTGTTCACTATTACTGTGTAATCTGAATCTTAAAAGCTGTTCACAGTAGCATTCTTTTGGGAATCTGCTTGTGCTTGGCTTTACAGGCTATGAAGGGATGGATTCTTTGGCCATGGCAACCATGACCTGTGTCACTTCCAGGAACAAGTGATGTAAGAAAGGAGAATTTTTGGCAAGACTGGGTTGGCTGATATGGGTGAATTGGAGAAAAGTAGAGACTGAAGGCACAACTGAGGAGATGAAGAAGAGACTTGGAAGCAGAATGGTTGTAGATCCAGGATGGCACCATAGAAAGAGCACAGAACTTGTAGTCACTGAATCTGAGTTTAAATTCTGACTCTAGCTGGTCAAGTTATTTGGCCTTTTTGGACTTCTGGTCTCTTCATCTTTAAAATGGTGGGGTTGAACTAGATTCCTTCTAAGATTTCTTTCAGATCTAAATCTATCATCCCATGAGAGTTAGAGGTCCTTAATCTTGGTTAAGCTTCCCCAATAGCCTTTTTTTTTCTTAACATTGTGTGGCTCCCAGTAGAACATTCTGCTATCCATTAGTTCCTCCTTCTCCTTGTGATATGACCAGTTCCTGTCTGGTGATGCTGTCTATACCACTTCTCCTATGCCAACCTTTGTTGCAGCCTGCTCATATCCATCATATGCCTTCTTCATTATTCTTTGGGTGACATGCAACTTTAATTATCTAACACTTATGATATTCCATAACTTAAAGCGACATAATTGAACAAATACTGATAGTGAAAAAGGGCTTTGTTTCAGTAAGAAGCTTGCAGTAAATAAAAGCACTGCCTAATTTCCCAAAGCCACTCTTCTTACTATTCAATCCTGGGTCCCATTTACTGTCCATCTTAAATGTCTGTCAAAGATAAATGAACTAAAGAACCAAATCTGTTGGTTCTCCATCCAACTGTATGACATTGTCTGGTATATAAATAGTCTTCATCTATGTGGTTTTTGCCCCTGTGGACATTTAGGCATGTTCAACTCAACTTTATTAAAACAGACAAAAATCTATTTCGGCAACTTTTATTAGTCCTAAATGATTATACTGAGAACAGTTCACTTACCACCTTTCCAGCCAGCGGATCATAGAATCTCTCAAGGAGTTGTACCACCGTACTCTTTCCACAACCACTGCTGCCCACAAGAGCCAGCGTCTGACCCTTTTTCACCTCTAGAGTCAGGCCTTGAAGCACAGGGACATTTGGCCGGGTGGGATAATTGAACACAACTTCATTAAATGACACATTCCCTTCAAACTTGGCCTAAAATAAAAATGAAACCAATAATGGACTGATTATTATTTGAATAAGGGATATTGAATCCAGGAAACTACAAGAGGATAGTGGGTCCAGATATAATTCTCATATATAATGTGTTCCTGGTACCTTATAAAATCCTTACGTAGAAACACTGATATGTAAAATTCAGATAAAATATACCTCAGACTACAGAAAAACTCATATGCTCTAGGTCTTTCTATGGAAATTCAATGTTTTGTCCATTTCTAACAGTTTGTTTTATTGAAAGAGACCACAGAGATCCAACCCATTCACTTGTAGGTGTGGTGGAATGGGGAACCTGAAACCCAGAGAGGTCAAGACCTCTTGTCCAAGGTCACCTAGGTAAGTGGCAGAGCTGGGATTTGAATCAAGGTTTTCAATTCCAAATCTATAACTTTGCATCATGCCATGCAAAAAACCCGTGTGGAAAATAAACAATGTGCATGCACAAAAAACTCATAAAGAAACTTAAATTTTAAAAATAACATGTATAGAAGACAGAACCAGGGGCAGGTAATGAAGAATGAATACAAAAGTACGGCCAGGTTCTGTAGGAATCGTATCAGGAGGGCAAAGAATGCCAAGAGCAACAATGCTTCTTTCTTTGTTTCTTTGTTTCTTTCTTTCTTTGTTTCTTTGTTTCTTTCTTTCTTTCTGCTATATTAAAGAAAAGAGGAGAATCAAAGAAGGAAAAAGACTTCCGCTTATGGTGGAAGGGGTAATAATAATGGATCATGAACAAAAGACAGAACTAACTACTCACACTCTCATATGCTCCTATTTTCTCTTCCAAGGAGAATGATCTCTGACTTGAAAAGGACAGAACAACAAAGAACTAATAGGAAGCTGAAACTTAACATAACCAGAGAGATGGTAGGAAGCACTTATTTGTCTTTGATGAATTCATGCTAACAAGCCAAGAGGAACAACATCTCAAGATACTGAAAGAGTTGGCAGATGTATGAACTATTATCCATGATCTTGGAAAGATCTAGAAAATGGGAAAGGTGCCACATCTTTAAATGAGGGAGTGGGCTACATGATTTCTAAGTTCTGTTCTACCTTTAAATCCTATGATCCTGTTACTATGGAGCAGAATAAATAATCATAATTTCAAAAAAAGAAGAGATTGAAATCAGACAACTACAGGCCATGAGCTAGTTGACTTCAATACCTAGCATTATTCAGGGAAGCATTAATGAGCATTTATAAAAGGTAGTAGTGATCACAAAGGGCCAGCATGATTGCATCCAGGACAGGTCATGACAGACTATCATTATATCTTTTTTGGACAAGGTTAATAGTCTGACAGATGAATTTTGTAGTTATAATTTAGCTAAATTTTCCAAGGCCTTTGACAGAGTCTGTTTTTCTTTGTCATTATTTTGGACAAAATGAAAAGATTCCGATTTAGAGAATAGTACAATTAGATGAATTTCAAACTGGTTGAATATTAGACACAAAGAACTGTCACTAATGGTTCAATGCCAAGTTGAAAAGAGGTCTCTGTTGGTGTGAATCAAAGATCTGTAGCTCCTTGAATAAATGTATAGATAGGTACCATGTTTATCAAATTTGCCAGCGATACAAACCTTGAAGGAGTAATTAATGTACACATTGACAGTCATTCAAAAATATCTCAATAGGCTAGAATAAGTAGGAGCAATCTAAGAAGATGACATTTAGTAGAGATGTAAGTAAAGTCATACTTGCATTTTCAAAAATAAGTTATCTGTGTATGATATGGAAAAAATGAACTGAAGTTCATTCATCTGGAAAAGATGTGTGGTTTTTAGTGGATTATAAATTCAGTGTCAATGGTGTGATATGCCAGCCCAAAAACTTTAAGCTACATTAAGAGAAGCATAGTATCCAGAAGGTGGAAAGCAAGAACACTGTTGTTCTCTGCCTACTGCCAATCACATCTCAAGTATCCTGTTCAGTTCTAAGCACCACATTTTATCATCAAGAACACTGATATGCTGGAGAGCATCCAGAGAAAAGTCACCAAGGAAGAACAAATTATGCTATATGAGAATCAGTTAAGGGATTCGGGTAAGTTTAGCCTGGAGAAGAGATGACTTTCAAGGGGGATGGTTGCAAAAGGGATGATTTAGGAAGTATATTCAATTTCTGAAAGATCGTCATATGCAAGATGGTGAGATTGTCACATACTTTGAAGCTCTAAAAGTAGGAGCAATGGGTGGAATTTGAATAATCGGTTATCCAAAAAGAGAATAGGTTGCCTCAGGTAGCAGTGGGCTCCCCCTTAGTCAAGAAATTCTAGTAAAGGCTGGGAGGTCACTTGCTGGAGAGGTTGTAGAGGATGGGTTGAGCTCAATGGCCTGAGCTCTGAGGTCCCTCCCAATGATAAAATTCTGTTATTCTACAGGACTTATCCTGCTATTGAGGTGAGACCATGAGGGTAAATTGTCTTGTCTTTGTCTTATTCAAAGGCTTTGGGATTTAGAGGCTGCTTCTGGCTTTATCTTCAGGCTTCCAGACCTTCCTTGAAGTGACTCCATAGAGCCTGGATAGTTGGAGAGGAGTCAAGAATTGACCCAAAACCTCTGGTAAAGAAATCTTCCTCAACTTCCTCTCAGGGAGTGCTTGAGTTAGGATCACAGAATCTCGAATTGGAAAGAACCTCAGATCATTGAACCTATCATTTAATCTTTACTCTGTAGAAATCCTTTACCCTGTAGAAATCTTAGTACCATGGTAACAACTCATTCCACTTTCAGAGCACTTCAATGGTTAGGAACTTTTTCTTTATGTGGAACCCAAAATGTCACTCAACTTGTTCCTTCTTCTCTTTAAGGAAAATCAAAATAAATCTTCGCCCATATAAGAAACCTTCAAATACTTGAGAGAGTACTCATGTTCCCCTTCCCTAGGTCTGCTCTTCTCTGGCCACACATCGCTTTCTTCCAAACCATCCTCATAATGCATAGTTTAACAGTCCACTTACCATCCTGGTGATTCTTCTCTGAATGTGTTCCAACTTTTAAATAATCTTCCTGAACCATGTTTTCTTACACTATACAGCTCTCCACAGAAGAACAAACATATTGGGAGCTACTAATAACTGAGTGATTCTTAACTCATTTGTTCATAATAATGATGAGTAATTTTAATGGAAATAATTCACTTCCCAAATGTGCCTGTACTTGGCTTTAGATAGAGAGCTTTCAGCCAGGGAGCAGGCACATCCAATAAACCTTGGACAATATTTTGGTAACTCTTCACTTGGCTCTCTGGTTGCCCTTCTACCTCAATAATGAAGAAAACTTGTTTTTACCTCTTTGGGGACTAATTTGCATGTTGTAGCTTTGTTAGTTATGAGTTTACTAGGAACATAAATAAAACATGAAATGTCTAGTGTAGGGTGAACTAAATGTACAACAACCTTTGGCAAATGTATTATCACTTTTAATTATCATAAAAATTTTAGCAGATGACAAGACATAGTGGAAAGAGCAATGAATTCATTATTAGAGAACCTGGGTTTGAATGTCAGTTTTACAACCCATGTGACCTTGGGTAAGACTTTCTTTGCCTCAGTTTCCTCATCTGAAAAAGGAAGGAATCCTCCTAAATGGCCTCTAAGGTTCCTTCCAGGTCTAAATCCTATGGTCCTTTGACTTTCTGGTTAAAACTATCAGGGAGTATCACTGTGTCTCCAAACAATAAGTCAACTTCTAGGAAACAAAACAAAACAAACATAAGCAGTGGTTAAGCATTCAAGAACTTACAGGCTTCAGTCCTGCTTCACTGTAGCTGTCTATGACAGGCTGTCTTTCGAACAACATAAATAAGTGGGCTGCTGACAACTTGGCTTTAGCATAGTCTGGAGCAAATGAACTAGCGTGTCCTAAGGCAATGGCCCCAAATACAATGGCAGAAAATACCCTGGAACAAGTACAGGTGGATAATGTCAGATCAGTCTTAACAAACAGTTGTTCAAATTCTGTAGGACCAAACAGAGTTGATTTAGCTTGTAAAATCTCTGCTCTTCCTACTTACATTTATTAATATTCCCCAAATGCCCAACCTACTAATCCCCAACTCATTTTATGATTTTCCTTTACTATTCTGTGTACACTTCAATTCTTCCAAATTCCCTGAGAACACCAATAATAAAGAAATAAAAAGAAGAAGCTTGAGTCCACTGTCTGACTTGATTTTCTTTCTCCTCCCCACTTTCTCTTTTCCTTTAGGTTCCCACTCATTTCTAACAGCAGCTTCCCAATGTCTTTCACTTATGATTAGACAGTAGTTTTTGCATTGGGAGAATCAGGTTCATTATCAATTAACTTTAACAAATTGGATTATTTGTTGTGGAAATTTGTGGAAGGGGAAACTGAATCACATAGTGGTTGGGTTTTGACTCCAATCACCCAGCCAACTGCTATCTTGTACTCAATTCTGATGGAGAAAGACAAACTGGTTGGTAAATCAGATACAAAAAGAATCACTGAAGAAAGTGATCATGTCATCTTAGAATTCATGATTGGAAAAAAAAAAGGAGTACTTGACATGGTCAGGGGTGTTCCTTAAACTTTTAGAAAAAAAGATTTCAAAAAGTTCATGTAATGATAAATATGACTTCCATGGACAATGCCTATAAATGGGTAGATGTTTGAGAAAAGAAGGGGAGATTCTCCAAACATGAAATTCTGATAACACAGTTGGAGAAGATGCTGATGATGAAGGAAAGGAAAGCGACATCTCAAAAGATCAATAAGATTGCACAGGGCCTCTTCCAATGAGCTCAGATTTTTAAAGGATGAATACAAATGAGGGAAGGAAGGACACAAAAGAAAAGATGAATATAAAGAAAGACACAGAACTCAGGATAGCAACATGAAAGTGAATGCCTTTGGACAAGACTTGTGTGAAAAAAGTAATGATAATAAAAAAAGGGCATTTTAACCTGTGTTTGAGGGAAAGATGACAAACAAGGAAGGAAGAGGTCTCTTGCTTGAGGCAGATGAATGATGTAATGGTAACAGAGAAAGCCAAATTCCTCTTGTTCCATTCTATTTCAATCTTTGTATTAAGGAGAAGAATCTTCATGAAAGAAAGGGTAGACTGAAGTTCAAGAGAGGTGATGAGACAGTGACAAAATATATCTCCAAAACAAACGATTCGATTCTAGAGGTTCAGAAAACGTTTTCAGTTGTAATCACCATATTACTCTTAGTAATTTTTAAGGAATCATGGAGAAAGAGAAGCCAGAAGAATGTTGACTGGTGAATCTAATCACTTTTCCAAAAATGCTGAATCCTGGAAATTATAAATGGTCCAGTGCAGACCCTGGGGATCAAGTTGTTACCCCTCACTCTCCCTTCACAATCTATCCAGTTATTTTTTTTGGTCATTTATTTTTTATGCAACTTGGTGTGACCAAATCATCATTGGTGACTATTATGCTATAGTCCATCTACACTCACCATATGTCTCACCATTGTCCTTTGATCTGCACCTTTGATTTCTCAGTGTTTCACATTCATAGAGTATGAATGCAAAAGCATTTGTGTTGAAAAGATGGCTTTTTTTTCAGGAAGAAGACTGAGATTGCTAAAAGCGCTATGTAATTTTACCCAAATGACATCCATTTTGCTCTCTTCCTCCTATTCAGTACTGGGCTCAGTTCACTGTCTTCAGCATCTATCCAAGGTAAATGTATTGTTGGACCCAATTTATGGGTTGTGGATCCAATTTCATATCGTGGTCTAAAGAAAAGTCTTCATCCACTTGGTTTTTCCTGTGTAGATAGTTGAGTCAAATTCTTTTAGGGATGATGGAATTCATTTAGGAGCCTCTTCAATGTTTGAGAAAATGTAATCAGCATAATATCATCTATCACTTGTAAACAGGAACATCTAGAGAACTATAGCAGTCCTCTTTGAGTCCTCCCAGCTACTAGTGCCTTCCCCTCTGAAGTTACCTCTCATTTACTCTGTATATATCCATCTACACATTATTTCTCCCATTAGAACAGAACTCCCTGAAGTCAGGGTCTATGTTTTTGCCTTTCTTTGTATACATAGTGTTTAGCACAATGCTTGACACATAGAAAATGCCTAATAAATTCTTGTTAATTGCTTGATTATCTATAGGGAATTCCTTTTTTATTTGGGTTCTGTCCTCATGATGATCTCAGACACCTTTGGTAAACATATATTTCTGTCTTTTATTTCTCCCTTGATTTTACTGATCAAAACTATTTACTGATCAAAACTATCAAAACTGTATTTATCAAGAAATCTTACATAATTTTTAACACACATTAGGAGACACATTTTATGGCCTTTAAAGCTGCATTTGTTCTATCAAACCAATATTTTTTATAGTCAACAAACTGTGGGTAGAGTGGTACCTTGTATTCTCTGTAACTTTCAGTCGAATGTGTCTCTTAAAAATATCATCTTCTGTAAGACATGGTTTGCAAAAGACTGCCTGTTCCCATCTCATATTTTTCATCAAGCATGTCTTAGATAACATTTGTAAATTATTCTCCTATTTTGTAAAGATGAGAAAGTAGGCATGTGCATTAATCTGGACTATTTACTAGGATCCTGGTTAGTCTCCTTACTTCTATCTTTTTGCTAAGTCATAATTGACACAGCTGTCAAAATAATCTTCCAAAAACACAAATCTGATTCAAAATCTGCAGTGACTCCTTATTGCCTCTAAGATAAAATGAACTCCTGAGCTTGGCACTGAAAGTCACTCACAATCAATTTCAAATGACATCTACAGATTTATTACATATTTTTCCCCTTCAAACGGTCTATATTCTAGTCAAAATGACTTGCCTGTTACTCCTCAAACTTGGCATTCTATCTCTTAATTTCCTTTGCTGAAATGCACTCTTTCCTTTATCTCTCTCTGTGTTTTGGAACCCTTCTATTCCTTCAAGACCAGACACCACCTCCTATGTGAAGACTTTCTTGATCCCCTTCTGTTGACAGTGCTCTTTCTTGCCTCAAATGATCTTGTATTGATTTATCTGTGTCCATTTTGTAGAATACAAGTTCTTTGAGGCCAGGAGCTGGTTTATGTATCCCCAAAGCCTAGCCCAGTGCTTTGCATATGCTAGCATCTTGATATGTGTCTATTGAATCAATTCAGTTGAATATCTTGAGCATCATCCCTCAGTATCCTTATGTCATTTCTGGCAGAGTTGTCTTCAACATATACTTTGAATGGTTTAGCTGTTTTTCTCCATTTGTGTTTCTTTAGTATCATTTCTATTTCCTCATTGAGAAAATACAGCACATTGAGAAACATGAAATTATATCCTACATCTGGTGATCCTGCTAGTAATTTTGAACAAATTTCTTATAAAATTATAGGGGTTTTCCATATTTAATCTTTTTCCCCTTCTTCCAGTTTTGCCCTAAAATGTTTTAGGAATAAACTGGCTTTATTGTACCTCACACCAGTCTTTCAATTAATTTCCTTCTCTTTTCATCACTACTCACTGTTTCACAGGGCAATGCTGGTCATAATCTTTTAATAATAATAATAATCATAATCTTTTCTGTAAAATTTTATAAACAACTTTAAACTCTAAACTACCATTGCCCTTGATTGCCATATGCTGCCCCATGGCAAGGAGATAAAATTGATAAAACATTTTCTGGTTGAGGTGGTTTCTAGGCTATTTTGGCTATTTCCTTTATGTTACTTGAACTTATCTAGGAAATGGTGAAGTTAATGTCTAAGTCTGTCCTGTATCCACTTTCTATTTTTTCTGCATCAGTAGTTTGTTTAAATAAGACTTTCATTTCTTGATTCAAAGTCATATTTTCTAACATTTTTACCATTCTCCCCTCTGTCCATCTTTGTATTGATGTTATCAAATATTAGAATATATAGAGATTTAATCTGGAATTTTAAAAATCTAGCTCTTCTTAGAGCTACAATTACCTAGAAATGGACCGCTTTGCCTACATTTGTGTAAACATCAGGGATACTCTTTCTTGGATATAGGCTCCACAAAAAAGCTGTACCCATGTACAAGATACTTGTAGGTCTGCATCCTCTCAAAGTCATATTTCATGAGTTTGTGCCTGAGATATTTACTTTTTATTAAACAGCTAGAGGACACATTTTTTTCAAAACAAAAGGCATTTAATGAAATAGAATAGTAATTCAAGTAGTAGTAGAACCTTTCTCCCATAAACCTGGAGCACATTCGCTCACAAATACAGAAGCCATTAATGGGAAGAGTGGACATGCCTAGGGAAACATATGTGGGTGAATGTACACTTAAGTGTGCACCCTGGCCAGAGTACATGCAAGGAAGGCACACATGTAAGGAATGCACATGATCATGAACCATGCATGAAGTGCACACACATAGTGAACAAGTGTGGCCAGGAAACATGCATGAAAAGGCACACACCAGGAAGCCATGTGGCCAGGGACATGTGTGGGGCAAACACACATAAGGACACACATGTTGCCAGGGCAACTCACACCTCCAAAACTGTAGGGCTGCTGATGTCCTCTGGTGATATCATCATGTAGTTCTAATTTCTTCTGGGTAGTTCATCACTGCTAGGCATTGCTCTGATGGTCTTGTAGTTGCTGCTGCGATCCTCCACAGAGTATGTGAATGTGGAGCTTCTCTCTATGACCAGCTTCTGGGCTTCATCTGTTCCAAGACATGTACTGGCTATTCTGGTTCCTGTCTTCTTAGGTGCAGTGACTAGAAAGCCTCTCCCTGATAAGCTTAGGTGAATAGCTCTTTTAGTTTATGACCAGAGATACAACCTATCACACCTAGTTAAGAGTCTCAAAGAAAACTAGTCAATGTCTCCAGGCTAAAGACTTTTGTCTTAACTGTTTGGATTTGGTAGTAAGTGAAAATTAGACTCTGAAATTCACCTCACTACCAAGATCCTATGTATTTTGCCATGCAAATAAACAAATATAGGGAAGCAAGAACAAAAAAGACTAAGGGGGACTGCTGTGGGGCTATTACCCTGTACCTTAAATCTTTTATTACAAACTACTGCCTTTCATACACAAATGTGGCTGCCCACCAACTACCAAGGCTTTGACTAGCCCTATACTCATCATGAGTACCACAATGCAAGATGACTAAGTATCCTATGAAGTGATGTTCCCTTTAAACCTATGATAAGGCCAAGTCTATCCACATCTTATTAGCCTCTTCAAGAAGAATACTGGGGCCATACTTCCATTTGTTTAACTTCTTTACATCTTCTAATTTCATTTATAGATGAACTTTCAATATTGATATGATACAGTTCCATAATATGTCAATCTATTGGTCACTAGATAAATATTTTACATCTTGATAACCAACAATTAATTTAATATTAATATTGTAATACTCTAATGGATTTATGATTTAACCAAAGTGGGTTCTTCCCCCAATGATGTAGATTTAAACCCATTCTTACATGTTTACAGTCAGTTTTAAAACTTTGCGATTCTTAGCACCATTTATCCCTTTTCTTGTAACTCTACAACCATCTTTTCTAGAACAAGCAAGAGCTTACAAAGGATTATGGTACATTTTGTACTTTTTCTTCATTTCATGGGTTGGCATGGCCAAACAACTTAATACCCCATTTTTAAACTACTGGTAATGAGACTTTTTGTACTTAGCTAGCCTGATTTTAGGATAACAAATACAATGTGGCATCTGGATTATACCCAAAGCCTTCCTAATATGATAGAATCTGTTATAGCTTTTGCTCTACCAGCTTCTAGAAAACAGGATCACTGCCACACCATCTTTTTTATTTAATTTCCAAAATATGTGGTATGACTCAGTAAAATAAATATATCTCAGCAGAGACTAAATAAATACTGTCTTTTGCACTCATGTATTTCATTGTTTTTCAAATGTATTTAGATGCTGTTATAAATTTCCTTAAAGCACAACTAAATTAATTCATGGTCATTTTTTGCCATTGAACATTTCAGAAAAATTTCCAGGACAACCCCAGTGGACATCCTCAATATGTACGATGCTTTTTAAAAAAAAAGGTCTTCATATTTAAAAAAAATAGGAGCCACAAAACTAGAAGGAACTCCCTAGAGGTATGCTTTTAAGCTCTCTTCTTAGTTTTGGCCGGTCTGACTGCTTGACCATTGCCTCAGATGATGACACGATAATAGTAATGACATTCATATAGCATTTTGAGGATTGCAAATCCCTTTGCAAACTCTCAGTTGTTCCTTACAACAGCCCTATAAGGCAAGTACTATAGATATTATGATCTCTTTTTTGAAATGAGGAAAGTGAATGTCAGAAAAGTTAAATGACTTGCCCAGAAAGTGTTAGAAGCAAAATCAGAACCTCTATCTCTCCCAAATTCAATGCTCTCTTCACTCCCTGTACCACACTGCTGTGCTCATCAAATTTACTAAAGACACAAATCCCAGAAGGATAGCTAATACATTCAAGGACAGAATCAGTATTCAAAAAGTTTTTAACAGGTTGGAGTGATGGGCTCAAACTAATAGGATGAGCTATAAATGTCCTTAGGGCAAAGAACCTTTTCACAACTTAAAAACCGTAGGAAGAAAAAGATCTGCAATAAAAGTAATTAATATGAAAAAGACTTGGAGATAGATCTTGGGTGAATGCAAGCCCAGTGTGAATTAATGGATCCTAAAAACAAGTGGCATCTTCATGAAGAGAAGCCCAGTGTCCAGAACAAAGGAAGCAGGGGTTCCAATGGCCCTTGTGTGCCCACTTGAAAGTATTAAGAAGGGCAAGAAAAAAATCAGAGTATGTGTATAGGATCTGGGCAGGACTCAAAGCCGCATCATATAAGGAATGGTTGAAGGATTTGGTGACAGACAGTTGACCTACCAAAAAATTCTTTAGGGGAAGATGATTGTCAATATATCAAAGATGACTGTGTTGATACGGTTACTCCCTGATACTTATTTTCTATATTGTCTCAACTCTTTAGATAGTCGTTTGAGTCTCATAGAGGCCAAGTAACTTGGCCGTGGTCACTTAGCTAGTGTTAGAAATGTTACTGAAATTAAATCTTGCTGGTACCAAATCTAGCACTCCATTTTGTTTCTGCTTCTCTTAGTATCTGGACAGGGGAAAGTGGGGGTGGGACAGGAAGGTAGACATGGGAGCAGCTACTTGATATCTATCTTTAAACATCTATCTTCAAATACCTATCTTTGAACAAAAAATGTCACCTGTAAGAAGGATTAGACTACTTCATACTTCCAGGGAGCAGAACTAGGACCAATAGGTAGATCTTATAGGATAGCTGACCTCAATTCAATCTGGGGAGGAACTTTTTAATAATTAAAACCACCCCATGTTGGAATGAGTTGCCTTGGAGGTAGCATTGGAGTCAGAGACTGGATGATTGCCTGTGAGGGATTTTGTAGGGAAGATTCCTACATTGGATGGAGGATTGGACTTAATTATCTACTTCCAAGACTCCTTTTTTCTCTAAGATTCCAAGGATCCTAACTTCTAAACCATGGTTTCTTCTCTAGCACCTCCCACATGTTAATAATGATCAACACAGCAAAAGACTTCATTTTCGATTTAAAAACTCCTTTGACTGAAGTGTTTCCTGACAAAGATCCTCTCTATTTACAAAAGAGAAACTTTTAAACCTAAGAAACCCTATTCTGGAACAGAACAGCCTAAAAGAAAATTTAAAGATACTCACAGAATAACATCTCGAAAACGCATGTGTCCATTCACTACTAGGTAAGCACCAAATCGAAAACAACCAGCATAAGAAAAATACATAAATGCCTGAGAAATGCTAAACGTGATTCCATAAATGTGGGCCTTCCGTACAGAATTCCTGAAAAGGAAGACCAAAAGAAGTTTGTTTATAACAATTGCCTCATTTTTCTTCCTTAACAAGATGATAGGATTTGAAATAAGACAGACTTGGGTTCAAATTCTGGCTCTGCTAGAAACTAGCTATGAGCCTGAGTAAATCATTTAATATCTCTGGCCCTTAGTTTCTTCATTTTTAGAATGAAAGGGCTAGACTAGATGACCTCCAATTGGATGGCTAGCTTTAAACGTATGACCTCTTAGATACCTTCCAATTCTAAATCTTAGTCCAACGTAAGTTGTGAAGTGGTCAGGAACTAGTTAAGTAGAAATCTCAGGGACTCAAGATAGGAGTCAAGAGATCAGCCAGGAAATAGGTAAGTGATACTTTGTGAAATTAGAAATCCAAGTAAGAAGTCTTATGAACTCGAGCTAGAAGTCACTGAGCTGGCCTGAATGAGCCTGAGCCTGAGCTTGGATAACTTGTCTTTCCTACGTGCTTGGGTCTTCATGCCCCATGCCCAATTCCCCATCAATCAATACTGAAGGAATTACACTCCCATGGTTACAGAAACAAACAAATCACTTGCACCTGGATACCAATTATTTTTAGTAACAGATTATGTTGTTAGAAACCCAATTAAGATAGATGGTAAAAAAGACCCTGTACTTCTGTATTACTTCACTGTTCTCTTTTTTTCATTGGCTATGAGACAGCCCAGCTGATAAATTAATTACCATTAAACTCCTTAAAAGTTTTCCTTCGGACTCTGTGGTCGCTTTGTTAAAACTTGCCATTTCAGTTGGACTAGATGACTTTTTTTGGGGGGCGGGCAAGGCAATCAGGGTTAAGTGACTTGCTCAGGGTCACACAGCTAGTAAGTATCAAGTATCTGAGGCCATATTTGAACTCAGGTCTTTCTGACTCCAGAGCTGTTTCTCTATCCACTACACCACCTAGCTGCCCTTGGACTAGATGACTTCGGAGCTATCTTCTAGCCCTAGCTCTATGACCCCATGAAATTCTGAGGACTGATCTAGACAGAAAGATCAACAGAGATTCTATAATCTTGATATGTAGCAGAAAACAAACAAACAAAACCTGAAAAGACAATGCCAAGTTTAGGCTTAAAGTTTAATTCCCATTAATGTATGGACTTCTTGACTCAAGCATCTACAGATTTTCTTTTCAGAACGAATGCCTTAAAGACGCAAATATCAGAATCACAGATGCATCTATCTATAGGCATAATCCAGAAGTCCCTCATAATCTAAAAATGAAAAGCCACCATTAGCTTGTAAACTTTAAAGCACCACAGACGGATGACTTGTTTTAAATTCTGAAACATGCTTTGGGTCAACATTACAGGGCAAAGTGTACATTTTCCATCGTTCTTTAACCAGACTATAACATGGGTGTAATTTTTAAGATCAGATTTCAAATGGACACCAGAAGAATGTGTGAGCAAGCACCACAGCTCAATGGAAGAGATAAGAAACTGTCACCAGAATGATGCTGTCCCTATAACCAAGGAAATGCATTTGGGAACCTTAGTAACTGATGTTCCCCATTGAGTATGATTTGTGTACAACTACTTTATTCCAGATGAAGGGCTCTTAATCTTTTCCAAGTCATGAACTCCTTTGGCAATTTTGTGACACCTACAGAACCCTGCTCAGAATAAAGTTTGTAGGGGTGGCTAGGTGGCACAGTGAATAGAGCACTAGCCCTGGAGTCAGGAGGACCTGAGTTCAAATCTGACCTCAGACACTTAACACTTACTAGCTGTGTGACCTTGGGCAAGTCACTTAGCCCCAACTGCCCTGCATTCCCCCCTTCAAACGGCAAAAAAAGAATATTTGTAAATGCATTAAATAAAATTAGATAACATTTGTTAAGCATTTACACAGAATTTAGCCTATAGAGGATCTTTAAAAATGCCCATTCTCCTGTATATAGGATTCTAAAAGGAAACTAATTATATTGAAATACAATTATCAAAATACTTTTATAAACAGGCTTCTCAATCTCCAGATTCAGAACATATTTTTAAGGTTATAGACTCCTTAAAGGCAGGAATTGTAGCTTTTTTATTTTTATAGCTTCCTCACAACCAACACTGCATTTTGCATATAGTAGGGTGTCATGTGTTTGATGAACTGGATGGTTTAATGCATAAAAATATGCTACAGTGGAACTGAGTAGAATTCATAGTCTTCCTATTGTCATATAACATTAATAAGGAAAGCACCTAGGAAATGTACTGATTTTAAATAGAGGGTGAAGGTAGATTTCAGAAACTATATACTAATAAGCTTGAATTTATTTTCTGAAAAATTTTAGAACGCTATTTCAGACAACTTCAGAAAGAATAACTACTAAAAATCATCACAGCTTCACCATAAACAAGCCCTTGTTCAGCTGTTTTCTTGTTGTGTCCAACTGCTTGTGACCCCGTTTGGGGTTTTCTTGGCAAAAACAGTGGTGTGGCTCATTTTACAGATGAGGAAACTGAGGCAAACAGGGTGGGTTGAGTGACTTACCCGTCATCACACAGTTAGTGTCTGAGGTCAGATTTGAACTAAAGAATGAGCCTTTTTGGCTCTGACCCTGCCGCTCTGCCCACTGTGCAACTCAGCTGCCTCTGGAACAAGCCACAGGAAGTTAAATTCATTCTTTTTTTAAAGACGTTTCTAGTTTGGTAAATGTTGGAGATACATTCTCTAGGAAGCCCCTCCTACTCCTTATCTGCTAAAGACTCCTAGATTTGAACTCGTAGCACTTTGTACTTGCCTCTTTCTAATTTTTATAAGGCTAGTTATGTACTTGTCTCATGCCTTTTACATGAGCCACTTCAGAAGATGACTTTTAACACTCCTTGTCAATAAAGATTTTTGCCTTTGTTTGTGTTCCCAATGCCTATTATATAATAAATGTTTGATGAATTAATGACATTGTTCAATTAAACTGATATCCAAACCTAGGAGTCTCTGCAGTTAGAATGGGTTTAGACTTCATTAGGGCCACTTTTTTTCCTACAGGATGAAAGATTTAAATTAGCCAAAGAACAGGAGTCCCCTTGGGTCAGAATGAAGGTGATCAATTATCCAATATTAATTTCTGCTCTAAACTGCCCAGATGGAGTATACATATCATCCAAACTCAAAACCAAATCATTATTCAGTTCTCTGCTCCCTCGTGATTACAGAGCCGTGTCTTTCCTGATGCATTTCTAGTATATTTCAGTATTTAACAAGATAGCATTATCCTTACCACCACACTGTCAGCTAGGGTGTTATTCTAACTTATTATTATTATTATTTTATAAATTGTATTATTATATTTATACTATATATTTATTATTACATTTTACATATGGGGAAACTGAGATTCAGAAAGGTTAAATTATTTGTCCAAGATCAAATGACTAGTAAGTAGCAGGAGGAGAAATAGGTTTCAACCCTGGATTTCTTGAGCAGTAATTCACCGTTCTTGCTTTCATCATATTGTCTCCTGTTACATTTTTTAAAAATCTTTTAAAAACCTACCTGCTTATATAATGCCTGCACATCCTTCTCATTACTATACTATTTGAAGAAATATGATATTCAATATTTTTCATGTAGTGTCTCATTTTACCTTCCCAACCTAAAACAGGTATTGTTATTCCTATTTTACAGATGTAGAAACTGAGGCACAGAGAACCAGGGTCACACAGTAGGCATCTGAGGCAAGATTCCAATATCATTACTATAGTATCTGATGTATTTTTTTTTGCTTTTTTTTGGAAGGTAGGGCAATTGGGGTTAAGTGACTTGCCCAAGGTCACACAGCTAGTAAGTGTTGAGTGTCTAAGGCCAGATTTGAACTCAGGTCCTCCTGACTCGAGGGCCAGTGCTCTACTCACTTTGCCACCTAGCCACCCCATTTACTACACTATTTGAAGAAATATGATGTTCAGGACATTAATTCAATATTGATTCACCCCCTTTTAAAGTAAAGCTCAGGTACTTACTAAGAGTTTTGTGTTTACTTATTACCTGTAGGGCCCATTCAAATTTTCTCCATACATTGATTCAAATTTCCTTTCTTGGGTCAAAGACACAACCGTCCTTATGTTGTCTATTGCCTCCGTCGCAATCTGTAACACAGACCAGATTCTCATTAGAAGAAATAATACTATACTATAGTATATTGCACTGCATTATAAATCATTATTATTAGTCTGTACCTGTGATTTTATAGGGAATTCTTGGTAAAGGAACACTTATACATACAGACCAACAGTTTGGAAAGTTCCCTAGGACTCTGAGAAGTTAAGCAATTTGGCCAAAGTCCCAAAAGAGGCAGAAAATGAATTCAGGTCTACCTGATTCCAAAGGTGACCTTCAGCCCACTGTACCATACTGCCTTTTATAAACATTACTATGTAAAAAACAGTATTAATACCTCTAATATTTTACCATCACGGTATATTTGAACAAGTCAAAGATCTATGATTTCATTAGTGAGGGAACATTTTATTGAATGTAGACTATAATGAATCTAAACCTTAGTAGAGATAAGTCTTAGAAATGTTAAGTCTTAGAAGGTTAAGAGATATCCCCAGGGATCAGGGGAGACTCCAGAATAAACTAAAACTCCCTAAGGGCCGGGATAAATAAATAGCATGTCAGTAACCTGTATTGTGTAGGCTGGTCCTTGGTGAGGAAAATCAGTTGAATTCATTCAATTTAACTAATTCACTTGGTGGTACAGTGAAGTGAATCTTGACCCTGGAGTTAGGAAATCTAGATTGCAATCCTAGTTCTGTTCTCTATTAGGTGGGGGACTTAATTTACCTGAGTCTGACATTCATCACCAGTAAAATGGAATTAGTAATATGTGCTCTGGATGGGCTCCTAGGACTAAATTAAGTAACATATTAAAAGTGCTTCATTTTACCATCAAGGAAACTATGCCCAGAAAATCTTAATCACTTGCCCAAAGTGAAGGAGTGTTAGAGGAGGCTTTTGAACCCAAATCCTGGTGACACAGTGGATAGAATGCTGGGCCTGGAGTAAGGAGTTCAAATCTTGCCTCAGATACTTACTAGCTGTGCGACCCTGGGTAAGTCACTTAATCCTCTTTGCTTCAATTTCCTCATCTGTAAAATGAGCTAGAGAAGGAAATAGCAAACCACTCCAGTATCCTTGCCAAGAAAATCCCAAATGAGGTCACAAAGAATCAGATGTAACTGGACAACAATATATGTTGTTGTTGGATATATTGGGAGGAAACATTTCATTGAATGTAGACTATAATGAATGTAGACTATGTAGAATGTAGACTATAATGAATATATATTGTAACTGGACAACAATTATATATATATATATATATATATATATATATTTAATATAGTGCTTTAAGGCTTGGAAAATATTTTTCATATAGTCTCTCATTTTACCTTCCCAATATAATCCCAAGAGATAGGTATTATTATCACCCCCAATTTACAGATGTGGAAACTGAGGCATAGAGAACCAGGGTCACATAGTAGGTATCTGAGACAGGATTCCAATTCAATTCTTCCTGACTCCAAGTCTAAAGCTATATTCAGTTCTAAGAGATAATACTATTATTAGGAGTTAATACTAATTAGTAGTAGCATTAGTTTTTAAGAACACAGATTTTATGGCTATGTCAACAATTCCTGTTATATGCTTGTTTTCTGGTATAAATCCAAAGGCTGAACTCTTTTATTCAAACTAGTTCTCAATGTTCAGCAAAAACTTGAAAGAAAAAAAAAGACAAAAACCAAAAACTGGTATGGCTAAAGAGACATCTGAATCACATAGCTACAATTAATTCTGTAATTCAGCCCTAGAGCACTTTATGATGCTGGGTAGAAGACTTTCCCTAGAGTCAGGAAGCCCTGGGTTTAAGTCACAGCTTTGACACAATATCAGCTTTGTGACTATCGACAAATAATAACTTCTCAGTGCTTCAACTGATACTTAAGACTGATAAGTTACAGGTAAATTGGTGGCCTGTATAGATGACCAGACATTCACTTTGGTGATGAAATCACAGATTCCAAAAATGAAAATTCAAACAGAACCAAACTTTGAAGTTTGGGGAGGCAGCTCAACAGAGAATGCTACGGTCAGGAAGAATGACTTTCAGGAACTGGGGGAGGAGCCCTAACACTGGACATGCCCTGGGTTTATCAGTAGCAATTCATTGGAAAAGAATTCGACTAGTTGATGCTTTGAGTTTTGAAAGTCTATAACTATTCCTTTGTATATGGGTTGGTTATTTTTCAGTGATAGAAAAATGCAGCATATTCTCTTCAGGTCACTACAATGACAGTCATGCCCTCTTGGAAAGCAGTCCTCCATTCTTAATGGATTCCAGGACAGTCAGCCTCCAAATTGTCTATTGACTAAGCTTTTTCACCTCTGGGGACTCCTGAAAGAAGCTTTATTTATTTATACATACTGTCATCTTGTGATCTTTTTTCCTGGGGGAGCTCAACTGCCTTAGATGGGTACTTAACAGCTTCCTGTGAAAACCCCAAGCCAAAGAGAGGCTTGAAGCTGTTGTCTTATTCTGAATCCAATTATCAGCCATTTTTTCACCTCTTCAATCTTCCACTGATAAAAATTTTAAAAGCCTCTTCCAGACTTGCCTTTAGACTCTAGAAGCTCTGGCCCCTTGCCACTTTCCTCTGCCTTGTGACTTCAGGGGTTTTCTCTCCTTCATCTCTTTGGCACCAGTTTCTTGCTTTCTCTCCTAGGATTCTTCCCTTCTTGGACTGAGATCCAGCAGGTCCCTCCCACTCCTAGATCCCCTTCAGGATTCAATTCAGTTCAACAAGCTTTGGTTAAGTATTTATGTTTGTGCCAGACACTGAGCTAGATGCAGGTTAGATGAAATGGTATAATTAAGGCCCTCAGAAAATTCAGTTTTTGTGTGAATTACTCTATTAAGTAAGTTGATTGGCTACCCCTACCAGAGTCAAATCAACCCTTTACACTGTGTGTATATGTGTGTGTATGTATATGTATGTATCTATCTAATCTGTGTGTATAGATGCATATATATATACATATATATATATACACACAAAAAGTATATGTATCTCTCTCACAGATAGACACACACAGGCACACACACACCCCAAACCATTACAGAAAGGGAGGGTACCATAGCATTTAGAAAGTAGCCTTGTAGTTGGGATCTAAGTCCCAACTCTGACACATATTGGTTGTGTACCATTGGGACCCTGGACAAATTACTTAATCTTCTGGTGTTCCTGAGCAACTAAGACTAATTTGCAGGAAAATACTGACATGGATTGATGGAAGAAATTTCCTTTGGAATTTCTGTACACCAGTGAAGTGATTGGTCTAGTTTCTAGCCTGACCCCAGTGACACTAAGTTTCATTATGTAATATGTAATGGTTGGCAAAAAGAGTACCTGAAAAATAATGGCCACTTATGCACCATCATCCACTGGAGAAGATGAAGAAGAGAAATCTATCAAAGAATTCCATAAGACCCTCTGAATTAAATCAACATACTACAGAACAATTCAGTGGTGGGAATTGGTAAGGACATCAGAAATACATATTTGAAAATATAGCTCGGAATAAGGAATAAAAAGTCAGAGACTTTTTGACTACTCAGAAGCCTTATACACGTACATTTCTTCTTCGTCACTGTTGATTGCAGTAAATAATATTATTCAAAGTAATGGACCCTTGTAAATTATAGCCAGCCACTGCAGATAATCACCAAGACTCACTAGCAAGTTTCCCAAAGATATTTGTACATTCACATGAACGTTCATCAGACTCACCTTTCCAGCAGCTTCTAGTTCCTTCTTGTCTCTTTTAGCATTTCCAGCTAACATTTTCATTTCAATGATTCCGGATAGAGCAATGATTGGAACAACTGATAATAGCAAAAGGGTTAATTGCCAACCGTATACAAATGATATGATTATCCCAGTCCCAAGGTTTGCTGTATTCTGAGCAATCAAAGCCAGCCTGCTCCCTGTAGCCTGAAAAGGAAAGAAAGAAGCATCTATGTTCCAAGTTCCAAGCAAACGAGCTTATTCACTGATTCATTCAACAAGCATTTCTTAACCCCCACCCCCAAATACGTGCCAGGTACTGGGCACAAAGACATACAAAGACAAAAGCAGAAAAAAGGCCCTGCCCTCAAGGAACTAACATCTTCTTCAGGGAAGATAACATGGACACAAATAAATTAATATAAAATTTGGACTATTAAATAAATGAATTAAATATGAGATATAGTCAAACTATAATACATGGGAAAAATTAGAGATGATCGCTCAAATAAATTCAAAGTTAGTTTCAGATATGGCAGCTCACAGGTGGGTGGATAGCCCTACCACCTGTGGACATCAGGAAAGGCTTCATGTAGAAGACATTTGAGCTAAGTCATAAAGTGAGCAAGGGTATCTTAAGTGGCAGAAAAAGAAGAAACCACATTCTAGGAATGGGGAACAGCTGAAACAAAGGCACTGAGAGGTATAGGCTGTCTTTAAAAAGACCACATAAACCAGTTTGGCTAGAACATAAAGGGTTTACAGCGTGTGTGTGTGTGTGTGTGTGTGTGTGTGTGTGTGTGTGTGTGTGAAGCTCTCTAAATAATTAGCTGTGGATTTTGTATTTTATCTTTGGAAGCAATAGTCTACTAGAGATACAGGGTAGCTAGGATGGAACAATGGATAGAGCATTTCTTTCTATGGCCAGGAAAATCCAAGTTCAAATCTGACCTCAACCACTTACTACCTGTATGACCCTGGACAAGTCACCTAAAATGTTTGCCTCAGTTTCCTCATCTGTAAAACAAAGATAATAATGGCATTCACCTCCCAGGGTTGTTACAAGGATCAAATGAAACAATATTTGTAAAGTGCTTAGCTCAATGCCTGGTACACAGTAAAAGCTACATAAATGTTAGCTATTATTAGCTATTGTTATTCTCAAGCAGGGGAAGGACTTGATTATACCTGGGATTTAGGAATATCAAATTGGCTACTTTGTAGAAGATAGATCAGAGAAGAAAGAAAATAGATACTGGGGCTGACTTGAAGGCTACTCTAATATTCCAGGGGCAAGGCGATGAGGGTTTAGGGTGTTGATGGAGAACAGGGGATGAATATAAAGGTTGTTGTTTTAATCTCTTCAGTTGTGTCTGACACTTCACGGCCCCATTTGGGGTTTTCTTGGTCAAGATACTGGGGCAGTTTGCCATTTCCTTCTCTAGTTCATTTTTACACTTAAGGAAACTGAGGCAAACAGGATTAAATGACTTGCCCAGGGTCACATAGTTAGTAAGTATCTGAGGCTAGATTTGAACTCATGAAGATTAAGTCTTCCTTTCCTGATGTTCTGAGCACTGTGCTACCTAGCTGCCCACAAAGGATTTAGAGGAACTAAAATTGGTAACACATAGCAAATGACTGTATATGGGGGTCAGGGTAGGGCATATTAGATATTAGATAAGATTGGATTTTAAAGAGAAGGATGAGCTGAAGATGCCTCTGCATGGATCCCTGAGTGGATAGATTCTGTATCTCCTCTGAGGGTTACTTAATTTCTTTATAAAGGACTCCCAAACATGATACTATATCAATGGCTCTGGTAGTTTCTCTCCTACTTCCATTAACTCTCATTCTAGTCTTCTTCTCTCTTCTTATGGATGAGATGGAAAAGAAGCCAATATTTTCTATCACGGGGATAAATTCAGAGCATCCCAGAACACTGGAGTGGGATAATCTCAGAAGATGTCCTGTTCAGTGAAGACCAAAGCATGCATCCTTTCTATGACATTCCTGACAAGTGATGATGGATCCAGTCTCTACTTGAAGGCCTCTGATGATGGAAGACCCACTACCTAGAAAGGAAGGGAATCCATTCTATTTTTGGACAGCTCTAATCAATAGGAATATTTTCCCCATGTTGGTTCACATCTGCCTCCCTGGACTGTCCAAAATTGTCATCTGAGGATAAGCAAAACATACCTACATTATTTTGAAATATTTGAGCTAGTCAGTCAATTAGTAGGTGTCAGGCAATGTGCTAAGCTCTAGGGAAACAAAGAAAGCAAAAACTACTGTCCCAACTCTGAAGAAGCTCATAGTCTATGGGAGAGACAGCGTGCACTAACAAGCTATATGCATGATAAATTGAAGATGATCACCAGAGAGAAGGCATTGGGATTAAGGGGGATTGGGAAAGGTTTCCTGTAGGAGGTGGCATTGTAGCTGAGACTTAAAGGAAGTGGGGAAAACCAGGAGGCAGAGAAGAGGAGGGAAAGAATTCCAGGAATGGAGGACGCCAATGCATTGAGTTGGGAGATGGAGTGTTTTGTGCAAGAAATAGCAAGAAAACCAGTGTTACTGGATCCCAGAGAATATGGGGATAGGAGGAGATGGGAAAGGTGGGAGAACGGAAAAGTTATGAAGGCTTTGAACACCAGATTCTATAACTGATCCTGGAAGTGACAGGAAGCAAACAAAATTTATTGAATCAGGAGTGACATGGTCAGAACTGTGCTCCAAGAAGATCACTTTGGCAGTTGAGCTGAGGATAGGCCAGAGTTCAGATGTGAGGTGATGTGGGCCTGTACCAGGGAGGTGGATATGTCAGGGGAGAGATGGGGCATATGCAAAAGATGCAAATTAATTTAAAATCAACAGGACTTAGCAACAAATTAGAGTGAGGAGTAGAGAATGGTACCTATGTGGCTGGCTTAGGTGACTACAAGGAGGAGGGATAGCCTCAAAAATAATAAAGGAAATTCCAAAGAGAGAAAGATTTAGGAAAAAGGCAATGAGTTCAGTTTTGTACTTGTTGAGCTTAATACATTCACGAAATATCTAGTTCTAATTGTCTGAGAGTACTGATTATGTTGCTATAAATCCTTCCTTTTTCTAGGCTGAAAATTCACAGTTCCCCTGGTTCAACCTCATATGGAATGGCTTCTACTTCCCTCATCATCCTGGCCTCCCTCCTTCAAACTGGTTCTGATTAGTCAAACTCTTTCTTAAGACATAGCACTCACAACTTGGCACAATACTCCAGGTGAGAGCCCTCTAGGGCAGAATATAATGGAAATATTATTTCTCTCATTGGGAACACTGTATTGCAATTCACGCAACCTAAGCTTGCAATAATATTTTGGGTTTGCCACATCATCCTACTGTTGACTCATTAATAATGATAATAATAACATTAGCATTTATTTAGAGTTTTAAGGCTTGCAGAGGACTTCAACTTCGTATATGTTAATCCATTTGATTCTCGCAACAACCCTGGGAGCTAGGTGACTCTATTATACCCATTTTCTGACAGGGAAACTGAGGCACCAAGAAGTTGATAAGTGACTTATCCAAGTGAAGCATCCAGGATCACACAGCTAGCGAGTGGCTGAGATGTGATCTGAGCTCAGGTGACTTCCTGACTCCAGGTCCAGAGTGATTTGCAGTTTTGCCATTGTGTTTATTGGGTTTTCTTCATAGGAATTGTTTTCTAGTCATTTTTTCCTCTATCTTGTGCAGATGGTTGGGTTTTTTAACCCAAATGTGGGACTTGACCTTTATCCCAATTATTTGACTCCCTTTTGGGAATTCACTGGTTCTGGTCCACTAGGAGGGTATTAATGGGCTGAAAACATGCTACTGATTTAAAGGAATTTGTGCAATGCTGAGCATTGTATTGTGCCTTGTATTACTCTGTATATGATTTCTACTTTCTTAGCCTGATTTACTCCCTTCCCAGTAGAATGTGAGCTCCTTGGAACACAGAATGTTTCATTTTTTATGTATCCCAAGCCCCTAACACTTTATAAATATTGGTTGAATTGAATCAAAATGGGAAATATTAAAACCTCCATTAGGTTAACATTCCCTAGCAAGATGGGATGCTATAGAAATCACCCCCAAAGTGAAAGTTCTGCTGCCACACTGATTTCCAGCTATGTCAAAGGTGAGAAATGCACCAGCAGAGAGATTACATACTCCTTGAACTTGGGAAGCATCAGTTGCAAGCCTTGTTGAAAGCGCACCAGTACTGTTCTTAGGATCATCAAACCAACTCATGTCCTATAACAAAGCCAAATAATATTCTTTAAATCATAAAAAACATGTATTTATTTGTTCCTGTCCTATGATTTCACTAGTGTAGAGAACCCCTAGTACGGGAACTTCTCTGGTAATGTTGTTGGGCAATTCACTTGTAACATCATCTTAGAATATTACCTGGGGCACTTTGAAATTAAATAATTTGCCTGTGGTCAGAATTTGGCAGAGGCAGGATTTGAATCCAATTCTTGGTGACTCCAAGGCTGGCAGTCTATTCACTTATATCACCTTGCCTCTCTGTTCTTGAAATAGTGCAATAATGCTCCCCATTCCCCAAACAACAACATCAGTTCTCAACCCCAAAGAACAAGGATAGTATGCACGTATCGGACACAGGCTTAATGTGGACATGGAAGACTGTAGTGTCAATTCTTGACCATATGGGATAGATTCAAAGCTCCCATTGCCATTCTATATAGTCTATGTATACCCTCGATGTTGACTTGAGAAAGAGAGTAGCCCAGACCATTTTGGAAGAAGGGTGAGGGTTCAGCCAATACTGAACATACTCCTTGGATTTGGGACTCCTACATAGAAATTAACTGGCCTGCCTTCAAAGGGAGAACATTGAACTTGTAGTAAGGAACTTGGCATCACAGGATCTGAATTCCAATTTTATCTCTCCCTCACTATCAAATCATTTAACTACTCTGGGCCTCAGTTTCCTGACCTGTAAAATGAACGGGCTGGACAAGATGATTTCTAAGGTCCCTTTGCACTATACAGCTATGATCCCATTGTGGCCACTAATGTAGCGGTTGTTTCTAGTCCTAGAGTTCTCTCTTTGGTGCAGAACCCCAGAGATTGTATGGTAGAGGTGGGAGGGAAATGTATCACACAGGTCAGTTTGCTGAGCTTGGCTTTTTAAAAAAATCTAATTTGCTACATGACTATTCTATTTTAGGTCACGGGTCTTAATAAAATTTCTAATGAAGCCCATGGAGTAGAAGATGTCTTGTCTTGTTGTTGGCTTGAGTCTGCCAAGTCCACACAATCTACTCTTCTCATTTTAACTTATTCTCTACCACTACCACCCCCAACACGTCAGCAGTGTAAATGGTCTAGGAGAGGTCTATTTGGGTGTATGCTAATTCTGGGAAGATGGAAGCCCAGTCTGAGCACATCCTGCCAAAAGCAAGAGGGAAAAATACCTGTCTTAGCATTGCCTTAAAAGCCATAAACCGAAGTCTTGTTGTGAGTATCTCCCCAGCTTTGCCAAATGTGAAGCCCTGATTGAGAAGAAAAGGAAAAGGCCACCATTGTTACTTTCTGTCTTCCCTGGGTCTTGGGCATAAACTTCTCAGATGCAAACACCTACATATAACTTTCACCATCCAAGGGAATTCTGATCCACTTTGGGGATTTCTGCTTTGTTTTTGAGAGGAACTCTACCGTCAATAATGATCCAAATTAGTGAATATTCTAAAGCAATAGTCTCTAGCTGCTCCTAATGGTGTTCAAATCCAGTGTTCGTATATCTTCAAGTCTCGAGTTTGTAACAGAATCCCAGGCCTAGAGGACACCTTGAAAGGCTGCTGAGTTGATTCTCGTTGGGGGCTTGGTTACACCCCAACTCTTCTGAACGTTTATTGTCTGACCCATTTTTAAAGACTTCTGCACAGAGAGATTTCATTTTATGTTAGGTTCCATTTTTAGGGAGAAGAAGACAGGGTGACTCAGAAGTCAGAATATAAGATAGGACGAGTTAGTCATAGACTCGGGTTCAGCTCCTGCCTCTGACACATACTGGCTATGACCTCATACACGTCACTTACTCCCTCAGATCCCTAGGCAACTCTCTTCGGACTATAAGTAGCAAAGCCCAGGAGTAAACATCTGAGTACCACCTTTAGGCCATGTGCATTTTCCCACCCTTAAAGAGCTTGTCTGCATTAAAACAAACCAACAAAAAAACTTATCCAATGACGTTTGTTTTCCTTAATCGTTATTTCTAAAAATTGTTATCTTTGTTATTTTATATTACCTTCACTCCCCAATATATTCTTCCTCCTTCCCTCCCCCAGAGAGCCATCCCTTATGACAAACTATTAATAAAAAAATTAAGATCTACAAAACTAATCAACAATCCACCAAGTCTACTGTTACACCCAGAGCTTTGTTCCCTCAGCACCCTACTCTCTGGAAAAGAAAGAGGGAGGTACGTTGGTTGACTTTCATTTTTATACCATACCTATCTTCACATGGAGCCACCATCTTCCACCTCCCAGCACTGAATCCCTCCCTTGTAACAACAAAATTAAGCAAAACCACCAAGATATTTGTGACCAGGTCAGACAGTACACACACACACACACACACACACACACACACACACACACACACACACACCCCTGCGGTCCCCCAACTTTCTGCTCAGAGAGGTCTATTTAATTATTTATTCTCTAAGACTATGACCGGACATTCTAAGTCATCAGAGCTTGCATCCACCCTGCAGTGTGTGATTTCAGTTAGCATGAAGGATTTAAAATGGTGACTTGGTTTTATGTCTGGCCCATAATGCGTGTAAATATTTGGAAGCAAAGGAAGAGATGGCTGGGCACCTACCTGGAGGAAAAATGTGAAAAAAGAAAGAATTCCAAGCCCTAGAAACAGCAACGAGAACATATCGCACTTCTGTTGTTTCATTTCATCATCCCCTGGTCCAAAAATCTATAGAAGAGCAAGGAAAAAAAACCCACTTGGGTTAGGTGACTCTCCTTCGGTTGCTTATTTGTTTTTCCTGCTCTAAACAGTGAGCAGTACTTGGGACACATATCAGAAATTAGACCCTTAAACCATGGGTTTAATAAAAGATGAGGTGGTTTTGGAGTAGCAAAATTGTGGTTTCATTTCTATAGAGAAAACTCCTGATGTAGACTGTCAGGATGGTGCCCAGAGAAGAATAATGTTCTTTACTGTCTGTTTGTTACCATAAGCACACTTAGGCAAGCTATTTCATGTCTCTAAGCCATAGTTACATCAGCTGTAAATTGAGGGGGTTGGATTTGATGGCCTTTAAAGATAATGAGGGAACTCCTTCTCTAGACACAGATGAGCAATCACCGTATACTTCAGAGTTTTGGGGAAGCCTCTGGGGCACATCAAAGTCAACCGATTTAGAGTAATACAGCCAGTATGTGTAGGAGGCCAGGTCTGACCCTAGGTCTTCTTGACCTGAAAATCAGCACTCTATAAATGTACTATACCAGGCCATGTAATTAATTCAAATTAATCTTAGTTTATTTAATTAATCCAAGGTTATTGAATGTTACTCTTGTTGTTACATGGGGGGGGATTCAATGTTACTTAAAGGTACTTTGTAAAACTGTAAACCTTAAAGTACTACATAAGTGCAAGTTGTTATTTATTATAATTCTTCCTCTTCTTTATGGCATCAAGGCAACAGAGTAGATAAGGTGCTGGATTTTAAGTGAGAAGGTCTTAAGGTACAATCCTGCCTCAGACATTTACTAGCTGTGTGACACTGGACAAATCACTTAATCTCTGTCTATCTCAGCTGTAAAATGGGTTAATAATTGACCTGCCACATGGGATTATTGTATCAAATGAGATAACTATGCAAAGCACTTTGCAAACCTTAAAGTACTATCAAAAAACACTTGTTATGATGACGATGATGAACTTTCTTTTGTTATAAAATTCTATGAGCTTTATCAGCTCGAATTTCACTTTCCTAGTTGTTAGTATGTCCCCTAATTACTTCCACATTTTGTATTTCATTATGTATAAGTTATCCATGATAAATTTAATCTATAAGTTTTATCTATTTCTATCCATAAATTTAATCTTATATATGATAAATTTAATAATCTATGACAAATACTTTTTAATCCTTAAAGCACTAGATAAATACAAGCCATCATTATTATTACTACTACTATGTTGTTACTGTTCCCCCTCTCTTCTCACTAGAATAGAAACTCCTTGAAGCAAAGACTGTCTAATTATCAATCTTTAAATCCCAAGTGCCTTGCTTAGTGCCTACCACAAAGTAGGTATTTACAAATGCTCTGACCTTCCTATAAAGTCCATACAGCCTAGTGTTCCACTCTCTTCTCCACAGGTACTCAGATTTGGCTTTGTTTCACTTGAAGACATTTTCTTCAAGTGCGCTGAGATATAAAATCATGGAATGGATCTAAAGAAAGCTAACCAGCTACTTCCATTCACCCCTTAGGTCAACATCCAGTCACTGCAGTTTGGATGAAAGACTGCTAACTGATGGACTCACAAAAACTAACATGTTACCTGATTTTTTTCAGACTTACTGCTAACATCTCTGAGAATATTATCGAAAAGGCTGGCTGTAAGGCCCCGTTGATAATGGCACAGAGGGTTCCCACCACAAAATAAGGCCATTCTGTTTTATTCAGTTTCAGGACTTTGAAAAAAGAGACTGGTGGCACATCTGGGTCCTAGAACACAGAAGAATCCAGAGAGATAGTTAATTCAACACACAGAAGAGCATTCACATGCTAGGACCAGCATTCAAAGAACAATACCTTGTTGAGCACCTACTGTGTGCCTAGCATTAGGATAGTTGTTGTGGAAGATAGGAAGTGGATGACACAGTCACTACCTTAAAGGACTTAAAATACAGTTGAGAATATAAGCACCGCCAGCATTCCTGTTGGGGAATAAAATGCATATAAAACAATGCATTTGTTTATTTGTATCCCAAACTGTGATTTCCTTGGGAGGAGAAATTCCCTGTGATGAAGCCCTCTACCAATGAACTGTTCTGAAAATTATGGTCTCAGAGAGTTGGCTGTGGGTATTAAGGGGTTAAGTGACTTCCTCAGGTTCTTATGTCTAATGTGTGCCAGAGGCAGATACTGACCTGTGCTCCAGACTTCCCAGGCCAGGTCTCTTTCTACTCTTTCAACATTTTGTCTCAGTATGTTAATTATAAAGTATAAATGTGACAGCGTTGACAAATTTGACCGAGTCTTTCCTTTTTCCTCTCTTTCCCACTTTCTCTTAAGGCACAGAGGAATAAAGTAAGACGGTAAGTGAATGAGGGTAGGAAAATACATAATTTCCCAAAATGTTTAAGATTGATGAATCAGTCAGTGCAGAAAGGCACCAGGAAGGGACAACAGATTGGTGAAAGAAGATAAGAAACAGAGGGAGAAGAGGGGAAGGTATTTGCATTATTAAACAGGCCTGGAGTTTGTGGGCATAAGAGCCATTTGGCATGAAGGACCATCTGCCACCGAAGGAGGAGTGCCAGTTTACAGATTTCTCCTGAGGAAGGGAGAGGCAATTGTTTTGAGACAGCAAAGTACTGGTACCACAGAAATGGTGGAATTGTAGACTTAGGAGAGATAGAAATTACTGCCAATATCTGGAGCTCTGCTCATTAGGGAAGAGAGGAAAGAAGTAAGACAGTAGCTCTGCCCTTGGGGTCATGACTACAGTGTATGTGAAGCACTAACGTCCTACCATGAATTCGATTTCTAGGAAATGCAATCACTGTCCAGAAGGGAGCCAGCACTTAATAAGAACAATGGATAATAACTATTCCTTATTACATTGGCCAAGGAAATACTACACTAGCCCTATCTAGGCTCTACTAGTCTCATTTCTGTATCAAGGTAATTTTTTTTTCTATTTGCATCTGTCCTAAATAAATTGTTTATGATCAATTGCCCTGGAAACATCAGGCTGTTTGTATGGAGAAGCCAAGTTTATTACCTTCAGAGAAAGCTAAGATGAGCCAAATTCAAAGCTGAGACATAAGCAAGAGGCAGTTGTACAAGACAACTGAGGAGTCGAAGACGGAATCATGTGTTTAAGTAATAGGTGATGGGATGCAGAAAACTGCCTACTATCTGCAAAAGATGTCCTAAATACAAATAAGACCATTCTTTGTCTTTTTCTAGCTTAGCTGAGGACAGAACAAGAAAGAATGGGTTAACATTTCATCAAGAAGGCTAGACACAAGGAAACAATTTCTGATGGAAAAGGCTATTTATCGTGGGACTAAATTTCCAAAGATAGCTCTTTCTCTGAAGGTCTCAGAAAAGTCATGACCTTGGCTTTCTCATTTCTAAAAAATAGAAAGGTAGTATTCAAGTCTCTCACACTCTATAAATATGAGAAAACATTGTTTTCTTGCCCCAGATTTAGAATTCTCTTTTAACTCCAAAGCTTCTGTGTCAGAGTGTCTCTGACATTCCATTCAACTCAATTCACCAAGTATTTATTAAGCACCTACTATGTTCACCTACTGGGAACACAAAGACAAAGGTAAAGCAATAGTCTTTACCCTCAAAGAGCTCACATTCTATTGTAGCAATCTCTATTGTGGTAGAGGTAGATTGGTGGCTACCTCTACTCTGCCTTTATTTAAAGTGAGCTCTCATGTGGCACGGACCAAATTATCATCTCAACATTAAGATTCCCCTATCAGGATTACAGTCCTAGTCTATCTCCAGAATTCCAGTGTCAGAGCATCATTTACCTATTAAATTGGTTCTCCCACAGACATGTCAAACTTCACATGTTCAAAACTGAGCTCATTATCTTTTCCTCCTATTTCCCCGCCATTTGAACCTCCTTTTTCTGTGGACAGTACCACTATTACCCTTCCAACCATGCAGATTTTCACCCCTGACTCCTTTACTTGTCCCACATACTCAGCTGCCCCATCTTGTACTTTCTATAACTCCTCTTTGTCCGTAACAGCTCCATAAGAGCTCTTTGTCCATTTATACAACCACCGCCCTGGTTCAGGACCTCATCGCCTCTAGCCAGAACTCTTCCAATACTTTCTTTCATGGTCTCTTTGCCTCAAATTGCTCCTCACTCTAATTCATTCTCCACACTGCTGCCAAAATAGTTTTCCTAAAGCACGAGTCCAACCATGCCATGCCCCTCCGAGATCGAGTATAAATTCTTCTTTGTTATTTAAAGCTCTTTCTAACCTGACTCAATTCTGTCTTTAGTCTTATTACCTTTCTTTATGTATCTACGTCTTTGTCTGTGTCTCTGTCCACGTCTCCTATTTCCAAGTCTTTGCTCTGTCCCTCCTACCCCCTACTTCTAGCTTCTGGAATCCTTTGCTCCCTTTGAGAATTAGCTCTACATGAAGTTTCCTGGTTTCCCATATCACCCTTCCCACTCCTCTACCCCAGATACTAATGTGTTTTCTCTCAAGATTACTTTGTTTTGCCTTCCATCCTTTTTGTATATAACTATAAACATATCGATATATAATATTAATGTACATCTACATATGTATATACACATATCTCCATTAAAATGTAAGCTCTTTGAAATCAAATGTTTTTGCTTTTTTTTTCTTTGTATGTCTAACACTTAATACAATGCATGGCACATAGTAGGTGCTAAAAAAAATCCTGGTTAATTGACAGTTAACAAATGCTTGCTGAACTTTTTTTGAATGTGAAGATCGAAAAATTCACCAAAGTCACGAAAAAAATGGAATTATTTCTCTTCCATTTAATTATGAGGCTAGACAATCATTGCAATCCATTTCTTTCCCAAGTAAATACACTAATTTGAGAACAAGCTCAAGAACTCCTGAGCAGGGGAAGGACTCAACAATTATGATTATATTGGCATCTATTGAGACCCAACACACATCACAGAGAACAATAGAGCTGATAAATTTCTAGTCGTTTTTCTGACCTAAATAAGGATGAAAATCATCTCAATCTTATCTAATGTTAACCAAATCAGACTTTTAAACATATTTTAGCATATTTTCTCCAAAAAAAGTACAAATGTACCTTCCTTACTGAATGGCTTCTTTCCAATATGGGGCTGTTAAAATTAATGGTCTCCATTAATTTTGGATTTGGGGAGGGAAAGATATGAAAGAGGTTGTGGGGAAGGAAGAAACCAGTCCCAGTATATGGCTGAGAAGAACATGTGGCATTCTGTCGAGTTGTGGTCCAAAAAACACCAGCTGTCGCCGTGAGTTGGATGATGGTCTCCATGGACTTTTGGACTACAGGGACCATTTGTTCAATCTCTCAAAGCTGCTGCTTTTCCTGGTTGCTCCACCTCCACCTGGGGGTGCTGCTCACTAATGATCCCCAGAGTCACAGTTGGCTAGGCCTTTACTTTGTTTTAATAACGCAACCCAAATCTCCATGAAGAATTTCCAAGAATATATATTTTTGCTGTCTAAGGTTTTTTTTAATGTAATTAATAGATTCCCTGAATATAGTCTCTTCCAAAGTAGTCCCTACAACACATGTCTAAAATCCAACATAAATGAATATATTGTTATCAGTATTATTGTGCTGGTTTTTTGTTGGTTTTTTTTTTTACCTTTTTCAAGTGCAATTGGGGTTAAGTGACTTGCCCAAAGTCACACGGCTAGTATGTCAAGTGTCTGAGGCTAGATTTGAACTCAGGTCCTCTTGACTCTAGGGCCAGTGCTCTATTCACTGCACAACCTAGCTGCCCCTTCAGTATTATTGTTTTTTAAAATTTATTTTCTTGTTTACATCATTCATTTCCACAAGATTTTGAGTTA
>CM053597.1:41673277-41693855 GCA_028646575.1 Pseudocheirus occidentalis | reverse complement strand
TCAATTAACAAGCATTTATTAAGCCCCTACAAGACACTGGAGATACAGTGACAAAAATTATCGAGTCCCTGCCCCCAAGTAGCTTATAGTCTATCTTGCTTATATGTCACTTATACTCTTTTGAGATGGCTGTGACTGTTGACTGTAACTATTCCCAGATGTGTGAGAGAAAAGTGAAAAATTCAGTCCATAATCTGGACGATTTCAAATATCAGAGGAAAATCTCTACTGATTTTTTCACTTTTCATCAGAATGCTTCAACTCTTTGAAATTATCATTATCATATCACTTCTTTTCATGGAACAACCAGTATTTCTCATCATATACAAAAGCAAGGGATAACTGGAATTTTACCTGGAAATTATTGAATGAATCTGGCATCTCCAAGATTAAAGATCCGCCTTGAAGCTTTGGTGGTATTTTATTTTATTTTGCATCTGGACCTATGATTGTAACAGTATGGAAACTTCTTGGCATGAAAACTCCTCTCACCAAGACAGACCAATAACTCACTAAGAACTGTGGACTCATGTTCATGAGATGCAGGTAGAACTTGAACTTGTCTCCCTGGTGCCAAGATTAGCTCTCCATCTACTATATTCCCCCTGCCTCTCACATTACACTTTTCTTCACACCAATAACATTGATGAAAATTGACTGTGACTTTTTGACATGATAAGCTTAGTACATGATACCTTAGATTCTTACAGGGGTGGGAAACCTGCAATCTTGAGACCACATGTGGTCCTCTATGTCCTTGGGTGTGGCCTTTTGACTGCATCCAAAGTTTACAGAACAAATTCTTTTATTAAGGGGATTTGTTCTATAAAGTTCGGATTCAGTCAAAGGGCCACACTTGAGGACCTAGAGGATCACATGTGGCCTCAAGACTGCCAGTTCCCCACTCCTGTAAAACATTTGAGCATTCACTCAGATCTGCAAAGTATCTAAACGTTTTTATAAGACTTATTAGCAAAGGAGTTCCCCAACCAATAAATCAGGAACTACCATTATATCTAGGAGACTCACGTGGTAAATCTCCAAGCCAGTTCCTACTTCCATCCTCCAATCCTTAGTCCCTCTGAACTGTATCATCAGTATCAGGACTGGTGCTCTGCTTGGTAACTTACTCTCAGCTGTCCCCTAGATGAAAGTTTGAGGAAAATCAGAAGTTGCTCCTCTTCCCCCAAGGGCCATAATCCTTGGTGTCAATACATCTTCATTTTCAAAATAGCTTATTCTTCTAGCAAACTAGTAGAGATTAGGAAGAATATAAAATTCAAAAGACTACTTCCCCCAAATCTCTTCTAACAGAGGTATAGCATGTCAGAGCTCACCTACCAACAACACCATAGCTGAGAAATTTTACTTCTATGCATATATCTCCTTGATGAAACCTCTTCAAGAGGCAGCTCAAGTACTATCTTCTGCATGAAGTATTCCCTGAGACCCCCAACCACTAGTACCCTCCCTCCCAAACTTCCTTGCATATGATTACTTTGCATATATTTACATACTTTATATTTATGCCGGTATATTTTATATGTACTTGCCTCATTTCAAATGTAAGCTCATTGCCAGTGGGGATTGCTTCATCCGATTGACTTATAACCCCAGCATACAATACTTGGCACATCGTGGATGCTGAGTATTTGTCGAATGAGTCATTGGAGACACAAGTGCACAGGTGTATCTAGAGAAGCATGGCCACATTACTGCTGGAATGCATAGGCTAATCTTGTTATACTCATTTTTAGAGGAATGGAGTCAGAAATGCAGGGCAGGGACCAAGCTTCCTTCTCAGCAAATATTCACTCCTAGAGGGTCAGCATCCTAAGATTTCTTGGAATTTCTTTGATGACCCTTTTCAAGTCCAGACCTAATAGTTGTATCTAAGTACAGAACATAGGGCCAATGCTCTGAATCCTATGCTTTTCTACTGCAGGAAGCAGGTAAGATTGAGATTGACCTGGTGACCTACAATCAAGGCTAGACTGGAGCTGATTGCTGGACAGTAGCATCCCCTTCTTCTATTTCACATAGAATCATAGGATTTAGAGTTTTAAGATACCTGAACTCCCTCATTTTACAGATAAAATGGAGACCAGAAGAGACTGAGTGAATTACCCAGGGCCACACAGGTGATAAGCAGCAGAGCCAGGATTAGAATTCAGCTTCTGACTTTATGTCCCGAGCTTTTTTTTTTTTTATCACATTACAAATAAATCACTGATGTTTTCAGCCTGAGTGCTACCTTTTTATGAATGAATGATTAAATGAATAAAAAGGTACTTAATAAAAATATTATAAGCCAGGCATTCATTGTTCTATGCAGTAAGGATACTATTATAAAAAAGAGACATTCCCTGCCTTCTGGGAGCTTAATGGGGGAAACAGACATATAGGGGAGAGGAATCTATGGAAAGGGGTTTTGGTCTATGGAGTCACATTTAGTTAACTTTTTCTTCTTTTATTTGTTTTACTTTTAGACCATTCTTGATATACATTTTACCAGTTGCAGCTAATAAAAATTTTTAAAAGGGGGAAATCATAGGACCTGAAGCTGGAAAGGGCTTTCCTTAGAAATCATCTGGCTTAAGCTTCCTATTTTACAGATGAGGAAACTGAGACCCTAAAATGTTAAATGACTTGACCAAGGTCACACAGGTAATAAGTAGCAATGCCTGGATTTGAAACTAGGACTTTTGGGATTAATCATGCCTTCCCTTCACTCTTCTCTTGAAAATTACTTAGTTTCAAGGCAACACCTCCTAACTTCCATGTGTAAACACTGACAGCTTTTATTTAAGGGACAGTGGAGGTCATCCCTATTGACTCTAGTTTCTATTGAAACTTTAGTCTGCTACCAAACAATCAGGAGGGACTTACAAGATATGTACCAGTATTGTTCAGACCCCACAAGAACATGTTCCAATTATATGGATGTATTCGGTTGTTTTGGATTGTGAGTCTAAGAGATGAAAACAGACGTGTAGCTGAATCTCCTGAGTCTTTGGATAGCGTTGAGACCTTTGACACTGTGCCAGATAGACATAGTAATGTCTTCATGGGACATGTGAGTAATTTACATACATTGAACCGACTGTGGGAGGTGTAGTGTCATGGAAAGAAAATTGGACTGGAAGACTAATGTTGGGCAAGTCAGTTAGCCATAAATTTCATAGACTCAGAGCCAAAAGGAGATTTTAAGAATTGTTTAGTCCAACTCTGGCATTTTATAGATGAGTAAACAGAAATCCAAGTCCTGACACACAGTACTCCATCTCTTATCTCCATGTCTTTGCACAAGCCATACCCTATTCCTGGAACACAATCTCTCCTCACCTCCATCTCATAGGACCTCTCTCTTCATTCAAGATGCAACTCAATGAGAAGACCTTCCTGAGTTTCTCAACTACGGCATCCTTCCTTCCTAACTACCTTTTATTTAACTATTTTGCATGAACTTATTCATTAAATTTATTCTATACATACTTGTGTTATTTGTGGTGGCATTTATTGGCTCTCACTTTAGAATGTAAGTTTATTTTATTTATTGCATTTGCTCCACCACCCATTCCAGTTTAATAAATGCTTGTTGATTCGTTAAATGACTCACCCAAAGTCAGCATATGTTTAATGGGTAAAGAGGGGACTGGAAGCTCAGGCCCATACCCTAGGATCTTTGATCCAACTACCTATTCCAATACCCTTTCAGAAAAAGAAGAGGTGGAATTAGGTGATGTCTAAGGTTCCTTCCGAGTCTTAATTCTATTATTTTGTCCATTAAGAGCCTTAAGCATGGTCTCCATTAAACATCCCTCTGTATCTCGTTGCCAGGATGTCTCTTGCTATTCAGTACACTAGGGAGTCAGATTTGAACATGAGAGAGATGCTGTATTTGGCTCTAGGACAAGGTGGCTGCATTCCAATCCTTAGTCAGCTGAATTTAATACCACAGCCATTTACAGGCCTTAGTTCTCAGCTCAGTCATGCACTCCCCACATTACTGGCCTGAAAATATTGAAAAAGTCTGTCAAATGCAAATGATAAAAGAATTCACACTTAGCACTTAATTAGTATCATGCGGCCCAACACATAATGCACCAGTTTTGTGTTCACAAGACACAACTATGTGAAATTCATTCTTGGGGGACCCATTCTCTTGGATGCACTTACCCACTCTATAAGAAACTTCTTTAACAACTAATTACTCTCTAGTAGAAAAGAGGAGGGTTCAGCATATGTTCTTTTCTGATATTCTTTCTAAAAAAAGCAAAAGCAAGTATAAAACTGAGAAAGCAGGATGTAACCAATTTATAATGTCATCGGTGTTCTCTCAGGAGGCAACAACTTTCTAAAGATCTGGCCTCATCCCCAACCTTCAAAATAATGTATTAGTGTAGACTGTGCTTGTTTACTGGAAGAAAAAGATGGTGGGTAACCCTGAGACCGGTTAGCAGAATTGTTTGTGCTATTGTGTGAACTGCTGATAATGGTGATTAGGGAAGTGTTTCCTTAAAAAAACAACAACAACAACAACTGTGGAGACTGTGATTTGGGGAGTCCCTGCTGGTGAGTCTGATCCTTACCTCGAACTTCAGGAAATGTAGCTGACTCTGCCTTTTCCATGGTGAAGCTAGCGATGGTGAGAGAATTTCTTCTTATAGGACTTATATGAGCTTACCCAGGGTCATGTTTAGCATTACTGCACATGTGACTCTTACAGCATGAAGTTGTTTTGTTGAAAAATTCACATACACATACACATACATACATATACTCAAGTCTGTCATCTATGACAGGTGCCCATTCCCATTTAAAAATTTTAGCTGAGAATCACCTTGGCCTGTCAGTTTGTGTATGGTGAGAGGGGCAGAATTTCCCAGGGGTGGTGAATCTTCAATTTTTACACTGTCACCAAATTAGGAAAATTAAGCCTAATAAAGTCTAATTCATATACCACTCATCTGGAGTGTTGATCATTTCATTTGGGCTGGGTCAAAGTTTACTTTTGTACTGTCTGTGAAGAGAAGATTTGCAAGAAAATTAATAAGGTAGACAGGGTTTTCAGGCATGGTTAGCCAAATTAAATAAAGAATCTTTTACAAGTTCAGTATACTTTTTGGCACATATAGATGCTTATACTAGAAAGACCAGAATTTAAAAATACCTCAAAGGATCAAGCAACTCAAAAGGATCAAACAGTTTAAGTATCTGGTGCCTCTAAAGCTTATTTTATGTATGTATGTAAATAAAGGCTACTAATTTCAAATATGTAATAAGTATGAATTAAAGCAGGATAAAGGACTCCTGGGGGAATTGCTATCTGTTAGATTTAGTCTGTACTTTTAAATAATACAAGTGTATTTCTTAAAATATTCCTTTTAATATCCTATCATTTTAAATTTTGACTTATTTAACCAAGCTCAGTTATTCTGGGTTTGGGGTTGTTTTTGGTCTAGTTAAAAATAATTTGGCAGTGGCTTCTATTTTAAGGGAATTTGGTGATATTTCAGATATTATAACTTTATTAAATTACAATAGAAACCATTGCTACATTTATCTGCCCATTTTTACATATGTAAAATGTCATTTCCAAAAAGATAGTTGAGTTGTAGCTATGAAATGACAATAAAGGCAGGAAAAAATAAAAAGAGGAGTTTTCTTTTCAGTTTATGTGTACCCAAATTATCAGCTTTACTGTCTTTCCTCTTTGGAAGTGACTGATATTTAGAATGAATTGTTTTAATCTCGTGGAGAAAGAAGCAAAACAGTCTCCAAAATTTAAGAAAAAGGAAAAAGCAGATTGAAAGATGTTTTCTGTATTTTGTGTATGACCACTTCAGAAAACAATAAGTATTGGACATTCCTCCGGAAATATGAGCTTGAAAAATACCTAGAGTAAAAAGCATCTCCACATCCCAGTTCAGATGTTTACTAGCTGTGTGATGAGTCATTGCACCTTTCCACAGCCTCTGTTTTCCTCATCTGCAAATTGGGGGTAACAGTAGCACTGACCTCACGGAATGCTTGTGAGGCTCCAATGATGTAATCTTGGTAATGTTCTTTGCAACCCTAATGTGCTCTAGAGATAATATATCTAATATTAATAATTAATTACTATATCTAATATTAATATTAATAATAATCAGCTAACTTTTATCATCCATGGGCTTTTTTTCCCTGTTTTTCAGATATGCCTATTATTATTCAGGATTAGGAGGAGGTGTTCTAATAGCTGCTTACATTCAGGTTTCCTTCTGGACCTTAGCTGCTGGCCGGCAAATTAAAAAAATTAGGCAAAAGTTTTTTCATGCCGTTCTACGACAGGAGATAGGGTGGTTTGATGTCAATGACACCACAGAGCTGAACACACGACTCACGGAGTAAGTATTCTGTTAACACCTTTATCATGTGTTTGGGAAAATGCTTTTTTTTCTTCCTAAGAAGATAGACATAAATGCCAGGAAAATATGTACTTTTCACAAAAGAAAAATGAAGGGTACCACTTTAAGGCTGTACTTAGCTGGTGGTCAAACCAGATCATTACCAGACAAATCTTTCTTTTGGCTATTGCTTGTTAATTAATTGGCCCAGTTTCAAGGTGACTTCTCTTCTGAGGGCCAGGCAAAAGTCTTCAGAGGGCTCAAGAATGGTGACGCGCCTTGTGTTCAATGCATCTGCTTACAAATCTTTTAGTTTGCGCTGTACCTTTCTGCTGAGAACGCCATGACCGTAACCACTCAAGTGTGATTCTCTTTTTAGTGACATCTCCAAAATCAGTGAAGGAATTGGTGACAAGGTTGGATTGTTCTTTCAAGCAGTGGCAACATTTTTTGCAGGATTCATAGTGGGGTTCATAAGAGGATGGAAGTTAACCCTTGTGATAATGGCCATCAGCCCTATCCTGGGACTTTCTGCGGCTGTCTGGGCAAAGGTAGGTGAAAGAGATGGACCTCTAGGTATCACCTCTCTAATACTTAGGAGATCCCCTGCTCAGTATGGTTTTCTCTGTAATTCTGTTCAGTTCCACAAACATTTATTAAGCATATCCCATGTGCTAGGCACTAAATAAACATAGTATAATGGGAAATTTGAACTCAAGAGAGACCTGGGTTCGACTTCTCCCCCTCATACTTGCGAACTGTGTAATTATGGACAAACTCCCTTGATATGTCTGAAACTGTTTCCACATCTGTAAAAGAGGGATCATAAGAACAATGAGGATAACTAATATTTATATAGTGCCTACAATGGACCACGGGCTTTTTAGTTATTATTTCCTTTGATCTTCACAGTAATCCCGGGAGATTACTTAAAGGTTGTGATTTGTCCTTTGTTCTTAAAGAGGACCACGATATCAGGAAGATGAAGACATGAATTTCAGTTGAATTTGATTTGAGTGAGGGAGGGCTGTGCAAGGTCACTAGCCTCACGTTCTCCTCCAGAGCCAGATATCGATCGGGATGATCAGAGCTGCCCTCTTGGGAACCCAGCTGGCCAATTCCAGTTGGGCAACTCAGCTTGTCCTCTCCTCCCCTCCTCTTTCCTCTCTTCTCCTCTCCTATCATGCCCTTAACTAGGGGTGCTCTGCTGAAAGGAAGGTAAATTTTGATGGCCAAAACCTACATAGTTAACTTGAGATTTACTGGCTAGACTTCTTTCTCAAAGACCAAACCATAAGCCCAATTCACTCTGGATCTCATTGATTGGTAATAGGTCAATAGGTGTCCAAGCACCACTTAATGTTTATTTTTGGTCCCTCCTGGCTTGGAGTGAATGTAAATAGTAACTGTTTCTCTTTTGGCCAGAAACCCTGAAGGTCTTCCTCTTCCGGTTTGATTTATTATTATTATTATTTTTATTATTATTATTATTAAAGGGCTATCCCTTGACTCACTTCTTAAAGAGGTCTATTCACTGAATAGGTGTTGCCTCATTCAAAATGAGAACTTGAAAAGACTTTAGCTTAAAAAGGCCAAGGTCTCCCTTAGCATCCTGGGCCATCTCCAATCATCCCGGGCCACTTCCAGTCATTCTGACCTATATCTTTCCACTGGACCCAGATGGCTCTAGTTGAGAAAGTGAGACTGGTGACCTTGCACAGCCCTTCCTCCCTCAAATCAAATTCAATTGTAAGTTGTGTCATCATCGATGTCATGGTCCTCTTGGAGAACAAAGAACAAACCATAACACACAACCCTGGAAGATAGGTGCTATTATTATATCCATTTTACAGTTGAGGAAACTGGGGCAGAGGTTAAGTGACTTGCCCAGGGTCAAACAACTAAAAATCATCTGATGCTGGACTTGAACCCTTGACTGCAGGACCCTTTACCATCTAGCTACCCCTAGGACCTAGGGTAGGAGTAGATATCCTCTGACCTCCTTCTGTCAGCTATAAGAATCTCTTAATTCTGTGGATCCAGAATGCCATGGATATACTTGGCTCCTTGGGTCTCTCCCACCTGTTGACCTCATACAATGTCTAAGCTCTGGAGACTTGAAGAGGGGAGATGCCCTTCTCTCACTGCCCACCCTCCACGTGGGTCCACAAGCTGTGAACTCATGGTCTCTCAGACAAGCCTTTGTCTAGGATGGAGTTGTCTCCTATTTGTTTTAGGAAGGAGGAATAATCAGGAGAAGACAGCCCTGTCCTAGACACAGACTTGACTAGGGGACCATGAGCTCTCAGCTTGTGATGCCAGTAGCAGGGGAGGGAGAGAGAGGGAAGAGGAGAGAAAGGGAAACCTATCTCTGCCCCAATCCAATCTTCAGAGCAGAGAAAGTTCTGTCAGTCTTGTAGGAGGAGGTGACCTGAGGAGCAGAGATTCTAACTTTAGGATATCCTGGAATTCTGGGCTCAGCAGCCAATTAAAAGAATGGTCTTCTTAGCTGACAGGGAGCACTCAAAAGATATGTACTCCAACTCTGAAGTGAGGTGGAGGAGAGGGAGGGAGGGAGGAGCACCTCCATCAAAATTGGGGTGGGGTTTCTACTTATGTAAAGTACTTTGCAAGCCTTGTGCCACAATATAAAGGTCTGCTGTTACTGACAGTTCATATATGCCTTCTAATGAAACCATATCTAGATGGTGCTAGATTTACCCTATTTCAAAATGTCACAGGTCTTATCTAATACAAAGGCAGTTTTTCTACCAGATTAGAATTTCTTAAAATAAACTTTCATCCATTCAATTTAACTTATATTTATGACATGATTTAAGAGAAGGACCAAACCCTTCAACTGTGTCAAATGGCACCGTACAATATTTTTTACTATAATTTCCCCATTTGTGTAAATGTACTTTAAATACAAATAATTAGAAGCAGATATTATCATTTTACTTTGAAATAAAAAGCTTCATTTAACTATCAATAATATGTACAAATACATCATATCCATTCATTCATCTTGGTCCTTTGAGGTATTCTTAAATTCCTATCCTTAATAAGTTATTGAATTTATTTTTAACTAAGCCAATCATGGAAACAGATTTGGTTTTGTTTTTCATATAAATGCTTGTCATTCATTTTTGTACTTGAAAAATCATCCAATAAAATTAAATTAAATTTTTTATAAAGTTTTTATTATGTGTTCTTTTACAAGTCACAGTTTAATAATTTAATTCAACAAGTTATTCAGTGCCTACTAAGTACTAGACATTCTGTTGGGTATTAGAAGTACAAACACAAAAAAACAAATCCCTGTCCTCAAGGAGCTTGAATTCTGTTTGGGTGTAGGGGAATTGACCTAGGTGTTCAAACAAAAGTAGACAGTGTTTCTTTGTAGGGTTTGGGTTTTTATTTTTTTATTTTTTGGACTGGCTCTATGCTGTGTTTTTGGTTTTGGTATAGGCAACTCCTAGTGAGGAAGCCCCTTCACCAAAGCATTTTTACTCTGTAGTTTGAAGCCTTGGATGGCTGGGACACTGAGGGGTTAAATGACCTTCTCCTACTCACAGAGCTAGTTATGTGTTACTAGTGGGATCTGAACTCAGGCCTTCTGGACTTTGAGGCCAAGTTTTTCATCCACCATACCTCCAAATGGCTCCCAAATACAACATATATACTAAATAAACACTAATTTTGTTTTTGCAAGGGGGAGCTAATATTTGGAGGGAAAGAACTTCAGAATAAATAATGCCATTTTTCCTAGCAATAAATTAATACATGAGCTGCTTACAATGATAAACTGACTGCAGGTTCTACAGCCAATTCTTAATATTCCTGGGCTTGACAATTAATCTTGTTATTCTTCTTATTCTGTCTCTCCTCCTCCTGTTTGCTGCCTTCTTTTTGGGCATTTCATTGCCAGGGAGCTGACCCACAGTATGTCAGCAATTATTAACATTGCTATTCATGCAGGAACAAAAGATGAAATCAGTTACTGAGTTTTACCGATCTAGGTCGGCAATTTATTATCATTTTTCTTTATAATAAAGGAAAAAGGAAGTGAAATCAATTATTGCATCCTGGGAGATAGTGGGGAATGCTAGGAGAATTTTGAAAAGAAAAAAAGAGAAATTCTTAGTGAAAGAGAATCTGTGAAGATAATTTTTTTATAGTTCTTCTGGAAAACTGTCACAATTTTGAAGCCCATCACTTTCCCTGAGCCATTAGTACTGAGGCCGCTTTTGTAAGATCATTGGATCAGACAACTCTGTGCCTGCCCTCTTCAGTTGTTTCTAAACACACCCTGGAAAGTCCATAACCACAACTGGACACTTGGTAGCATGGTCTCATGTGGACCCACTTGGACACTTCTCCCACTCCCAGTTCCTTTAAATGAAATCTAATTTTGCTACCACAGAACTGTGGTAGTAAAATAAGATTTCATTGTGTTCTAACCCACGTCTTCTGGTCCCCAAATCCATCACTTTCCTCGGGTGTCCCATTGACTCTTCAGTAAGTCCTTTTTGTGAAGATTTAAAGGATGAAGGAAGAAGGATGGAAGATGCAGTGGTGTCTAGAATGATTCCCTTGTTGTTGGTGTACAGGACTGAGTCAGCAGTGGTCTAAAAAATAACATCTACTGGCTGGGCTAATGCTTCTGCATGAGAAACCCTCATCAGTCTTTCTTTAATTATCAATTCTGAAAACACACACACACACACACACACACACACACACACACACACACACCACTAAATCTTTTTTCGTTCTTTCTTTTATTAAATGGCCTAACCCATTTCTAACCCATTCCTAAGTTCCTGTCTCCTGATCTGCCCAAGAAACCTTGGCAGTTAATGATCAGACTAAGAGAAGGAAAACGTTAATGTCGGTTAATGAAAGTATCTCTTCAATTTTCCCTAAATTCAAAGAAGATGAATGTACTTGGGTTTTATTGTCATTCCAGATACTGTCTGCATTTAGCGACAAAGAACTAGCAGCCTATGCTAAGGCTGGCGCAGTGGCAGAAGAGGCTTTGTCTGCTATTAAGACTGTGATAGCCTTCGGGGGACAAAACAAAGAACTGGAAAGGTCAGGAAGCTCTTCATGCACTCTGAAAGGATGAATTTGGTGGGTCTTCTGGGTGGAGGGGTGTGAGCTGGTTATTTCTAATGGTAATCTTTTCTCCACTGATCTGTCTGTGTAGCATGTTTGTATTTCTAATGGGTGAATGATTGTATTCCTTTAAAAGAAGGGGAAGGCAAGAGAAGAAGCATTTATAAAATGCCTACTGTGTGCCTTAGCACAAAGTGCCAAGCACTTTACAAATATTATCCTTTCTGATCCTCACAGCTGTGGTGGGTGAAAGGTTTCATCTTTCACCAGTTACACAACAACCCTGGGAGGTAGGTGCTATTACTGTCCCCAGAGGAAACTGAGGTAGACAGGTTAAGGGACTTTCCCAGGGTCACACAGATAGTATCTAAAGCCAGATTTGAACACAAGTCTTCTTAACCCAGCACTTCATCTACTATACCACGTTGAGAAAATCCAATCAACTAAAACCTAGACATTCACAACAAGGTGGGACAATTTGAAGTCAGAGGACTTTAGCTCAAATCCTAGCTCCTCTGCTTATTACTGGGCTTCTCCGGGTCTGTTTCCTCATGTTCAAAGTGGCAGGGTTGGACTATATCTCCTCTAAGGACCCAAGGACTATATCTCCAGACCCAAGGCTATGAACTTATGAAATCATGTTTTTGTAACATTTTAAGTTTTACCAAGCACAGTATTGCTTGGTAAAACTTCATGAGTCAAGTAGAACAAAGCAGTATTACATTTTACAGGAAAGAAACCTAATTCTCAGATAGTATCAGTGACTTGCACAAGGTCACACAGTTATTAGAGCGAGGATTAAAACCCAGGACTCCCAACTCCAACTCCCTTTCTTCTAAAATTGGGGTGGGAGGGCAGTGGGGTGATTCATGCTACAAAAAGACTTTTTGCTTTACAGAAGAAATGAATCCAGGGTTCCTTTAAAGTAGTAAGCACAGCCTAATGTATTTAAAATGTGGTTCCGTGTTTAAAAACTCAAATTGCAGAAGTGTGGGTCTTTTCATACCATCTCATCTGTGAATCATTAAAAACTCCAAGGGGATTTTCCAGGGCTGGTACAAAGATCCCTGATTACTCCTCATTTCACTAAAAAATGTTTAGTAAAGCATCAGAACTGGCCATCCATATGGGTGGCAGATTGTTTCAGAAATTCTCTACTCAGACCTGGCAGACTTCCCCCCACCCCCATTTAAATTGAGCATCTCAGCAGTGGAATGTAAAGGAAAAACATTCTTTTGTAACTTCACAGTGTGTCAGGAAACCTTCCAGATGCTAGAGGAAATTACACGGCATGTTTGACCTCTCTTGGCTGTTATAGGCTGCCTGAAGGACGTGTGTGAAAGATGAGTCCTACTCTCTGTGTAAATCCTCACTTCCATTCTACTTTCCTTTCTTTTTGGTCCTTACCATCTTTCTGTCTCACCTCTTTACTCTTCTCTAACCTCTTGTTTCATTTTGTTTTTCTTTTCCTTTTCCTTTTGCTACTGTTTCCTTGAGCACAATATTCTCCTCAGACTACTCTGACTCTCATTTGGATCACATGAGGTCAGGGTAATCACTGCTGCCTCCTTTAGTTCTGGTAAGCAAGTAGCCAAAGTGAATGCAATAATGGAACATCCACCCCTCAGGTTGGGATGCTTATGTAGGCTGTCTGCTGATATTAGATCTTACTGGAAGTGCTGATAAAAGCACGGCAGCAGATGCAGAATGATGAAGCTTGAGTTTCTGAACCATTCTTACCCTTGTGAGATCCAGGCTCAGCATCCTAAGCAGAGAAGGCCAGATTGTAGGGACTACATTAATGTGTTGCATATGAATAGAATGCCAGCCTTGGGAGCCAGAGAAATTGGGGTTCAAACCCTGCTTCTGATACATTCTGACATGTGAATTTGGGCATCACCCAACCTCTCACTGTGCCAGGCAACTTTCTAAGACCATACAATGTGAGAGTATATTAACATGTTTCCTATGGAAGAATTACAAACTGGCCTATTCTGTTTAAATAGGTCTTATTTCAATAAAAGGCCAAGAAAATGATCTTCAAAGGATAAAGAATATGGGTGGTGATAGGATTTTGGTATCAGAAAAGACCCTAGAGATCGCCCAACAATAGAGTGTAAGCTCTTGGAGGGCAGAGACTGCTTAGTATTTGTCTTTGTATCCCCAGCAGAGTTCATAGCATACAACAGAGACTTCATTCTCAATGAATAAGTGAATGACTCTGGTCCAGTCCTTTTATTTTACAACTGAGGAAGCTGAGGCCCAGAAAGAATCAGTGGTTGATTTAGATCAAGGACACTAGTCCCTTGATTCCTTCTTTACTCCAAAACTCTTCGCACTACAACAAAACTACGTATGTCGACTATGTTAAACTTCAGTGATCTACATTAGAATCTTATCTTGACACCGTAGGTTCAGTTATTATTTGCTAATTGTGGAGTTAGTACATAGCCAGTATAGACTCAAAATACAGTATTTGAGCAGCCATCACTTTCTCCATCCTGTGATTATAAGTAGATGTTTTTCTTCTCTTGTCTGTCTTATCCCTTCCAAAAATCATGTATTCCAGATTTTTTTAAATTTAGCTCTAGTCATAGGAAATAGAAAACTTGCCTCCCCATTTCTCAAATTGAGGAATACAACACACCTCCATTCAGTCATCCAGTGGTTATAAATTTAAAAAAACCTCAAGGGGGAGCCCTCCTCAATCCAGGATTTCAAATGTAACAGCCATTCTTGTGATTATCTTGTCGTGTCTGGCACAACGACATCATACTAATATTGAAAAGGCTCTTGAAAAGTGTGAAGATTCCTTCTTGATGCAGGAAGAAATTAAGGTTGCAAAATAGCATTAGGATTTGGGGACTTGGCTTGGCATTATCTCACCTGCCTTTACTTCATCCCTATATGATGATGAATTCATCCCCTGAAAACAGTGGTCCAAATATAGGAGTAAAGAAGACTTGAGCCCCTTTGTCAGAAGACAGTTTTTGGACTTGCTCCAGGAATAGTGTTATGTTATGGGCCCAGAGAGGTGGGTCTGGGCTAGTACAGAGCATTCGTTCTGATCCTGAGTCATCCCAAGTTTGAGCAGTTTGAATAGGGAGTACAGGGCTATTCTGGGACTGCTATAGTGATTCGGATGCTCAAACCTTCCATCTTCTTAGATATAATGATGATTCAGAATGCACATTCTCATTTTTACTATAACATTTTCTCCCTTCTTCAATTTCTGCTAGGTATCAGAGACATTTGGAAAATGCCAAAAAGATTGGAATAAAGAAAGCTATTTCAGCAAACATTTCTATGGGCATTGCCTTCCTGTTAATATATGCATCCTATGCTCTGGCTTTCTGGTATGGATCTACTCTAGTCATATCCAAGGAATATACTATTGGAAATGCACTTACAGTAAGTAGATATTCAATATCCATGGAAAATCTGGGAATATTAGTTATGCATTCCCCTACTTATCTTTACTTCCTTTTCCATAAACCTTTTGTTTCTTCCTCCTTGCCCTCCTGATCCTTTGACATTAAGGTTTTAGTTTCTACCATTATGGCGATCTTTTTTTTTCCTTTCTCATTTTTAACAACTGATAGCTTTCATAGCCCCAGCTAGCCATATTGCAAATATGTGTCACTATACCTAACAGGGACCTTGGCAAGAGAGTGTGGATGGTTTCAGTAGAGAGGTCCATGTTCCAAGCACTACCAAATATGGTCACTGAGTCAGATGCTTTTGTTTAACTTTATGTTTCTTTTGTTACAGAAGTGGCCTCATTGAGTGGGGTGTAGAGAAGTAAATTTAGAAATGTCTGTGCTATGAAACAAAAGGCATCAGGAAGGCTTATTATGAATTAAAAAGAAATAGTAGCTGGATCAGGGCAAGTCATTATTCTTTTAGTACCTAACATGACATCTTGAAAAGAGTACATACTCAATAAATAATTACTGAATGAATGAATAATACGTAATTCCAATCACTTACCCCACTGATGGTGGATTAGAAGCATCACTGTCTAGGGTCCACCAAGATCTACTGCTTTAATTAGACAGGAGATATGATCCAAATTGTGATGGGGGTGGCACAACAGTGGGTAACACTGATTGTTAATGGACAGAGGGCTGTCAGCAAGCTTATGTCATAAACCTTTACTGTTTGGTGTACAGTTCTTTTTCAGTTCTGTTTTATATAAGGAAAGGCCTGATTTATTTGGTATTTAAATTCAAAAATCAAAAATTAACTTAAATTCTTAGAAAAGGAACAGAGGGCTGGCTAGCAGTTAATCAGATAGGCAACAGTGGAAGTGAAGGAATCTAAGAAGGGGATTGACTAGAGCTGGTTTCTACATCTAATCATCAGTAGAGGTCTGGGCATGGGCTGAGGCAGGTAGGAAGCTGTAACCTGCCAGGTTAGAGAAGAGATCTCTGAAAGGAAATGTATAGTGGTAGTCAAGCCTAGGAAATCATTTAAGAGCAGGTAAGACAGGAACTGGAATCATACCACAGGAATCCAAAATGGCAAACCCTTGGAAGTTTGCTGCCAAATTCTGCTTTTTAATGTCCATGCCTCATGCCTGACCTTTGGGGGCTATGAGACAGGGTAATGATGCCTAGATCACCTGGAGCAGTGTCTTCATCTTTTTTAGCCAAAGAGCTTTCTGGGTTTGTCTCGGGAGGCAGTCATGTGTTCTTAGGAAAGATAGGGGACCCTGCTGGGGGAGAGAAAAAGTTAGAATCTGCCAAATCCACTTGTTATCTTGTCCACTTCCCCAGTCTAGGAATAGGGGTCCTTAGCCAGGGTCCTGACATCACCTTTATCTATAGAGAATATTGTTATCACTGCTGTTAAGTATGCTTCAGAGCACTGGAAAAATGTTAAACATTTATATACAGTAAAATTGCAGCTATCTGAAACCTTTTAGAAATGCATTGTTCTGTTAGCTGAGATTTCTGCACATCTCAGGTTTCATCCAATTAAGCACCCATAATGTTTATTGTAAATATTTTATATGGAAATCTTTTTTAAAAAGAAAAGGTTGCCTGATTTCTTAGTTTCTTGAGCAGGGTTAATTAAACATCATAAAACCTTTTCTTAATGACACAGAGTCCTCATTCTGAACAATAATTGTTGTATTAAGCAGTGTGGGATGGTGGATAGAGTGTGGGGTTTTGAGTTAGAGTTCAAACCCTGGTTCTGCCAGTTACTACCTATGTGAATTTGGACAAAACATTTAACTCTTTGGGCTTCAGTTCCTTTTTTTTTATTAAATGGTCAGGGGCAGGGGGTTTGACTAGACAGCCCTTTGAGATCTCTCTCAGCACTAGATCCTATAAAGACATATACCCTTATTTCTACTTTCCACAGACAAGTTAAATAAACCAAGAATCAAGGCTCTTACCACCATATATCCTGGACATTTCTGAATGATATGAATTTATTACCTTTGTGAAAAAATGCAAATTCAAATTAAAAGGTGAAGTGTTTGGGTTATACTTAGATAGTTGCCCAAAGTTACTTCCCAGGAATCCCTAAAGTGTATATCTGGGGGGAAGTGTCTTAATACGTCTAATCTCAGCCCTAAGGTACTTAACAAGATGTTTATTTCAAAATGTGCTTTTTGTGAGAGAATTTTGCATACCATACCTCTTTGTTGGTTTGCCATGGCCCATACTTAGGTTGCTATGTGTCTTATTTGTAGCATCTTCTGTAGCTCTACAGAGGGAAAAAATCATTTAGGAACAGTTAATAAAGCCATAAGATCTTATATGTAGAGCTGGCAGAGATTTCAGAGGCCATTCAGTCCAGTCACCTCATTTTACAGATGAGGAAACTGAACCCAATGGAGATAAACGTTGTGAGACAAGGCTTACTTTGTATAGACTCAACATTAGAATGTTGAGAATAGAATTGAAATCTGACCCTACATTGGTTTAGGAGAGTAGCAAACAGAAAGTTATATTTGAGGTTTGTTTGTTGAGCTGTATACATATATATGTATATATGTATCCATATATGTATCTATCTATCTATATATCTCTGTATACACACATGTTGAGGGAAAAATGAAATGTGACTTGGGTTACAAAATACTAATATGCATAAGTCCTGTGTAACTTTACCCTGTCCCCAAGCCCCAACATTTCTTCCCAATATTGTAGGGTTTACTAGATGATATAATGGTCCAAGAACTGACCGTCCACATTCTCCTCCTCCTGTCTTCTCCATAGGTCTTTTTTTCCATATTAATAGGAGCTTTCAGTGTTGGGCAGGCTGCACCATTCATTGATTCATTTGCTAATGCAAGAGGAGCAGCTTATGCAATCTTTGATATTATTGATAACGTAAGTCATTTGGTTTCTTAATGCATTAAAAATGATTTGAAGATTAACAAATTAAACCTAATTTAAGGACAGTTGTGTAAAATGGATTAAACCTGCTTCTCTCAGTTGTGGGTGAAGGGAATGGTATCTTTGTGTATCGGAACATTTTGTAATTAGGAGACAACTTTAAAATCATTATGACTCTCCTGTTTTAACTAGTATATTTAGACTAACCTTTAATGATGGAACAGAAAGAATATTCATGGTGATAGCTTGGGTTTTCTCCAAGTAGCGTATTATAAGGAGGCAGCTGATAGCAAAGGGGATAGAATGGAGACCTGATGTCCGGAAGTTCTGAGTTTGAATTTAGCCTCAGACACTTACTAGCTGGGCACCTGCCTCTCAAGGTTGAAATAAGGATCGAATGATATAATATTCATATAATTAGGGGTGTGCCTGGCACATGGTAAACACGACATACATGTTTATTACCTTCTTTCCCCTGTTCCTTTGAGGGCCCAGATTGAGGCAGGGAATCGTGCTAGACTTAAAATCGAGAAGACCTGGGTTTGGATCCCACCTTAGGTACTGACAAGCTATTTGATCACAGAGAATTCTCTCCATTCATCTCTCTGAATGTCAGCTTCCTGATCTATAAAATCAAAATAGTAATAATCCCTACCTCACATGCTTTTGAGACTCAAATGAAATAATGTAAATGAAGTGCTTTGCCGACTTGGAATCTCTATAAAAATGCTAGCTGTTATCTGAGATCATATTCTGTAATTATACCTGTGTAACTTTGGCTTGCCATTTTGAGAATAACTGCTAGTCCCAGAGAGTTTTGTGGCCAGGCCATTGCTTGCCCTAGGTGGTTATACTTGGAATATAACAGCAAAATCAAAACCAGATCATTGGACTATAAGATGGCCAGACACAGTTACTGTGGTTTCCTGCTGCCCAAAACATTTGATTTGGCATGACTATAGAATGTCTAGAGCAATTGCATTCTTCTGGCTATTGGCCAGTGTTGTCATGTTGTGATACTTTTCTTTAATGTGCTCAGATGCGATCTTGTTTATAGGAATCAAGTCAATGCATGAAGTAAAGCACTGACCTTGATATTAATTACAAAAACCCCAAGCTCAGATTTTAAAAAGAGACAGACAGAGAGATGGAGAGAGAAAAAGAAAGGGAGAGGGAGATACAGACAGACATGAAGAAGAAGAAAAAGAAGAAGAAGAAGAAGAAGAAGAAGAAGAAGAAACAGAAGAAGAAGATGAAGAAGAAGAAGAAACAGAAGAAACAGAAGAAAAAGGAAAAGGCTTTTCCATTTTTGAGTTTAACTGATCAAATGCATAAAACCCCCAACACAAAAGGCAACAAAAAATGTCACCATCCCCATGTGGACTAGGTTTTTGTCTGAGAGTCAAACTGCAGCCCTTTTTCTTTAAGGAGCTAAGAGTGGTTTTTACAGTTATGAATGCTGTACAATTGATGCTGTAAATCATAGAATTATAGATTCGGAGCTTATGGGAATCTCAGAGGCCATCAACTCTAACCGTTTCATTTTACAAATAAGGAAACTGAGGCTTAGAGAGCTTAACTGACTTGCCTGAGGTCACACAGATAGGGAAGGAGGGAATTTGCATTTATTAAATACCTTTTCTCTGCCAGGCGCTGCACTAAGGGCTTTACCAATATTACCTTATTTGATTTTCACATCAGTCCTGGGAGGTAGGTGCTCTTGTTATCCTCATTTTACACTTGAGGAAATTGAGGTAGATTAAGTGACTTTCCCAAAGTCACACAGATAGTAAATGAGGGAGGATGTGAACTCAGGTTCTCTTGACTCTAGGCTCAGCATTCTATCCACAATACACTTGGTATTTAGTTCTGTGACAGTCTACTAGATTGTTTGGGCAGTTGCTACATACTTTTGTTGAGACGACTGAAATAATGGAATCAACTATAATGATGAGGATGGTAATGAGAATGAGAACAAAGCTTTATGTAGGGCTTTGAGCATTTTACATATATTCCCTCAATTTATGATTTTATGATTAGCATGGTGTAGAGAGAGCACTGGCCTTGGGTTCAGAGGACCTGGCTTGAAATCCTGACTGTTGTTTACTACCTCTGTGATTTTAGGTCTCCTCCCCTTTCTGGTCCTCAGTTCCCTCATCTGTAAAATAAGAGAATTGGAATAAATGACCCCAAAGGTCTCATCAAGCTTAAAATATATGATTCTATAACTTATGTATAGTACTTTATGCTTCATGTTTCCTTAATAGAACCTCTGTGAGGGAGGTATTATTTGCAATTTATATATAAGGTAATAGAGCTTCATAAATAAGAGCTGATTTGGGCCAGGCCACCCAGCTGGTAAGTGGCAGGTCTTAAATGCAGTGTCTGACTTCAAATCTAGGGTGTGTCACCTCTGCAGTACAGCTGTTGTTAGTCCATTCCCCCAAAGTATCTGTGAAGAGACCAACAACTGGAAGTAAAACAAAGGATAGAGTCAGAGAAATGTATTTCCAGTGGTAAGAAGTACTCTTTTGTATTTAAATCAAGTCTAGGAAGCATTTATTAAGCTTCTAATAGTTGCCAAGCTTTGTGCTAAGCACTCATGAGAAAGGAAGGAAGGAAAGAAGGAAGGAAGGAAGGAAGAAAGAAAAAAGAAAGAAAGAAACAAAGAAACAAAGAAACAAAGAAAAAGGAAGGAAGAAAGAAAGAAAAAAG
>CM053597.1:41648761-41672777 GCA_028646575.1 Pseudocheirus occidentalis | reverse complement strand
TCATAACCATCATGGGTGTTGTGAATATCTCATTATTGATACAGGAGGCTGAGATGGGAGAGTAGATTGATTGCTTGTGAACAGCTCTCACATGGTTGGAAATTCTCAACTCATCATCCTACTATCTTCTATCTTCTTTGCCAGCTTCTTCTTTTGCCTCTCTCTGTTCTACAAGATCATTTCTTCATTCTTCAACAACAAAGCTATCTGTCCACAGACCCCTGTCTCTTAGGATATAAATTTAATTATAACATTCCTGAGGCTATGGATGACACCTCAAACTTCTTTGAAGTCCCCAGACAACCTAGCACATAACAGGTGCACAATGAATATTAATCAGTTGACCAACTTATTGGAATTTATTCAATTTATGGAGCACGGCAATATATACAATATATGTATCTGTCTATATATATATATATGTATATTTCCATAGATTCCAATCCTACATTTGTGTGTCACAGTACAATATTTTTGTTATTTTTAATGGGGAAGATTTTGACTGTGTCGTTGGTAGACTTAGCTATGAAGATAAGTCAGAAACAGAGTTAATTTCTTTGGTTCAGGTCTATATGCAACTGGCTTCACTAGGAGATCAGCCCAAACTATTCTTAGCCAATTAGATCTTGTCTCTTTCCACTCCAGGTAAACAAAGAGATCTTCTGGTGGAAGACCCTTTCGAGGTTGTGTGAATAGCCATCAAAGTAAGGACTGCTGTCTCTGACCTTGCCCCTTGGGTTTTTCACTTACTAAGAAGCAACTTCATGTTCATCTCTTCAGAGAATTTGCTGCTGGCAACTTTGTCATTTTAATTCAGACAAAATGTTTGGCAGTATCTTAAATGATTCCTTATCATGTCAGATTCCCCCCCCCCTTTAATCTGTTTTTACAATTTATTTTATTTCTGTTTTTCTACTATTTCATTCACTTAAATATTTTAAAATTATTCTTAATGTGCTAACATGAGGGTGCTGATACACAGGGCCATCCATACCCCAAACAAAGAAATCCTGATGCCTTCCCTCCACCTTTACCAACCCCAGGGGATCTGTGGAATCACAGATCTGGAGCCATAAAAGATGTCAGAGGACATCTAATCCTCTGAGGCCATAATTTAATATGGAAACTAAAATAAAATATAAAGCTCTTTTGATTTGATAATTCTACTTGGGAGATATTAAAGACAGGTAAAAACAAAATCAAATGTATACCATATTTGTCAAGAATTATATTTTCACACAGATTCTAATTTTGTGGTGTTATTTTTCAAAGAAGATCAATATTAAATAAATCACGAAGTAGTTCTCTTTAATGTTTATGACAAAAATATTGTGTTCTACATTCCCTTGTGACTAACACAGAAATCTTCTAGAACAACCTATAAAATTCATGAGTAAGTCAAGATGGTTTCACATGTTTAATCTCTGTGGTCTCTCATCTTGGATAATGTACAACACACATATCTCTTTCATTCGCTTGAAACTACATTTATATAAGTACAGTTTGAATACACGTATGTTAGCCAATTACCTGGTCATTTCTTCCTCCAGAATTCTGGCTGGATTTAACATCGCCAAAGAAAAATTTACTAAATAAAAAGAAATTAATAGAAGACATTTTTAAAAGGTTGACCTAAAAGACTGGCATTGATAGTTTCAAAATCATTGGCTATCATTGTGTACAATAAACGCTGTTCTCTATTTAAAAACAACAAGAAGAAAAGCAAACACTTGCTTAGAGTTTAAATACTCAAAAGCTAGAAGATTCTACAATTCATATTTTTTCATGCAAAATGAAGTTTTCTCTTTGCAAATACAATTTCACCATGAAGCAGTGAGTTCAAGGGTTTTGGGAAAGATGTTACTATAGGCATAGAACAGGGAAGACAAGGCCTTCCTTGATTCTCCTATGTTATTTATTTGTGGTCTCTGTGGCTGTTTTCTAAGAAACTTCAAAAAGGCATCCCAGAGCATGGGAGAGGTATGGACATTGACAGAAGAATGCATTGAACTATCACAAAAAAGAAATAATAAACAGTGATTTTTAACTCCCTTCACCTTACTATAATTAAAAAGTAGCTTTCTTGGGGGTTGATGGTAGGAGTGGGAGCTTTCCAAGTGCTTTCCATGAACTTTGTATTTGTACCCTTAATTTTTTGCCCCCTTTCCTCCATGTCATCCCTACCATACTTCACCTCATGAGGTAGGAAGGCATAAGGTCATCAATGATGCAAGATGCACTATGCCCAAAGGTAACTTAGCAATGATTTTAGAAAGCAAACAAGTCTGCTGACTTTCAATCCCATTCTGTATTGATAGAAGTCCAGAATCTTAGCCCCAGAAAGGATTGTAAATGAACACTAGATACCTAGGCCAACACTTTCATTTGATGGATAAAGACATTGAAGGAGTTAAATGACTTTCCCAAAGTTAACTTTTTTAAGTTAAGTAATTAAGCCCAAAGCAAAGTTAACCAGGAGATCTGGGATAAGAACCAAGGACTCCTCTTCATAGTTATTCCTCAAAGCCAATGTATAACGTAGAATACAAATGGGGCAAGATCACAACTATTAATGTGAACAAATATGATAAGAATATTTTCTTATGGCATGTATTGTCATTCATGGTTATTGAGTCGGATGGGTGTGCTAAACTACTTTTTAAATTCTTGATTAGAAAGGATGAGTCACTGTATAGCAGAAGGCAGGAAGAAAAATGCAAAAATGAAAGTGACATAAAAGCAAATTACTAATAAACTGAGATTTATTTCAATAAGGGCATTTCCTGGTTTTTATATTTTTAAGTCATCATTCAACAGATTGGTTAACAGTTTGTGTTCATACCTACTTCTTCCCCTTCCCCACAACCCCTTCACACAAAAAGAAAGAAGTATAATGGGAGGAAAAGAGAAAAATTGTTATTATCAATTATCAATATTTATTCCTAGGACAAAGCACTAGATAGGGTCCCTCCCCAATGAGGTTTCTATTCAGCACTATCCTTCCTTTAGTGATGCTGAACAACACAGAGAAAAGGCACCGGAAGAATGATTTCCTTTTACTGTACTGTGGTTTGACCCTAGTCGGGACAGATCAGTTCAGCTTTGTTCCTTTAACGTATGTCAATATGCCAGAGGTCATGTTTTCTGCCTACTCTGAAATTCTTCCAAAAGAGATAAGGCTAAAATTTATTTAATCCTTAAACTTTTGCCAGGGTCTATTGCCAAGCACGATGTCTGGCATGATTTTTGCTTCAGGATCATGATATCTTATAGCTGTGAACAACTGAAGGCTTCTACTCATTAACTGAATTTTTCATATGCTAATAGGTCTAAATAAAGCTAAGAAATCATCTGATAGTCAACATCTCCCCACGTCCACCCACATAAATGGTAAGATTTTTAGGTAGAACTTCAAGATTGGTTAGGAAGATTCTGTGATGAGAGTGGTAAATGTGGAGCAAGAAGTGCTTGGGGTTGGATTTGGGCTTTACTTGTGTTATCTATGTCACCATGGGCAAGTGACTAACCTCTCCGAGCCTCAGTTTCCTCATCTGTAAAACAGCAATATCAGTACTTACTCTGAGGATGTCCCAAGCTTGTTTTAAGGAAAGGGTTTGACATCTCAAAGTACTACTGCAGTGAGTTATAATTCTCACTATTTCTGCTCTTGTTTGTTCTACCTCTGAGCGCTTATTACTTAAATTGCTTTAGCATGCCACCAGTGCTGTGTCAAAATCAAATTGATAAATGGCTAGCTGGGAGAACAAGAGATGAGCAAGAATTCTGAAACCATAACACTTTGAAGAAGTACAGACCATGAGAAATTTCCATGTTGATATACTGGTTCTGCAAGTTGAGAGGAACATGAAGTGAACAAATTAATTTGGAACTTTCTCTTTCCTCCCTTCCTGTTTCTTTCTCTCCCCTAACAAATGGATCCCAATTCATTCAGTGACAGTTTCATAGCTACAAATGCTTCTAGGGGACAAATTTTGACACTTATCTGCTAATTTAGGGATTTTTTTACAAACCCAGAAAAGTGGAAAGTCAGGGAGTGCATCTCCCACAACTGCTTAAGTTTGGGCTTTTACATACAAACGGATGAGCCCCAAGCACCATGGAAACTTGGAGGCACAGTGTGGTGGCAACAACCATACAACGTTGCACAGCATGTAGAGTTTTACTCTGAGGAGACCATTGCCTTTTGGTAACTACCTTCTCATGCTAGAACTTTTCTGGGACCTTCTTACCTAGGATCTCCCTCCTTCATGCTGACTCCCTTTACCCATTGACAAGTTCCTTCACAGACCTCCATTTTGGGGACAGGCTCAGGTTGGCCATGCTTCATGCCTCACCTGATGGACTTCACTCCATGCCATGAAAGTACCCTCCAAGGTACCTTCCCTTCAGTTTCCTTTTTTGGGGGGAAGGGTGCTACCTTCTACCATTAGAATGTAAGTTCTTCAAAGACAGGAGCTTACAGTTGTACCCAAAGCACTTAGCACAGGGGCTGGCACATAGAAAACACTTAATAATGATAGTTGCCTTGCTTATATGTTTCAATCTTATTACACTTCTTTATCTAAGTATCCAATCAAAATGAAAATCTGCTTATCCAGCTCTAAAAACTGCAACACTCATGCTTGCAGAGCATGCGCCAATAATTATCCTTTTATATCTGCCAAACACTGGAAGAGTATAAAAGCATTATTAAAATGAGGACCTGTAATGGGACCAAAATCACTATCCACCTGGAATAACCTAATGAATCTAGATTCATGGAGGTGTTTATCATCTTGGTATATAACCTGTGGTCAAACTATTCTGGAAAAGGGCCTTTTGTCTCTGAGTATGCTGCTTGTAGTGAGTGGTACCATGTTAAAAATGGTGTTCAGGAAAAAGCAGGCTATTGCTTTTGATTATCTATATCATTCCAGTTGCCTGTATTTGGTATAGAGGTTCATAGTTTCCTGGAATCCTCAGAGAATCATTTGGTTTCACGGCATCACTACTCTTGTGGTTCTGAAGGTAGAAGACTACATATACACTTGGTACCTTCACAGGTGAGCTATTAACCAATGGAAGTGAACCACTGCTATCATCAAGCCATGTTAACAAGGATGAGCTTGTCTCACAAATTGTAATTTGGTGTCAGTCCACCAAGTAACTTTTTTCAGCATTCCCTTATTATCTGTCTTCCATGAACTCTCCTGCTAGTCTAAAATTCAAGTGAAGAGATTATTAGGGACATTCTTTGTTTGGGATGAGTAGAAAGACAAACTATCTCATCTGTCTACCATCATACTCAGGTCTCCTTAGGCCTAAGAATGTCCCAAAGGCTTGCCTTTTCCCTCATCTAGTTACTATCCTATCTTTCTTTTCCTCATGAAAATGTTTTCTCCACTTAATGGCTCAATGCCACTCTTCCTTCAGACCTGAAAATCTAATGGGCCTTTTTTTCAATTCCCTCATCTTCCTTGGCCTCTCTGCAACTTAAGACCTCCCACTAGAAAATCTTTCTTCCTGTAACTATGGGCATTAAACTTTCTTGGTTCTTCTCCTACCATTCTATATCTCTCTCTTTTGTTAACTCCTCATCTTCTGACAACTCTTAATGAGAGTGTCCTCTAGGGAATCTGCCTTTGCTCATCCTCTCTTCTATCTACCCTTTCTTTCTTGGAAATGTCATTTACTCTTGTGGCTTCAACTACCATCACCATGTAGATGACTCAAAGCCTGTAGTTCTACCTCCCTGTGGCACTCCCTATCTGAATCTCCATGTAAGTACCATATAAATAAGAACTATTAGACTGTATGATCCATGAGGTCAGGTATCATTTTATCTCAACTTTGCTTCTCATCTAGTATATGGAACAATGCTCTGCATTAGCCAGCATTAAATTATTGAATTAATTGGTGTCATTGAATGGACTTTTTTCAATGAATTGAATTAAACTTATTGAATTGAAAACAAGAGTTTGCCTAAATAAGTAACAAGAATATGCCCAAATACTATCAGGAGTAGGAACTTGAGGATCTAAAACATTCTGGGTCACTTCCCAACACTAGTCCACAAAGAGCCTCAGAGCATAGAACCAGAGAAAAGGCACATGTGTATGAATTTCTATGTATATGAGATTTGGTTGAAACAAACAGGCATTTTCATTGGCATCCTCCCAGACCCCCCTAGACCGGTGTTGATGACAACCTCATTAGCTCTTTCTAAAAAAGTGCTCTATTTGACTTTGTCCATATTGCAAATCACTGGCAACTACCAAATAATGTAGATCCAGTTTCAACAATAACAGCTCACTTTAAAGAAATTGAGGCTCAGAGAGGTTAAGAAATCTTAACCAAAGAACTGGGAAGAAAACTCAGCTTTCAGATCCAAATCTAAATTCAGTGCCTTAATGCAGTGCCTTGCATATAGCAGGCAGTTAATCAATGTTTATGAATTGACTGATTACCATTCCCTCTACTATACTCTCCCGCCTCCACCCACATGCCAGAAATGGAGTCTAGTGAAAAATAGTTGAACAAATTTGAATATTTAGTTATGGTAGAAGGATTCTAGTTTGATGATAAACGCTGAATTGGTGAATTTGTCAAGGCTGAATTCACAAACTGTGGTCATTTCTGAATACTTAATCAATGGAACCTATCTTTGTTACTTCCCACACTCAGAACTCTTTGTGTCTGTGGTACTGTCATACTGTTGGTGACTTGATTAAAAAAAAATGTAACAAGTAAGCCACCTTGCTGCTGGTCTGGATTAAAATATTTAAATCTCTGTGTAGCTGAATGTTTGTCAGAAATAACAAAATATCAATCTTTAGCCAAAATCTGTAGGGAGAAGCAGCGTGGAGGAGGGCATGAAGTAATGGGATGTGGAGTCAGGAAGCCCAGTATTTAACTCCTATGGTACTTAATAGTTTAGTAACCATGGGTATGTTACCATGACCTCTCTGAGCCTCTTAATTCTTTATATTATAGGTGGCTTTCATTCTGCATGGGTAGAGGGAGTTTCCCAACCAACAAAATTACAGGTCCTAAATATCTGGATATACCCATATGTATTCTTAGGTATGTTTCAAACACTTTTTGACCGAAAGTGCCAATTATGAGTATTAAATATAGATTATATATATATCCATAAATGTGTATGCTTGTGTATATATGTACAGATTTTATTTACATATATGTGTGTATATGTATTGTGTATATGTGAATATATACATGCATACATACAGATGATATACACATATACGTGTGTGTGTATATATATATATATATATATATGACAAACCAACTTCTCATTCTTTTTTTTAAAATAAGGGAATCTCTCATTTTTACACAAGAAAATGTCATTTATTTCTTTGTAGCAATATAATTAGACTTTTAGCCCTTTGGGAGAGTTTGAAAAAAAGGAGAAAATCCCTTTGCTTATCCCCTAAAGCCCTGGTCTTATATTGATCCCACCTGTAGGGTGAATGAATTTTGGCTTTGCTTTCAGCTGTCCTAGTCTATTCTGGATAATAAAGTAATTGACTTAAAAGGTTCCTGCCTTTCCAACACATTTCATGTCTTCCTCCTGAACCAAGTTTATACAATGATATGCAAATCCTACCATGATTTGCTGAAATATGAGTTTGGAGAACATTTTTAAAAATGTGTACACCAGACAGCTTGGATTTTCTAAGACTGCTTAAACAGGGCTCCTAAACAGAGTCAATATTGACCATATCTATGCAAACAAGCTGTGCTCATTGAACAAATCCATCCATTGCATGTCCTTAGATAACTAAGGTCTTCAAATAAGCGAGCCAAGTCCTGTAGAACACTGAGAACCTTTATCAAATGCCAAGCATCATTTATGGTGGAGACAATTCTTCTTCCATAAATCTGTTTTCCTACACTCAACCATCCTTTCAATATATCCAATTCCACAAGGTTTGATGGTTTCATAGAAGCCTAGCAGGCATTGCATAAATCACAGGAATCTTTGGTACCAGGGTATCTGGCCAATCTAAAGAATAATTCACTACACAGAAAACTCACTAAAAAACAAACAAAACAAAACAATCCTTAGGGAAGGGGTTCTTAGTCTGGAGTCTGTGAACTTGTTGCTTTAAAACAGTATCTTGATAACTATATTTCAATGTAATTGGTTTACTTTGTAATCCTACGTAATTTTATTTTATACATCTAAGAACATTATTCTGAGAAGGGCTCTAAAAGGTTCGCTAGGCTAAAAAATGGTTCCAAGACTCACAAAAAAGGTTAAGAACTACCTTAGGGACTGAAGTTATGAGGGAAAACCATCTCATTTACTTTGGTACATAATGGCATGGGGTCCAGGAGAAATCAGCCTGATTGTTATTCTGTTCTTTAGCTACTTAAAGTTTCTCTATATGCCTGGTTGACCAAAAAGCTGGATTCTGAAAATGGGCAAGAATATTTTATTACCATAATAATCTTAGCACTAATGTCATGCAAAAATACTTTCAGCATCAGAACCATTTAATATTTGATTTTTTCATAATGTTCTGGATTTTGTATTAACTATATAGAACATATTAAAAACAATAATGATAGAAACACTATCCTCAAGTAGAGTGACTTTAACATTTTCATGCTAAAGCCCCTTAAATGATGGACTGAAAAATTTTCCTCCCCTGAAGGAAATGTACCACCAAAGCTTATTATTTATTAATTAATTTTTTCATTTCTTAATCCATGCATCTATTAACCCATTCATCCATTCATTTATTTTTAAATCAAAGTAAAACAGAGTTACTTTTATTTAGGGTGTTTCCTGAGGGCCTTACAGCAACCTCTTTGTGAAATCTAGGAAAGGCCAGGAGTATGGCCAAACCAAATTGGCAAATCACTGCAAATAGCTTTTAACAATAGAATTCAAAACCTATCTTTCAATCAGGGAACTGAATAATGAAACTAAGAAAACCAGGGCAATGCTTACCTGGAAAAGAAAAGTTTCCTGCAGTATTTACAAAGCTATCTGTCATTTCTCCAAATACTATCATCATAAGTGGAAGACCCGAACCATGAGCAATGGCCATGATGGTGCCCAGCACCATAAATAATTTATCTTTCCAATCAGAATATCGAAACTAGAAAAAAAAAAGAAGAAAGGAAACAATTCAATTTGTGAAATGGAATTGTCTCATTTTCCACAAATACAGAATCTCAAAATTGGAAAAGCTCTCAGAGGCCAGCTGGTTGAACTGGTACCTTGTAAGAATCCTCTCTACAGCTGAAAATAAGTAGTCAGCCAGACCTCAGGTAGAAACTTCAAATAAGATGGAATCCACCCTTTCTACTGGCAGTCCATTCCACTTTTTTTGTTGTTCAGTCGTGTCTGACTCTTGGTGACCCCATTTGGGGTTTTGTTGGCAAAGATATTGGAATGGTTTGCCATTTCTTTCTCTAGCTCATTTTACAGATGGGGAAACTGAGGCAAACAGAGTTAAAAGACTTGCCCAGGGTTCCACAGCTGGTAAATGTCTGAGGCCAGATTTGAGCTCAGGAAGATGAACTTTCCTGATTCCAGGTCTGGCATTCTATCCACTGCACCACGTCGCATCCAATTGCACTTTTTAAATAAATCTAATTGATAAGAAAGGTATGTTCTTTGCAATGGCCAAGTTAAGTTTGGGATGATCTCAAAGTCTGAGAAACCTCCATGATTGAGTCTATTCTAAGTAAACTTACACTTTTGTTCTGGATCAGGGATTCCACGTGTGACAAAAGGCTTGTAACTTTATCTTTCTAAGCCTCGGGTCCCTCATTTATGAATGAGATAATATTTGTAACGCCTTAGCACGGTTCTTGTCATCGAACAGGAACTTAATGAAAGCTTATTCCCTTCTCTCTTCCCCTCCATCTATAAAATGTGGACAATAATACATGTATTTTCAATTTTGCAGGGTTGTTGTGAAGAAAGTATTTTGTAAACCTCAAAGCTATGCAAGTGGGAGTTGAAATTGTGTTTGTACCACATAAAAGGAAAACTCAGTACTGCCTCAGGAAGGGAATAATACACAGAGGACGACGGGAGCCTTAGACAGGAATCTGAGCATCTGCAGGCTCTTAGTGGGCAGAGAAGCTGGACTGGGTGGAAAATCACTTACACTGCCTGGCAATTGGCAGCTGAAGGCAACCTAGGGCAGACAGAGTCTGAAGCCACCAAACAGCTCGAATGCTGGAACAAACATAAATAAATGAATAATGAGAACTTCCCAGACACTAAGCATTTCATTTTCCTTTAACCAGGATCACAGGTTAGGAAACCGCTTCCCAAAGTAACTAACTCTGGGGCTACAGAATGTGAGGAATTAGAGAAGATGTGAGAGTAACCTCGATGGGGCAGAAGTCCTCAGACTGAGTAATGCCCCCAACTTCCCCATTAGCCTGAGGGAGCCTAATCTGTCTCTTACATTTGCTCTATGTGGGGTATATCTGGAAAGTGAAACTACCCAATCTATGTTGTCTAAACTTCTTTAAAAAAGCAATGATTTCTTTTTGGGGGGGTGGGGGGTGGGGAACGTGTCCAAATTCGTGATTTCATTGCTGTGGGAAACTCCCAGGGTGGTAACTCATCTGTAATTTATAGCCTTAAAAGCAAGATGTGGAGCTGTGGAAAGATGAGTGATCCTGCAATCCAGAGGACCTGGGTTCAAATTCTGCCTCTGGTGCAGACTACCTGTGTGACCTTAATATTTAATTTCCCAGACCCTCGATTCTTTCATTTCTAAAATGAGGGTGTGGAACTAAATGGTCTCTGTTGTTCAGTTGTGTCCAACTCTTCATGACCCCATTTGGGGCTTTCTTGACAAAGATACTGGGATGGTTTGTCATTTCCTTTTCCAGTTCATTTTACAGATGAGGAAACTGAGGCAAACAGGGTTAAATAACTTGGCCAGCTAGTAAGTGTTCCAGGCTGGATTTGAACTCATGAAGTCACCTTCTTGACTCCTGACTATCTGTTTTGACACCTAGCTGCCTTCATCTTAAGCACAAAGCAGCCATTGTTTCCACAACCAGGGAGTGTCGGAGGCAGGGTTGAACCTATGTCTTCTTAGGGACAGAGCCTCTCTCTACAGCAACCTGACACTACTCTGGTAATCATGCTATTTGATCTAATTAGTTCTCAACCTTCCTAATGCCTGGATCCTTTAATACTCGTATGTGGGCATATCTGCATGTGGGCTCACCCGCCTGGAGATGGATAGAGGAGCAGTGTCTCGGTTCCTAAGAAATATGTGTTTCCTGATGGTCTTAAGGCGACCCCCAAAGGGGTCACGACCCACAGGCTGAGAACCAACCTCTTGCTCTGTAGGTCAGGAGCTGAATCAAGCATTTAGGTTTATTTTGTTTGTCCAGATAATATTACTACTGATAAAGCTGGAACAATCACTTTCCCCTGGGGCGGAGGTGTTAACAGTCCTGCACTTCAGCTGGAGCTTTAGCAACAGGATGTAAGAGCTTCAAAGGTGAGTGATAACAGGTGATAATGCCTGAAATCCAGAAGCCCAGAGATTGGGGTAATTTACTATAGGCTCCCTTACAACAGGGATCTTTTGTTCCTTACAGACAGCAATTCTGTCCTTTTTTGCCACATCTTTGCGTCTATCTGACTGTACTGTAACCTTTCTGTGACAATCTTTTTAAATGATTGTTTCTTTCTCCCTTCCCTCTTCTTTCTGTGGCTAGAGCCGCTCCTTTTTTAATGCTTCTCTTTGTAAAGAGATGGGTGTCTTGCTGAACTTGGGTGCTGAATATGGGGTCAATGGCATTCACATGAGGACCTCTGGGTCTGCTCAGTGGAATGCACCAAGTGAAACTAGCTTAAGCTTAGGAAATCAGTCAGCTAAACTTCCAGCATGAGGATTTCTTGTACCTTCTCCATTATCTATGAATTTATACTTCTTTGTAAATCATCTCATCTTTCATTCACTCAATCTTTCCTGAGAGGTTGGGGTCAGGGGAGGAAGGTTTTCCCTATTTGTGACCTCCCGGAGGTGTCACAGACTTTGGGAGGATTAGAGAGTCACAACATCTGACCTTTGAGCAGACTGATGGACTAGGTGACAGGACATTTTGCCTTGACCTAGATTAGGTCGTGTTGGCAGCTAAACTCTTCACAACGTGGCTTCTCTTCCTACCCTTCCAGTCTTCCACTTTCTTCCAGTTTCTTCCTTTTCTCACACCCTACACTAGCCACACTGGCCTATTTGCTGTTCTTCAGTCCCCAACACCATCTCCTGTGCTCTGTGCCCTCTCTGTCCCCCCTTGCTTAGAATGCTCTCTCTCCTTTCCTCTACCACTGAAATCCCCCTTTCATTGCTTCTGGGGGCTTCAGGGATTGGTTCACTTGATTTCCTGTCAATTTCCGCTAACAGCTGTTTTAAATCAGCCTCTCTTCTCCCCTTGGTCACTGTTGTGCTGAACTCAGTCTCATGGTTTCCTTCCCTATTCTCCATTCCCTGATGCAGGCAAAAACCCCTTCTGAAGTTGATCTCTCAGCCCACCCTCTACATTCCCCCCAAAAAGAGGAACAAAGGCTTCTTAAAAAAACATTATCCTTGACCTCACCCCTTCCACCCCTTCTCTTTTTTTCACTAAGACTGCAGAGAGTTGCATGAGCTACTAATGAGTCCTTTGGGAATATCTGGTGACTGAAGTAAGATTAATCTTCATTTCTGAGCAAAAGCAGACAAAAGACTGTCTCCAGCATTTCGAAATAGAAGCTGAAATGAGGGTTGGTTCTTTATAAAGCTTAGCTTTAGGACTTTTGAGCACAGCAAGGACGGAGATACCTACTATGTGTTATGTTCAGTGCCTTTACAACTATTTTACTTTTACAACTATTATCTCAACTGACCCCGAAGACTCTTGTGAGATAAGTGCTATTATTATCCCCATTTACAGTTGAGGAAACTAAGACAGGGGCTAAGTGACTCGCTTAGGGTAACACAACTGGCAAGTTTCTGAGGTTGAATTTGAATTCAGCTCTTCCTGACTTCAGGTCCAGTGTTCTATTCACTGCATCACCTAGCTGTCTCCAACTAGGTAATTTAAATACCACATTTTACCAAGGTCACATGAGTGGTGAGTGGCAGACCCAGGTCCTCTGCCTCTAATTCAGCAATCTTTTCGCTATCACAAATAATAAATGGCAGTAACAATAATCACAATCATCACCATGTAGATAACTCATTTCCTTAGAATTGAATTCCAAATATAGGCTAAGGGTAACATAAGCTTACAGATGGTAATATCCTAAGAGAGTTGGACTAGACTTCTCTAAGGTCTCTGCCAGACCTGAAATCTCATGCCAGGGGCCTCAAGGATTATTAGATTTTAGAGCTGTTGGAGATATCAGTGAGCATAGAAATGACAGCCTAGTGAAGGGAAAGAACCTTTTATTGCCTGAAGTGGCCAGAAGCTCTGAACACAGCCAGTACTTTAAACCCTTTGTCACGAGTCACTTAACTTCTACCTCAGTTTCCTGAAATGTAAAATGGGGATCATGCTAGCACTTAACTTCTAGGGTTGTGTAAGGATCAAATGAGACAATCTGTAAAGTGCTTCACACAGTTCCTGGCACATACTTATTCTCTTCCCCTTCCTTAGTATCGGTTTTGTATTGGAAAGACAGCATCACACACACACACACACATACATACATACATACATACATACATAGACACATACACAGAGTACATAGCTTACCAATGTTAATGGGCTGATCATGTTAGCTTTCTTCATTTTTTTCCTGTCTTGTTGGTTACTGAAAAAGATAATAGTTAGAATTACAAATATACTATGAATATTTTGTTTATTTCATGAGATAAAACCAACCAATCAACATAGTTATTAAGTACCACTTATGCATATTTTAGGTTTTGTGATTAGTCCTAACAACAGGGCACAAAACGTTTGGGGGGCAGATTTATGATTTCCTTGTAGTCTTTGAGAGATAATCTGGAGTACTAAGAGTTTGGGACTTGCCCATTCATTGTTACAGAAAGATTATGTTTCAGAGACGAGATCTGAACTGAAGTTGCCTTGACTCCAGGGCCAACTCTCTATCTTTTTTTCTTCTTCAATTAACAAAAATTTGATTTTTCTCTCCCCCACTAAATACTATCAAAAAGAGAAAAAGAAAAACATCACCTCCCTGTCATCTATAAATCAAGAATTTTAATTTACATTAAAGAGAATTCTTAAATGTTTCAAAGTTTATTTTCTTTACAATGTTGTGGTTCTTGTTATATAAATTGTTCTGGTTCTTCTCATTTCAGTCTGCATCAGTTTAAATAAGTCTTCCCAGATTTCTCTGAAACTATCTCGTTCACCATTTCTTACAAGGCAATAGCATTCTATTACATTCATATGCCATATTTTTTCAGCCATTCATTGACTGATAGCTATCCCTTTAGTTTCTAGTACTCTGCCATGGAAAAAAGGAACTACTATAAATTTTTTTGTGTTCATGGGACCCTTTCATTTTTATTTTTCTTCAGTGAACCTAGCACTGCATTGCTAGATCAAAGGGTTGCTGTACATCTTTCATTTTCAAAGAGGACCAATGACATTATGGGGGTGATATCTTGACTTGCATGTGAATTGGATTTAAATGAGTCAGAGTTGCACAGTCACAGGCCTCACTCTCCCAGAGTCATCAAAGCCTTGAAGAATGGCAATAGCCTTTGATGCAGTGGATGACCTTGGTATCTTCAGTGTTTAAACACTCCACAGCACCTGCTTCAGCTGTCCTCACGGCTGTTGGCAGAAACTGTTCCCAGCTGCCCATTCTGCTGGGGGAAGTTGGGGATGTCTAGGTCAAAGAGCATGTATGCATAAGTTAGTGACTTTGGGGCCACGGTTTCAAATTGATTTGCAGGCTACACCAGGCCTCTATTTACTACATTACCTCTCTCTGTCACTATCTACATATATAAGTAATAGATATGAAAAATGAAAATTTTTCTTAGTTATTGTATTTCCAGGTTAAATGATTAGACCACTGGATAGCCCACGGATACCCCAAAGGGTCATGTACAAACATGTATAGGTGATTATCCTCCTCCAGATATTAAATCCAGGATTTAGAGAATCTAATTTTTTTGTTCAAATCTCTTATTTCATTGGCATAGGAAACTCCCAGTAAGGAATCTCCCTCTCTTAGTATGGATTAATGTCTATTTTCCCATTTACAGACCTAGAGAATTGTCAGAGACATTGAGAACATCTGGTGACTTGGCCAGGTTGAAAGACACATCTCTTTGCCTTATACCATACTGCCCCCCAAATCCCAATGAAAATCATTTTTAGAACTATATAGAGGAAACGATAACGATCAACAGTTTTACAATTTGTGATTTTCAGGATGAGTTGCCCCATAATAAATACACAAAGAGAGTGCTGTAGGTAGCCATGGTCTTAGCCCCACAGAGCTTGGGTACTCAACTTTCTAACATTAACATCTTAATACTGGATTCCTAATTGACTGTTCTTCACCCAACCCAGATCCAGCACAGCAGTCACTGATTTTACTTTATAATGATATCTGAATGGGAAAGTCCCACTGTGCTGTTATATTATTTCAGTAATTCCAAAACTGAGGGTACCAAGAAGGCTCAGTGGAGAGAGTATCAGGTCTAGAGTTAGGAAGATTCATCTTCCTGAGTTCAAGTCTGGCCTCAGACACTTACTAGCTGTGTGATTCTGGGCAAGTCACTTAACTCTGCTTGCCTCAGTTTCCTCAGCTGTAAAATAAGAAGGAAATAGCAAACCACTCCAGTATCTTTGCCAAAACACCCCAAATGGGGTCATGAAGAGTCAGATAGAACTAAAAGAACCAAGGAACAAGAAAATTCCCAAACTGAGTGGCATCCCTTCTAATAAAAGATAGCATTTTCTTGATATTTGAAGAACATGGTATCATTAAAATAAATTACAGACTGAAAATAATTGGAAAATACCTAATATTTTAAAAACTTTTTTAAAAAATCCACCATACAGTAAAAGAGCCAATCTGTATTTGGGGAGTGATTAATAGTATGCACACAGGCGAGCTGAAGAAGGGTAAAGTACAAACAAGTGAGGGGTCAGGGAAAGTCTCTCCCAGGAAATAGGTCCTTGAGCTGACCCAAGATAAATTAGCAACAAATGGCAGGATGTACTTTAGGTGTTGGCAAAGATAGACAGAGCAACTTTAAATGAGGGAGGTTTAATGAAGTCAACTGTTAAAAACAAAACAAAACTGTTAGTTTTGAAAAAGTATAATATTTCCCAGAAAACCTTTTCTTTTAGTTAACATTATCAGGCTATTAAGTTGACCAATAGTTTTTCTGCTAATTTTGATAAACTAAAATTAATAAATGTGCCTAAAATAAATGAACTACAAATAAATACAGGTAGAAGAGCACTGGCCAGAGACTTGCTGCATCTACTCATCTGCAGATCAGGTTTCCTGAAATTCCTGGAAAGAAAAGAGCTCTGTGGTTCAATTGGGTTTGAATTTTCCGGCTCATGTACCAGTGCAATGCTGCAGCTCTAGCAATAAAGACCAGTACAGTAACTAGACAGTACTAGATTTGGAGTCAAACACTTGGACTCCCTCCCACTTACCTGTTACTTAGAACCGTGCTACCTTAGTCAAGACATTTAACATTTATGTGCCTTAGGTTTTTCATTTGTCAAAAATAAATGGGGTTGATTCTGGAGAGCAATTTGGAACTATGTCCACAGGGCTATAAAACTGTGTATACCCTTTAACCCAGCAATACCACTACTAGGTCTGTATCCCAAAGACATCAAAACAAAAAGTGAAGGAACCTATATATGCAAAAATATTCATAGCAGCTCTTTTTGTGGTGGCAAAGAATTGGAAATTGAGCAGATACCCATCAATTAGAGAACGGAAGAAAAAACTTGTGATATATGATTGTGATGGAATACTGTTGTGCCCTAAGAAATGAGGGGCAGGATGGTTTCAGAAAAATCTGGGAAGACTTAAATGAACTGAAGTGAGCAAAGTGAAGTGAGCAGAACCAAAAGGACACTGTACATAGTAACAGAAATACTGTACAGTAGTCAACTGTGAATGACTTAGCTATTCTCAGCAATACAACAATCCTAAACAATTCTGAAGGACTTATGATGAAAAAATGTTCTCCACATCAAGAGAAAGAACTAATGGGGTATGAATACAGATCAAAGCATACTTTTTTAAACTTTATTTTGTCTGTATTTTCTTTCATAACATGGTTAATATAGAAATATGTTTTCTATGAGTGTACATGTATAATCTATATTAAATTGCTTGCCTTCTCAAGGATGGAAGAGGAGAACAAAGAAGAAGAATTTGGAACTCAAAATGTTTTTTAAATTATTGCTAAAAATTGTTTTTACATGTAATTAGAAAAAGAGATAAAATAAAAATTTTAAAAATAAATTGGGTTGGATAAGATAATAATCTTTAAGGTCCTCTCCAGCTCCAAAGTAAAACTATGAACTATTTTCCCAATTAACCAAATTCCTGACATCTAGCCAACCATTTTAAAAATCAAAAACCACTGTAGTCATAGCATGGAAAACACAACCCAACAACCTCGTATTGAAGATTCTCCTCCTGGAGGTTTTAGCTGGGGACAATCCTAGAGGAGATGATGCTCTTACATAATTGGAAACCAATGCATACCCTATGCAATATAGTACCCCAGAGTCATTTCTTGGCAATGCTTGAAGTGCCTATTCAGTCACATCCAAGACCTTTTATTGGGCGCTAGATTTTTTCTGGGGCTGTGGTCTCAATAAAAATCCTGACCCCTTTCACATTTTATCTGCTCACCACCGTCTATGTCTATGTAGGCAAAAGTTGCAGGTGCATAAAAAGATCTTTTATACTACCAAGGTGAAGGAAGGAGAACTGGTCTAGGTTTCAGAGAATTTGGGAGCAAAACATCAGCTAAACTCAGTCTGACAGTGTAGTTTTTTTTTCCTTACAGATAGAAACCATCATTCACAGAGCTATCCTGTCTACCTTACTCAGGTTTCCCTCAAAAAATCAAATAATCGGACAAAAGCATGAGTCACCTTCACCAGGTACTGCCTGTTTTTATTGCTTTTAAAAATTTACTCTCTGTTCTCAGCTCTTTTTTCTGGTCTTTGAAGTATATTAATCACTTCTTGCTCAGGTCCAAGTAAGTGAGACCTGCTTCGTCTTAAGTCAGCTCTGCTGACCTTGGATAGAACTTTTCCTGCCTTCAAGTTCTCTTGCTTCCTTGACCTCTTAATAAAAAAGGCTTTGATCCAATACCGGCCCCTCTCTGCCCCCAAGTCAGATGCACCAGCTTGCTAAATCCCTTATTCTCTATTCTTTGAGTTTTCTCCAATTCCTGGCCTCAAGAATTCATCTTATCTTTCCCCATTTTTGCCCTTGTCTTTTTGTTGGTGATAGGGGCACTGCATTCTCCTTGCCCACATCCTACTGCCTTGCCCAGAACTGGCACTAAAGGACACGGGTTGTGTGTTGGCTGAATTCTGCTGGATGTTCTGCTCCATCTCCCCCTTTCGCCCCTACCCTAATCCAGGGCCCCTTGTTCTCTCTGTGCATTTTTGTTGATTGTTGTCATTCCTGCCTGGAATGTTGTTGATGTCTGCTTGTGGGAACCCTTCAGAACCCACCTCAGATAAACATGATCACTCCTTTGGTTCCTGATAGTACTGTTTATGCATCTTGCTTTTGCCCTTCTTATATTATTCCTTGATTGTACATTAGCCCCAAACTGCTGACAGCCTCCCTTCCTGTACCCGTATCTCCCCACCCCCTAATAAATGGTCAAGTCTTTGAATGCCAGGTTGAGGCTGCTTCTCATCTTTGTGCCTCCACTGCCTACTGTACAGCCGTGAATATGGAAGATGCACAAGGAAGGCTAACTGAATTAAACACATTCTGATCCACCATGGTACTGGACTCTGTGTCTATGCTATGGGCTTCCTCTACACATCTTCTCCTTTCTGGTTTCTGCCGGTTTAATCCTCTTCATTCTTCCTTTTACCAAGGCTTTTTTTTAAAAGGAGGGATTCTATTTAATAGACCGGTCAGATTATAAGAACACCTCAAAGGATCAAGTGAGATATGAATACGGTGTATTTACACAAACTAGAGATAATGGGATGAATATTTAGTAAAATGATAATGAAGCAGCTGGATGGCACAGTTGATAAAGTACAGGATCCAGAGTTAGAAAGACCTGAGTAGGAGAGGTTAGGTGGCACAGTGAACAGAGCATCGGCCCTGGAGTCAAAAGAACTGGAGTTCAAATCCAGACTCAGACACTTAACTAGCCCTGTGACCTTGGGCAAGTCACTTAACCCCAACTGCCCTACCCTCCCCCTCAAAAAAAAAGACCTGAGTTCAAATTCAGCCTTAGACACTTACTAGCTAGATGACCCTGGGCAAGTCACTTAACCCTGATTGCCTGAGTTTCCTCATCTGTAAAATGAGCTGCAGAAGGAAATGGCAAACCATTCTAGTATCTTCGTCAAGAAAACCCAAAATAGGGTGACAAAGAGAGTCCTACATGACTGAAATGACTGAACAACAATACCTTTTTTGCAATCAGTGGTATTACCACCGGACTATATGGCAAACTTTGCCTGTTGATAATCTGCTATATTGTTTGTCCATAGTAAACTTTAAATGGCAGGCACATTCAGCTTCTTTAGCTACCCAGTACAGGGTCCAAGGTTTCTTTTTTCCCTGCCAAATCAGTGTGTCCTTAGAAAACATCCATTGATTTTAATACTTTCTTACATGCAACATAATTAGAAAGGCAAAGGTGTTAAAATACATTATTTTGAAGCCAGTAAGAATTTTTTTAAATCCAGTTACTTTGGATGGTTCTCTTCTATTGATGTCAAACTAGCTATTCCTTTAGCTTTATGTTTATGCCTGATATTTATCACTTTAACTAAGATTTAAAACAGCAGTCACACAGGTGAATACCAGCTGAAAAATACTGTCCTTGGCTGGCAGTCACTGCTTTCCCCATGCCTTCTGGAACAATACACTATTAATTATAATTTCCAGACATCTGTCTCAATTGGTTCACTCATGCCTAGCAGAATTTATTATATGTAAATATTAATGCATTCTTTAGTCGATTCATGACCTTGTTGGTATGGCGACACATTTCCCTGCTGTAGATAGCAGCATCTCTGGGTCTTCTCGTCCTTCATGTCACAGGACTATAGAGTTCCAGCTAAAGGAATTTTGGAGAGTACCTAATCCCAACCCTTGACTTTTCACATGAGGAAACTGAGGCCCTGACAGGTGACTTATACAAGGTCACATAGGTCTTTCCACAAATCCTCTGGAGGATTTTTCCAATTTATTGAAAACTTTCATCTAGTTTTCTTATTTTTTTAAGTACAGCTTGGTTTTCTTTTGAAAAGCATATATTAAATTTAATATGGTAGTACCCATACTGCCTGGCTCATCTGTGCCCCTTCTGAACTTCCTCCTGTGTATTTTTGTGTTTCTTTGTTTCTGGTTTCTTTTTTTTAATCTAGTCCTTTTTAATTTTAGCACTATATATTAAATCAGCATATAATCACAAACTTAGTTGAGACAAATGCTAACCCCAATCATCATACAATTTAAAGGTCACAGGAACACAGATTTAGAGGTCATCCAATTCAACCCCCTCATTTTACAGATGAGGAAACAGAGTAAGTGACTTGCCTAGGGTCACACAAATAGTAAATGTCTGAGGCACAACTTGAACTCAGATCTTGCATACTCCAAATCCAGCACCCTATGCATCACAGTTGCTATCTCTCCTTTAAGATGAGGATTTTCCCTAAACAGACAACACACACTAGTTGCTGTCTGCTACAGGCATTTATTCAACTGCTCCAAATTATCTACATATGTCTGAAGGCTTCATTAATTGTCCATTTGTGGGAACAGTTCTTTATTAAGATTTTTAGGTTGGAAAAAATCCATTCATCTGATGAAACAAAGGTAAAATATAAGAGTCAGAGGTTCATTGTCAAATGTCAAATTGTTAGCATGAGAATGTGGTCCCAACAGTTTGAAGTTTCTTTGTTATCAACATGGGGAAGTTATATGGTAACACGTTCTATAACCTATGCTATAATGTTATTATTAATGACCAACCTTCAACTAGCTGAGTCAAATACCTTTTGGTATATGGCCCAAACCTCTGACTTTACAGATGAGGAAACTGAGGCCTTGAGAGGAGATTATTCAAGGTTACGCAGATCTTTCCAGAAATCTTCCCTAGAGGATTTCCCCAAAATATTGGAAACTTTCATCTAGTTTTCCTTTTTTAAGTATAGTTTGCTAACTGTTTTGAAATCAGAACATAGGTAACTTCCCAATCTACATATGGGATTCAGGAAATTGTAAAGCATTTTAGCTACCAAACAAAATTATGCACAATAACCTATTAAGGAAACAGGAGAAAATAATGCACTTTCTTAAAAGGGGGATAATTGAATTTACGTGTCTTTTCAAGAATAAAGTCATAACTGGACTGCAAGTTTAATAAAATTCAGTATTTTGAAAAGTCTTTTGCATCTTTTTCATGGTAGAAGACAAAACAATGCCTGTTTTCTAGTTCCACTCCAGCTTTTAATAATTTGATAATAATAAAAAATAATTAATTCTGGGCAGCTAGGTGGCACAATGGATAGAGTGCTGGGTCTGGATTCAGGAAGCCCTGAGTTTAAATCTGAACTCAGACACCAGCTGTGTGACCCAGGGTAAGTCACTTAACCCTGTATCCTTCGGTTTCCTCTTCTGTCAATGTACTGGAGAAAGAAATTAAGACCATGCTAATATCTTTGTAAAAAGATCCAAACAAATCCAAATAGGATCACAAAAGTTGGATATGACTGAAATGACTAAAAAAACCCAAAAATCATATAAAATGAGATAGTGATTCTGATCAATTTGAGCTCACCATACTAAAAAAGGGATCAAAACTGCATTCCAGACTCACTCTTCACCAGAAGATTCTACTCAGCTTTATTCTCAATTCTTGTCCCTTTCAGAAAAGTTATTACCAACAGTCTTATGGAAGGATGAGCCCAGACTTTTCTCTTGATGGTTTCCTTCCCTCTCATCCCCAACTCTCGAATTTTTAGGAGGACGAGGTGGAAGAGAAAGAGGAAGAAAGAAGAAAAGGAGAAAAGAAAGTGTAGAGGAATGGGAATGCAGGGACCACCTGAGGTATAAGATACATTTAACCACTTGAAGTACTTGTTTCCCTTGTTCTCTGGCATAATGTCTCCAGACCTACAGAAAGTATTCATTTTAGGGGTAGCTAGGTGGTGCAGTGAATAGAGCACCAGCCCTGGAGTCAGGATTACCTGGGTTCAAATCCAGCCTTTGACACACTTACTAGCCGTGTAACCTTGGGCAAGTCACTTAACCCTGATTGCCCTCCAAAAATAAAAAAGCAAAAAAGAGAAAGTATTCCTTTTAGGGGGCAGCTAGGTGGCAGTGAATAGAGCATTGGCCCTGGAGTCAGGAGGACCTAAGTTCAAATTTACCCTCAGGCACTTAACACTTACTAGCCATGTGACCTAGGACAAGTCACTTAACCCCAACTGCCCAGACTTGCCCCCTCCAAAAAGCAAAAAAAAAAAAAAAAAAAAGGATTCATTTTAGAGACCAAGTGCATCCACTGCTGCATGTATGGGAGGCATCCTTTCTTATGCTGCTAAGGATTCTTTCTTGCCCCTATACTACATGGATCTACAGAACAAGGTAGGAATACCTACCTCCTGCCAAAGTAGCTCTTGAGTCTTGAAGAGAATGCAGTACCCCACCCCTAAGCTTCTTGACAAGAAGCATAGTCTAAGATTGTCTGACAACTTGCCCAACACCAGATCCACCAAGCTCAATGGAAAAGTCCCACTTATGCCTCAAAAGCTCAGCAGCTGCCATGAACATCAACTGAAAATTCCACAGTCTCCCATTCCTGGGGTATCTCTCCACTTTGTGATAATAGACACCCTAACTAAAGTGACTCACTTCCTTTCCTGAGCTGGACCCCTACTAAGACCAAACAGATACTTTTTTGCTCTCTGGTCTCCTCATATCAGCTCCAATCAGATTCCCCAGGATGGGCCCCATTGACTTTCAAGATTAAGATTCACTCTGCATGGAGCCTAGCATCGCCAGGTTCGTTGGACAGACTAGGTGCATAGAGTTTATAGGGACCTGAACAATACATAAGATTCCATACCCCCTGCCAGGGCAGCTAGATGACTCAGGGGATAAAGGGTTGGACCTGGTGTCAGGAGGATCTGAGTTCAAATCCAGATCCAGACACTTACTAGCTGTGTGACCCTGGCTAATCATTCAAAATCTGTTTGCCTCAGTTTCTTCTATTATAAAGTGAGTACCCTAGAGAAGGAAATGGCAAACCACTCTGATAGCGTTGCCAAGAAAAGCCCCCAACAGGGTCATGAAGAGTCAGACATGACTAAACAATTTAACAACAAAAACCTCTTACCACCAAGATAACTGAATTGAGGAAAAATAATCCAATGTAGGAAAACAAAATAAAACAGGTTAGTGCATGATTAGTTCCTAAGACTGAGGAAAGGAATCGTCATTTAATTTTTTTAAAATACTACTATGGAAACTGGGTTTTTAGGTCCATACATACACTTTTATTTTGGACCTGTGATTTCCCTAGTATAGTCCAGAGGTGTCAGACATAAGGCTTACAGGACATATATGACCCGACATACTCTGGAAGGGGCCCAAACCAAATGAAAAACATAACTCCTGATTTTAGTGTGTTGATGTCTTAATATATACACATGTATGTATATATAAGGGAATGTATGTATATATGTTAGTGTTCTGTGTATATATACATACATATGTATATATACACATACACACGTATACATACACATATATACACTATGTATATAT
>CM053597.1:41600704-41648261 GCA_028646575.1 Pseudocheirus occidentalis | reverse complement strand
TAAGACCTAGAGAGAAGGGCACCAGATCTAGGACCTTGAGAGAAGGGTACCAGACCTAGGACCTGGAGAGAAGGGCGCCAGAACTAAGACCTAGAGAGAAGGGCACCAGATCTAGGACCTTGAGAGAAGGGTACCAGACCTAGAACCTTGAGAGAAGGGCGCCAGACCTAGGACCTGGAGAGAAGGGTGCTAGACCTAGGATCAGGAAGACCTGAGTTCTGAGACATTGTTTAACTTATCTGTAAAATGGGAACAGCTAGAAGGCAAAGTGCTGGGCTTGGAGTCAAGAAGACTCATGTTCCTGAATTCAAATCTGGCCTCAGACAGTCACTAGATATACATGATGTTTGCTTCAGTTTCCTCATCTGTAAAATAAGCTGGAGAAGGAAATGGCAAAATACTCCAAATACCTTTGCCAAGAAAACCCAAAATGGTGTTAGAAAGAGCTGTGCACTATTGAAACAACTGAACAACCCCCAAAACATGGGTAATAACACCTTACTTATTTCATAGGGACGTTGTGAGGTTCAAATGAGACAACACATATAAAGAAGTCTGCAAACCTTAAAGCACTATATATTAGCTATTTTTTCCAACATATTTTTCACCCAATATTAAAATAAATGTTGATTTTAATTTGGTGAACCTTATGTCTCTCATAGAATTTCTCTATCTCCTTATTCTCCGCACCAGATGTTGGCAGTAAAGCTGCAGCTATTTTCATGACAGTCTTTTTGCAAATGCTCATAAACCCTTTATGTGAGATGACTGAATGCTTCATGGAATTTTTCTGGTTGTTGCTTTTGTATTCATGATAAAGCCAATTCTGTCAACTTCATTTGCTCTCCTTAAGGAGAACCTGTGAGTGTTTCATCTGTTTAGATGGAAACTTTTTTTCATTTCCAAGTTTCATTTAAAATGAGAATGTCTGCAAACACTTTCACATTGTACAATAGTCTGGTTGTATAGAAGCGTTGTAACTAATGGGGAAAAAAAAGAAACAAAACCAAACATGGAAAAGAACAATAGCATGTGTTGCTTCAGTCTCCTTTTAAACTCTGGTCTTTCTAGATCTTCCTCTGAGTGTATGTATCTCCTTCTATTCTGAGACTTGTAGAGTTGTCTTTTAACTGTGCGTTGCTGAGAAGAGTCCAGTTTATCAAGGTTGGTCATCACACATATGATGTATCTGTGACTGTGTACAAATTTGCAGATCTCATACATGATTGTACGCCACCATAGGGGGAGGGAGAAAGGAGGGGAGGAAATCTGAAACCCAAGTGATTCTGTAAATGAATCTTGTAAACTAAAAGTAAATAAACAAGTCAATCAATTAAAAAAAATAAAATGAGGATGTCAAGATTGGTAGAATTTGGTTCCTGAGTATTATGTTTATTTATTGCTCACTACAAAATATCCCATATCCAGATGAACAATAGCTAAATTAATGTTTATATATGCTCTAAAGTGGAGATCTTATCTTCTACCATTTCTGCCTCTTGGAAATATAAGACTGAAGCCCATATTCTATTTTTCTTTGTTTTGTGGGTTGCCATGTCTGAAAGATCCATCCCTGAGTGGTCAGCCTACTACCTGTGATGGGCCTCTCCATACTCAGGTAGGCTGGCCCTCAGAAAGCAGGCATAATCTTATACTGAGACCATACTTGAACCCTTTCCAGCATGGTCAAATTTCCAGGAATTTATGATCTGTTGACCCCACCTTCAGGAACTTAGGGTCATTTCCATGCTATAATGAAGTATCCAAAGAGGATTTTACAGATGTGATTAAGATGACTTAAAAATTGAAGAAAGCCTGTATGAAAAGATGAAAATAGGAATGAACACATTCTAGTACTCAAGCTACATAGCAGTAAACAGTCACCATTCTGGGTGGCATACTTTCAGCACCCTTGGCAGAAGCCATCTTGAAAGAATTAGCTTTGGCTTCACCAGGGACTTACTTAGTTGAGATTTTTCCTCCCACGTGAAAAAGCTGAAGAAAAGAGAGAGAATATGTTTTACTTAAAAGCCTTTCTTTTCTCTATTCAAACTACTCTGCTTGTCTTCCAATTTACTGTAATTAGGCTAATGCAGTATTCTGAGGCGTGTTTTTTGATCGCTATTCCAAGACCTTCACACAGGCATGTTATGCCTGTTCTGCCTCATTTAGGAATCTCCTGACTATGCAGTAACATGAAAATAAATTGAATTGCGGAGCCTGATGAAGAGATGGTTGATAGGTAACTTAGTAAAGTCTCCACATCTTCAAAAGTAGAAGGAGAAAGGTGGGAACCTGAGGGATGAAGGTAGAGAAAGAGTGAAGTTCAAAGTGCCAAGTAATACTAAGGAGGGTGTGTGTGTGTGTGTGTGTGTGTGTGTGTGTGTGTGTGTGTGAGCTAACACAGGGAGTTTGCCTTTGAAGGGAAACAGTCTTTATATCTATTGGTTTTAAGGGACAGGACCCAACTAAAACATGTATCTTTGTCTGCTGGAAAAGTCCCATGAATATCTGTGTATTTGTCTATCCAACTGGATTCCATTGGATTTTAAGAGCTCCCTTTATGTTTGCATGACAATATCACCACACTATCTCCTGATATAATAGATTATAAATTCTTCTGCCAAACTACAAGGCATTTAAGATTAGGAACGACTTTTAATTAATTTTTTAAAATTGCCCACAGTGCTTTGAGTGTAGGAGGCAGTTAATGTTTTTGAAAGAATGAGCAAGTTTTATTTTCCTGTGGCAGAACCTGGAGCTTATTTATGTCATGGATACCTTTGCCTGTCTGGTGAATCCAATGGGCACCTTCTCAGTATTTCAGAACTCAGATGTTCCTGATTCCAGGCCCAGAACTAAGATTTATAAAGTTCTTTGCAAATCTTAACACACTATATAAATGCTAGGTATTGTTAATTTGACCTAGGCCAATGCTTCACTGTGGTATGGAAGGGATCCTGAGTCTTGGAAGTCCATGGCACTGTCTTGTAAGGTCTGGCAGGTTCCAGTGTGATAGAAAGTCTTTGGATCCAGGCCCAGCAATTGTCTCTGCTTTCTGAGAATTCAATCTAGCTTAGTATCTAGAAGCACAGCACCAGTAGGCTGATCATTCAGTAATGAAATATTTAGCTATAGAAGATGGCTTCTTAACCTGGGATCCATGGGTAGATTTACAGAAGATCCATGAACTTGAATGGGGAAAAAAAACCCAATTACACATTTATTTTCATTAATTTTAACTGAAATTTGACATTTCCTTCAATTATTATTTTTAAAGTATCATTATTCTGAAAAGGAGGCCAGCTAGTGGAGGGAATGCCTGGCCTGGAGTCAGGAAGATTCATCTTCCTGAGTTCAAATCCGGCCTCAGACCCTTAGTAGCTATGTGACCCTGGGCAAGTCACTTAACCCTGTTTGCCTCAGTTTCCTCATCTGTAAAATGAGTTAGAGAAGGAAATAGCAAACCACACCAGTATCTCTGCCAAGAAAACTCCAAATGAGTTCAAAAACTCCAAACTCACAAAGAATCAGACATGACTGAAAAAGGACTGAACAACGTGTTAGTCACTGTGCTAAGTGCTAGAGATACAAAGACAAAAAAAGAGTTCCTGCTTCTCAAGAAGTATCTCTAACCCAGTGAGGGAGACAACATGCAAACAATTATGTCTAAACAAAATATATACAGTTTCCTCTTCCAGAGAAGGCTCTCACGCCGCTGTTGCAGCCATGTCTCTTGTAATCCCCGAGAAGTTCCAGCACATTTTGAAAGTGCTCAACACCAACATCGATGGACGGCGGAAAATAGCTTTTGCCATCACAGCCATCAAGGGTGTGGGACGAAGATACGCCCACGTAGTACTGAGGAAAGCAGACACTGACCTCACCAAGAGGGCCGGTGAGCTCACTGAAGATGGAGCGTGTGATCACCATCATGCAGAATCCCCGGCAATACAAGATTCCAGACTGGTTCCTTAACAGACAGAAGGATGTAAAGGATGGAAAATATAGCCAGGTTCTAGCCAATTGTCTGGACAATAAGTTTCGTGAAGATCTGGAGCGACTGAAGAAGATTTGGGCACATCGTGGGCTTCGGCATTTCTGGGGTCTCCGTGTCAAGGCCAGCACACCAAGACTACAGGCTGCAGGGGTCGCACTGTGGGTGTGTCCCAGAAGAAGTAAACAACTTCACTGGCCTTGTCTGTTAATAAATAGTTTATAACAAATAAATAAATAAATATACAGTTTCAATTAATTTAATATTAAATTATTAATTTAAATTTAATATTAACCTATTAATTTAATGTAATATTAAATAATTAATTTAAATTAATTCATTATTAAATTGTTCATCTAAATTTATTTATTATTAATTAAATTAATTAATCTTAGAAAGAAGGTCCTAAGATCACAGGCTCCAACTGACATTCCAACCATCTAATGGAAAGGTCTTTCCAGAGAGCCAGCAAGGAAAAATTGCTCATTTTTAATACTGATGTTATGTGTATGTAAGTATATACACATATTTTTTCTGACTCTGCTCATTTCACTCCAAATCAGTTCATATAAATATTTCAATGTATTTTAAAATTTATCTTTAATCCTCATCCATATGCCAATTTGTTCTGTCATTCCCTAACTGATGGGCAGCCCTTCTGTTCCCCCCCCCTTTTTTTGCCAACACACAAAAATACTCTAAGTATTTTTATGCCCATAGGACCTTTTTTTTCTTTTTAAAAATCTTTTTGGAGGATAGGATCAGTAGAGCTATAACATTTTGTGTATCATTCCAAATTACTTTCCAGACAGTGGAATCTTTCGCAGCTGTGCCATCCACGCAACTCTTTTCCTTACAGATCTCCCAACATCTCTCATTTTCTTTTTTTATAGTAATCTTTATCAATCTGATAGATGGCATTTGAACCTAAGAATTGCTTTAATTTTTATTTCTCTAATGACCAAATGTATTTATAGATAGAAATATATGAAATATTAAAATAAAAGCTATAATTTCCCATAGATTCTTGCATAGATGGGCAAACATAATTGCCTTTTGTATATGGATGAAATATTATGATTTAGTATTTTTATTTTATTATATAAATTAGCATTTAAAATAATATATTGTGTTATAGCACATATAGTAACATATAGTGCTATAATAATAATCATAGTTATAACTGTAGCACTATAAGCATGTCAGCCACTATTACTACTACTACTATTAGAATGAAACCACATGGACTCATTCTCTAGAGATCTTTAAGATGATAATAACTCTCATTTAGGTAGTACATTGTGGTCTACAAGGCACTTTGCATATATTATATTGGACATTTGTTATCAGGTTATTATGATTTTGTTTGGACCATCGTGGCTAGAGTGCCATGCCTAGAGTCAGGAAGACTCATGTTCCTGAGTTCAAATATGGACTCAGACACTTACTAACTGGGTGACCCTGGACAAGTCACATAACTCTGTTTCCTCATCCGTATAATGAGCTGGAGAAGGAAATGGCAAACCATTGCAGTATCTTTGCCAAGAAAACCCCCAATTAAGTCACAAAGAATCAGAAATTACTGAAAACAACTCGACAACTGACGTTGCTATAAAATAGAAAGGCAATCTAGGTGATCTCCAGAGCTCATTTCAGGTTCTCTGATTTTAATATTCTCAGGTCTTTTTCTGTTTTGGTTGCGTTCCTGTCTAGCTAATGATTCCATCCTTTTATTCCCAGGTTTGTAATTGATTCCAAAGTGAACTGCTGTGAATTGTCATTCTCATATATGCACATATCTATTGCACAAGATCTCAGATGTTTTCAAACCATCTACCGCTTAATCCTCAATGCCATGAGATCAATAAGTTTGGAGCAGACAGGTGACTTCTGATGGAGGTCATCTAACACTTTGTATGTGAAGAAACTGAGGCCCAGAGAGATTTCATAAAGATAATACAGAGCAGATTCAGGATTCAGACCCAGGTCCTTTGATTCCAGATCCAATCACCCTTCCATTCAGTCCACTACCTCACCCTTGGCATTTTCCTCAAGTTTTCTCTCACCTCTCCATCTCTAAAATAACAGCTAGTCCTTGGTAACTTTCCTTTTAAAAATTATTTCTTGAATCACTATTCTTTCCCCCTTCTTATAAAATGCATGAGATAAAAAGGATTCTTTTACGTACATAGTGTCCAGCACACCCCCAGACACTTGATACAGTCAGTGATGGTGGTGATAATGATTTGGTTCTTTGTGTTCCTTTTTTTTTTTAGATGTTCTAAGCCACGGTAGACTTGTAGGTAGCTCTGCATTTCACTTTTAGAAACATTCAGTGGAGACATTGATAGTAAAAACAGAGATAATATTGTTTATTTCGGCCCAGAGAAATAACATACAAGGGTAGCAGTGGGAGGTCCAAGGTCAAATTGCCTCATGGAACTCTTGGGTTGGATAGGTATGAAATGGAGAGCAACAAAATAGACAGAAACTAGTCAAATGTTGAAGGTTATTCATGTTGATGTAGACGAGGTTATCATGAAACTAAAACTTTGCAAAATGCCTCTCTTTGTTTAGCCACACATCCAAGCATTTGTAAACACAATCCAAAAATGCCTCAAAACAATCTAATGCGGGCAATAGACTATTTCCTATAAGGCTCAAATTTACAATTCCATATCAGTTATCTCAAACAGTCATTCCCAGCCTTAATTTTAAGACCGTAATAAATTCTAGTTGATGGATTGATTGATTGATTGGTCCTATGATATTTTCTATGACTTCAAGGGATGCTATGAAATTATTATTATTTTTAATTAACTTTTATTTTTAGTTTACATCATTCATTTCCATGAGATTTTGAGTTACAAATTTTCTCCCCATCTTCCCCCTACCCACCACCCCAAAACAGCAATCCCGCTCCCTACCCCAGTGCTTGTATATCTTATTTCCCAATTGCATGTAAATAATAATAGTTATTATTATATACACACATATATACATATAAACATATATACATATTTAACATTTGATTTTAGAACTTAAAATTCCAGGTTCTTTCCCTTCCTCCCTCAACACCCACCCCCACTGGAAAGACAAGCAATTCAATACAGGCTGTACATGTGTAGTTATGCAGAACATTTCCACAATGGACATATTGTGAAAGACTGACTATATTTCCCTCATTCCTATCCCACCCCCCACTTATTCTATTCTCTCTTTTGTCCCTCTCCCCTTACAGAAGTGTGTGCGTCTAACAACCCTCCCTCCCAACCTACCCTCCCCTCCATCCTCCCCCTTCTCATCCCCTTCCCCCCTACTCTCCTGTAGGGCAAAATAACCCAATTTAGAGTGTACATCATTCCTTCCCCAAGCCAAATTCAATGAGAGTAAGGATGATCCATTCCCTTTCACCTTCCTGTTCTTCCCCTCCATTGTAACAGTTATCCCTTTCCTCTTCTATATGGGATGATTAACCCCATTCTGTCTCTCCCTGTCTCCTCTCATTCTATTCCTCTCCCACCTCTCAATTTCACCTTTTAAAATATCATCCTGTCCTACTCAATTGATCCTATGCCCTCTGTCTATGTATACATATATACACATACTCACATATGTATTCATACGCATATATGCCCTCCTATATAGATGTCTGTGCATGTATACATATATATACACAATTATATTCCCTTCACCTATCCTCATACTAAGAAAAGTTTCATAAGTTACAGTTACTGTTTTTCCATGTTGGAACGTAAATAGTTCAGCTTTGATAAGTTCTTTGTGATTTCTTTTCCATGTTTACCTTCTCATGCTTCTTGTATTTGAATGTCAAATTTTCTATTCAGTTCTGGTTTTTTCATCAAGAATGCTTAAAAGTCCTCCACTTCATTGAATGACCATATTTTCCCCTGAAACATTATACTCAATTTTACTGGGTAGGTGATTCGTAGCTCCCTTGATCTCTGGAATATCATATTCCAAGCCCTTCAATCCCTTAATGTAGAAGCTGCTAGATCCCAGGTTATCCTGATTGTGTTTCCACAGTATTCAAATTGTTTCTTCTTGGCAGCTTGTAATATTCTCTCCTTGATCTGGGAACTCTGAAACCTGCTATAACATTCCTAAGAGTTTTCTTTTGGGGGGCTTTTTCAAGAGGTGATCGGTGAATTCTTTCAAGTTCTATTTTGCCTTCTGGTTCTATAATACCAGGGCAATTGTCCTTGAGAATTTCTTCAAGGATGATTTCTAGGTAATTTTTTGATCATGGCTTTCAGATAGTTCAGGGAATGGGGCTGGACATTGTCACAACCTGGTCCCATGGTTTTCTTGACACCCTGTAAGTTCACCTTTGGAGTTTGGTGGGGTCAGATGCACTATGAATTAGGAAACTGGTAATAATAGTGTCATGAGACAAAAAGCACAGGCCAAGACTCATCCATCAAGCCAGAGGAGATAGACTGGTGGTGTTGCCTCTTCTGAATTTTTTGCTTTTTTTTTTTTTTTCCAAAATAGGGTCAATCACCGGCTACCAGACAAGATTAAGAGATTAAGAGCAATATAGTTAAGTCAGAAGATATATGTGTGCTAGAATAAATACCCAAAGTTGACCAGGAAAACAAATCTACGCCAATCCATCCTCTGCATGGCTACCAAAATCATCTTCCTAAAATATAGAACTGTCTACCTCACTTCCGTGTTCAAATCTTTAGTGACTTCATTTAGGATGAAACACAAACTCCTCAGCTCAGCATTAAAACGTACAATAATTTGACTCCAACTCACTTTCTCTACTTAATTCACACTATTCCCCTTCTTGCACTGAATCTTAAAGTTAAATGGGTCTTGTTGTTGATCTGTCCTTTTCCAAGAGAACCAATGACATCATCAAGTTGATGTTTTGGCTTCCTTGTGAACTGGATTTAAGTGAGGCAGAGTTGTGCAAAGTCATCAGCCTCACTCTCTCTTCCAGAGTCAATGAAATTCAGTGACAAAAGTTAAGCCAACTGGCGATGGCCTGGGATGCAGTAGATGACACTGGTCTTTCTAAATGAAAGCCCTGATTGGTCTGATTTTTACTTTGCTTTCCATTTCCTGCCTCTCTGTGCCTTTGCATGGGGGACTACACTTCCTCACCCTGGTGTCTCAGCTTCCTGAAAATATCAACTCAGGGGCTCCCTCCTATGGCAAGTTTTTCCTGGTCCTTCTAGAACAGCAGTTCTCAACCTGTTTGGGGGGAGAGGCTCAAACAACCCTTTCACAGGGGTCACAGGGATCACCTAAAACACATATTTCTAGTGGTCTTAGGAACCAAGACACCGCTCCTCTATCTGTCTCCAAGCGGGTCCACCCACATGCAGATATGCCCACATAAGAGTATTAAAGGGTAGCAGAATTAGGAAGGTTGAGAACCACTGTTCTAGAGAGTGATTTCTCCCTCCTAAAATTACTTATCTGCTTGACAGGTTATGTCTCCAAGGACATAATTGTACATAATTGTAGATCTGAAGTTGTAAGGAACCTCAGAGGTCAGCTACTCCAAATTCCTCCTTTAGCTGATGAAAAAACAAGCTCAGAGGTGGCAAGTGACTTGCTCAAGGTCCCACTGTGGCAGAGCTGGGATTCAAAATTACATTGACTTCAGATCAACCCTTTTTCCCCTGCCACATTTTCTACCCATTTTACTTTTGAAGCCCCTAGCATAATATATTGCACAATTCCACCACCCCTCCTCTGTATTTGTGATTTCACTAGGGTAAGGAACAGGAGGCATTTTTCTGCCAGTGAAGAGTGAAAACAATTCTGCAATTTACAATTTTAGTGAATGGCTTGGTGTACTATGGGATTAAGTGTCTAGCCCTGGGTCACAGTTAGTTGGTGTCAGCAGCAGGATTGTAATCCAAGCCTTCCTGATTTCTGGCTCTCTAGGCACCTCACCTGGCAAACAGATTTAATTGATTAAATAATTGACTTGCTTGAATTGAATGATGCATGACATTCAAAGGAATTGTCACTATAAGAATAATAAAAACTTTGCAAATGAAATGTGCCAAAGTAAACAGGAGTAATCAGTCTCTTTTGGACTTGACATTCTCCCAATATTTGCATGCCAGTCATTTTTTAATCAGATCACAAATACACCTTGTTCTGTGTCCATTGGTATCTCTGCAAATAATGCCTTAGGATAAGGAAGTCCTTCACATCAGCAGAAAATCAAAAGTAAAACTCATCTCCTTGAATTTCCGTTCTCCTGCTCAGTAATGCTGACATTTCTATGCTCAAAGGGCAGAGTTCGTCCACCTCAGTGTTAAAGGTTCAAATGGGGATACCTGGACTTGAAGTACTTGGCAGCAAAATTGGGGCAAAGGGCTATAAATGGAAGAAGTGGCTTTTTCTATCTCCAAATAAATTTGGACATCTGATTTTAATAAAAGAAAGCATTTCTTTTAGGTAAAATTAAATTATATTCCACCTAGGTTTCTTTTACAAGGCTGAACGCAATTTATAATGGAAAATAAAAGCTACTAGTAGATTTCCTCTCTTTCCCTCCCTCCTCACCTCCCTTCCAGCTTATTCTGTATGGTCTTTTAAACAGTGCTCCATGCCTGGTCACCAAGGGAGGACTATTTGAGGTTAATTTCGATTACAAATGCACTCTGATTACCCACCTATATGTAAACTGGAAATGAGCCATTTTATATAGATCCTATATATATGTATATGACAAGGTTGTATAAATATTAATTTGTGAAAGCCTCAGATTGCATGGAAGATATAGAATGGAGTCCAAGCTTGGCATCTAGGCATCTGGGGAAGGGAGAAATGTAAGCAACAAGACAGGATGAAGGGATATGTCAAGACATCCATGTAAGACTACTGGACTTCTTAAGTAGGAATCAGAAAAATATCCCTAGCATGGTTGGCAGAAATGAGTAAGACACATTTTTTTTTTAACAAATGGAGAATTGTGCCCAGATGACCAGAAAAGGAGCCTCTTTTCTTCACGGTTTAAGATTATTTAGAAAGGAGGCTGGTAGATTTGGATTAGAAACTGAGCAGATACAGGAAATTTTAACTTTGTAAGGAGCAGGCAGAAGGAAGACCTAGAATAAGAAATAAATGGACTTCACAATTATACTTTGTGGCAATAATTTCCTTACCTAGTGGGTACCCAGAACTCTAGTCTCTTATCTGCAAATGTTCAATTCCGTTTCCATTCGCATATCTTGCTTGCCACATCAAACTGAGCTTATCATCCTTCCAAAGCCAGTTTCCTTCCCAGCTGCACTGTCAGACACAAATCATCTTTGTCTTCTTTTTTCCTTTTCTCATTCATTTCCAGTTACTCAGTCCTGTCATCTTTTTATATTGGTACGCCCTCTCTAGTTCCTTTGAACATTGATAGCAATATTTATATTTTAAATATTTATATTTATCTACAGAGCTGCAAGTTATCTTTGAGAAAACATTTCTCCCAAACATTTCATTTTACAAGTGGGGAACCTGAAACTCGGAGGTCTCATAGCTGGTATACAGTACAAGGTGATTTGAACTCAGGTCTTCAGACCGCAATAAAGTACTTTTCCTACAATACCTAAATATGCTACATATTTAGGACTTAATAGCAGTGTCTATTTTAAGAATTTCTTTGATGTTCTGGGCTGTTTTATGCATATTAATTGTCTCTTCAACTAGACTGTATCTTGGGCAAGGACTAGCTCATACTTTCTTAGTATTTATCGTAGAACCTACCACAATGCTAAGAAACTAGTTATAAACATAATAGGTACTCAATATATACTAGACAGACCAAGTTGTTAAGTCATTTCTGGAACTTTAACATACCAGTTAAGTGAGACCGTGCTGATGACTCATTATTTAAGAGGATTGCCCAAGAGATAGAGATGTTAAAAATAGATATCTCCAGTCTTTCCCCCTCCTACCCTTGGGGAATCAACCCTCTTACATACAAAAGACCATCTGGTCCAACCCTGTAAGCTCAGCCACATGGGGAGGGCGAGGATGTGAGGAAAATGAGATGCCTCCCTCCCAGTTACTGTTCCAGGGTTTTGCCATACTTCCACAAAGCTCATCTATGTCACTGCCATCTTGGTCTTAAACATCTCTTAAAACATTTAACCTGTGACTCTCTGTGTTGTCATACAAATGCCCAAGTTTGTGTGAAAGAATTTCAGTAGACCATTATCTTAGTGCTGTATTTTTTCCCCTTGAAATCATTTTCACATCAAGAAGTCTTTAGGTATTAATAGGTGACATTTAGAAATATTGCTAGCACTCCCTGGTGGACAGCATAATTAATCATCTTGAGCCTTGCCAGCATCACAGGAGTTTTCATTTGGGTCAGGGTTGCTCTCAATAAAACTTGGGAATCAGATGATGCCTGAGGGAAAAGTAATTAAGAGAGGGTCCCAGCACTACCTACTTTTTTTCTTTCTTTGTATATTGTTGCCCTGTGATTTCTGGTTAACACCATAATTTGAGAAAGAGGACCTTTTAATCTAACACATCTGAACTCTCTTAAATTGTGGATTTGAGTTGATATTGTAGGGAATTAATTCCATGGAAGGCAAGTCAGTATTGAAACAAAAACAATAATGCAATTTTATATTTTTCAAAGTGCAAAAATAACAGAATTCTTTAACAACACTTTGCAGCAGCAGTGCAAAATATTAACAATACACCAAAGGAAGATTCAGTCCCATGATTCAGCATTCCTCTCCTGATCCCAAACAAATGAATGAATCTTGCTTTGTTTCATATTGTCACTTAGTTGGCCATAATAACAGAAGTTGAAAAGTAACAAGTAACAGGATTAAGTACAAAAGTAAACAAGGTTGTACAGCTTTGTAGGACCCAGTATGAGAAAAAGACAGAGTAGGGTTCTTTTATTTTGAACCAACTACGTCAGAATCTAAAATATTTTGATTGGGAACTGGCACACTTAGTTTAGGTTTGAACAATATTAGATTAGTCCAAGAAATGTTCAGTTTTTATTATAGGCTCTTATAGTTTACACAACAGTTATTTCAGGAATTCCCACTCTTTGGTCACAGCATCTTATTTTTTTTTTAAGCAAGGAAAGTCAGCTACTTTCTGAAGGAGACTAGAAATAAAAAAATAAAAGTGCTTAGACAATTGTTAAAAACAAACTAGCTAGCCTCAATACTCCCATAAGTTTCATAATGCATGGGACATTGGTAGATCTTCCTTAGGTGTTCCTTCTCTTCTGGAGACACTGAATTCTATCGTCAGAGATCCAGCTGTAGCAGATGAGACAGCCTACTGGACTTGCTTTCTGGCACTTACGGCAGAAGTTTATGGCTATTATTCCATTTTTAAACACAAGTACAGGAAATATTTGATTTATGAAATGCACAGAGTTAAAGGAGTTCACATGCGCTTTGCCCCACTCTGAACGTTGACCAGTGAAAAGTAGATGCCTTTCTGAGCCAGCAGCTGTTGGTGTGTTCCGTGTTCTTTGACCTTGCCATTCTGGAATACCACAATAAGGTCGGCATTCTGGATGGTGGAGAGGCGGTGAGCAATAACAATACAGGTCCGACCTTCTCTGGCCTTGTCCAGTGCTTCTTGGACCACCTATTCAGTAATTACATACATGGTTATTTGTAAGAGAAAAATAAATTCTAACTTTTAAATTCCTTCTCCTTCAATTTTCTTTCCACTTCATTTCCCTAACAAAATGTGCTTTGCTTGTGGTTTTGTGTCAGTGAGATGTAGGGCAGGTTTTGCAAAGCTAAGAACTGGGTAGGCAAAGAGATCATTTTATAGCTAGCATATGTGTCTTGTTTTTGTTTCCAAATAATACTTTATTTTTCTCAATTGCATGTAAAAAGAAATTTTGAACATTTAAAACAATTTTTGTCTTTCAAATTCTCTCCCTCCCTGTCTCCTTTCCCTTCCCTGAGACGATTAGCAATTTGGTTTAGGTTACACATGTGCAATCACAGCATATATATTAAAACTTGTTTATCACTCTTACTGAACTCATTCCACCATTAAAAACATTTATTAGAACATCTGTTTTCTGCATGTGCTACCATGTTGTGTCTGCATATGCATAAACCAAAGTTCTCGGAAACATTTTGGCTTGCCTTAGTGGCAAAGTACATAGGAGAGTTTGGATGCTTCAATTCTGTCAGGTGGTTTTTGAAGCAAGAGTCTTCTCTGAAAGACTGGGATAGTCCTTTGCTATTTGCGCATGTTATGGACACAGCTCAAGAGATTTATGTGTACTTGGTTTCCCTCCCACACAAAACAATAATAAAACAACAATGACAATTTTCAAAAAATGACTTCTCTATCCTTAGTCCTAAATAGACAGTAGTTTTGTGACTGTCTCATGCTCTCTATATTTTAGGTGCTATGTTGACTGACAACTAAGAACAGGAAATGAAGAATTTGTTGAACTCTTAAGGTAATGGTGTTGGGTGTAAGGAGAAAAGGAGTCAGTTACCAGTACTATGGTTCTCAACCTCTGATTTTTCCTGGTTCTACCGATTGATCATTTTAAATGGCAAGAATCTGCCTCCAAAAAAAACCCAACAAAAACAAACAAAAAAAATGGCAAGAAGATTCCTTTGATACCATCAGCGGAGGGAACTCCTGGTAGAGGTGAAAACACTTTTATCCTCAATGCAGAACGCCAATACATCTGTAACTTATACCTCGGTCCCCACTTTTTGGGATAATGAATATCCCCAAAGTGGTCACGTGTATCCAAATTCACACTATTTAAAGTCGTAGTTGTATAAAACTAGGGTCATAGGTTCTAGCCCAATGGAAATATGCCATTCAGATTTGAATAAGGTGACCACTTCAGAGAGATTAATAATTCTCATTAATGGGGACCCTCCCCCGTATAGTCTTAGAAAGCTGGGTGGGGCACTGAGTCATTAAATAATTGCAGCTACAGTATGTGCTATAGGTAGGAAGTTTCTGATTCCAAGACTAAACTTTTATAATCAGCTAAGAGGTACAGTGGGCTTGGAGTAAGGAAAACCTGAGTTCAAATCCAGACATTTACTGGGTGATCATGGGAAAGTCACTTAGCCTCTTGTCTACCTAGTCTCCTCAACTGTAAAATGGGGTTAAGAACAGCACCTAACTCCCAGCATTATTGTTAGAATGAAATGAGCAAAGTGCCTAGCAAGATTCCTGGCATTCAGTAGGTGTTTAATAAATGCATATTCTCTTTTGTTTCCTTTATGCTACCATTCCAGCCTCTATGAATGAGAATATACTTAAGCATTCATAGTAAAAGAAAGTGGGCTCTTTCAGAGCATGAGTACAATAAACCCATACCTTTTCACTTTCTGTATCCAGGGCTGAAGTGGCTTCATCCAACAGCAGGATCTGAGGGTTTCTGATGAGGGCTCGAGCAATAGCAATGCGCTGTTTCTGACCTCCTGAGAGCTGAGTTCCTTTGTCTCCCACCCTAGTTTCATATTTCTGTGTTTAAAGATAAATTTGGTTAATGTGAAAAATGTAGACCCTAGTAAAAATGAAAATTACCGTCTTGACAATGAGTTTGCAGTAAAAGAGACTTTGCTGCTTGAAGCTAAATTAAAATGAACAAATCATTTATGCCAAAATCAAATAAGAAGGAAACTTAAAATAAAAGAAATCAACAAGACAAGAAGAACAAAAGCATAGCTGAACTGGTGTACAAAGAGCTTTTTGAAAAGATCAATAAAACGAACAATTCAAATTTAATCAGAAAAATGGAGAACCAAAAAATCAAATGACCAAAATCTAAATTGAGAAAGGGACTGATCATAATGAATCAAGAAATTAAGCCACAGTGATTAAGGCATAGCTCACATTAACATGGTGTTTTCAAATTTACAAAATGCCTTATATACAACTTCTTTGATCCTTACACCAATGCTATTGGGTGATTTTATTGTTTCTGGTTTAAAAGGAGGTCAAGTGACTTTAAAATGTATTTACTGTGATCAATAATAGTTCATCTATTTATACTATGAATTCAAAGACTGTTTCTACTGTTCACCTATTATTAATCCTACCAGTAAGAAAAACTAAGTCACATGACTGTATCATTGGATATACTTTAATAAGAATTAAAGCGTACATTTATGTCGGAACCAGGATTTATAGGAATAGAAAGATTTTTCCTTAATGTAATTAGATATATCTTCTGTATTTACAGGAAATTTGCCTTATCTGCAGATGAGTGCTATCAGGAAAAGTTCAAGTAAAGTGAATCTATTTAAAACTGGGATCAAAATTTTTGAGTAAATAGTGAACTTGAAGTTCACTTGAGACCAAATCATGAAAAAGTAAAAAGTCGGAAACTTCATTTCATCTTATTTAATAAAATACATTAAGATTGCAAGTTTATACTCTTACAATGAGCAAAGCATGCGTGAATAGATAGTCTTCACTTTAGGCTATACCTTCAAAGCACAATTATAGAGAGGGTTTGATGGCCAGGTGGCACAGTGGATAGAGTGCTGGGCCTGGAATCAGGAGTCTTCCTGAGTTTAAATCCAGCCTCAAACACTCACTGGCTGTGTGACACTGGGCAAGTCACTTGACCCTGTTTGCCTCAGTTTCCTCATCTGTAAGATGAGCTGGAAAAGGAAATGGCAAACCACTCCATCATCTCTGCCAAGAAAACCCCAAATAGGGATGAAAAGTCAGACATGAGTGAAAAAGAACGGACTGGGAGGGTCACTGGAACAGAAATTTTTGAAGGTTTCATCAATGTTTTCCAATAAAATCATAACCAGCAAGAAACAACCAAAAAGGGTGGCAGGATGGATCATGGTGTTAATCAGGGAGGGATACTGGAATGGGACTCATTTTTAAGTGATAACCTTATTAGAGATTTTTTCGGTTTGTTTTATACTGATCCTGGTTTCTTTGTCTTTGCCATTTTGTAGGGAGGGGTTGTGATGAAATCCACTGATGAAAACCTTGCCTCAGAGTCAGAAAGGCTGGATTCAAGAACTGCCTCTTAAACTTTCCGGATTATGTGACTCTTGTAGGCAAGTCACCTTCCCAATGCCTTAGAAGCAATGCTTTAAGACTGAATTGTAGGAGAGCTATTGATGGATGTGAGAAGAGAGAACTTCTTCACTAGGAGTTCTGGTTACTGGTCAGTCAATAAATACTTAAGTGCCTCCTCTGTACCAGGCACCAAACAAAATTACAGATCTAGTTAAAAATAAAAGAAAGGCTGTACCTACAAGGACTAGAATACTGAATATCCTCCCTCTATCTGAAATAAACACCTAGCTAGTATCATACGCAATGGAGAATTAGAAACATATGTACAAAAAGACAGGGAAAGCTGTTCACTGACACCATTATTACCCTACATAGTTTTAAGAATGCTAGCTATAGCTAAAAGGGAAGAAAAAATAAATGGAAGGAATAAGCATTATCAAAGAAGTTATCTCTCTATGGTGAGGATAGAAAGGGATAATTAGAAAAGCTTAAGAGATTCAACAAGGAAGTTAATCAAGGCTTTTGAAAGATATCAGGACATATAATATAATGCCCCTCCACATTATGTATCACTAAAAGAAACCAGAAGAGATTAATAGGAAGATAAATATAACTTATAATTACTAATAAAATATATTGAGTCCTTAAGCATATCAAAGCATGTATATGAACTATATATGTATAAGATAACTATAAAAAACAATTTTAACATAAATAAGGAATTTAAAAATATCCCATTTGTGGCTGGATCAAGACAGTATAGTAAAATGTCAATATGACCCAAATTAACTTATAATTTGATGCAATATTAATAATAGACCATGGAACTTTATGGATTAAGTAAACCCTAACAAAATTTTTATCATAGGCTGGCATGAAATAATGAAGAGAGCCATGTATAGAGTGTACAGTAAAAGCAATAGTGTTTTAAGTACAATTCTGAGCAACTAAGTCATTTTGACTATTATCAATACCCAAATTAACTACAAAGGATCTATGAAGGAAGATGCTATCTATATCCAGAGAAGGGACTGATCAGTAGAAGTAGATTTAGAATGATTCTACATATATGTGTATATACAAACATATGTACGTGCACATATATATACACGCACACACACGCACACACGCACATATATATAGATACACACACATACTTGTTGTGTCTAATGGTAGCCATCTCTGAGGCTTGGGGGAAGGGAAGAAAAAAATAAATTTTCATGATAACTGTATTACAGATTTAAAAGGAATAGCAAACTGTATACAACAGATTTACAATTGCATGTGCAATCATCTTTTTCTATTCTCTTATGTTCTGGAAATGCTTGTTTTATTTCATAAATTAAAAATAAAATAAATAAAATTTTTAAAAGGAGAGATTAAGTAGACAAGAATGTTTGAGGGGAATTATATGGGAGAAATGAGGAAAGGAGACATGCATCACCAGGTTTATTTCAAATTATACTGTAAAGTAGGTCACTATCAAAATAATTTGTTGTTTAAAAACCAGATGAATAGAAGAGCTAATCCAGAATCTGAGCCAAAGGAATATAACCACTATGATCACTAATCAGTGGCTAAGCCCAAGATTATAATACCAACACATATTCAACAGCAAAAGAAGGATGCAGTCTTACACACATAAACCAGGTTTTTTAGATATTTCAAAGGTGAGTTTTAGTTTTTCTCCTTGAAATCAAGAATGTGACAAATACAATAACATTTTTTTCTTAATTTAAGCAGAGCAACACTTTAAAATGGCAATAAGCAAAGTCCATTTTTCTCACCACTTGACGTATTGAACACACCCCTAACATAGATGCTACAGTGGAAAGAGCAATGGACTTGGAGTCAAGAACTGAATTCAAATACAGTCTCACACAGTTACTAGTTGTGTGACTTTTGGCATGTGGCTCAAACCTTGTCTGCCTCAGTGTCCTCATCTGTAAAATAATTAGATTAATGGTACCTATCCCTTAGGAATAAAAATCATATAATATTTGTAAAGCACTTAGCAAACATTAAAGTCTGATGACATCACTATTGTTGTGGTTGTCATTTTGTAGGGGAGAGACAGAATGACTAATATACAATTCAAGAATTTCATTGGAATTGATGTCATGTTACCAGAGCTGGAGAAAGGTGATCAGCACACAGGCTGGATGTAAAATGGATGAGTTCTGATGTGAAGTATGGTTGGAAAAAACCCACTTTGATGAGAGCATAGATACTTTCAGGTATGTACAACTGAGATTGTGTGTGTGTGTGTGTGTGTGTGTGTGTGTGTGTGTGTGTGTGTGAAAATGGCGGAGTAAAACCTCTGTGTGGCTCCGGCTCCCACCACCTCCAATACATGTAAAAAATATATACAGTACAATATAAAGTCCAAATACAAAGTAAAATTACCTAGTAATTGTGTCCGTAGTTCAAAGAACTGTTGTTTTAACTATCACCACAGGGTGGTGCTCTTGGCATTGTTAAACTTAAAAAGCATCCTGAAAGAATTTTCTTTCTTTAATGACAGTCTCTCTTTGATTATTCCTAGCTGTACTCAGCCATGAGAAGCTGTAGGATGTGGCAGAGAGAAGAGAAAGGGTCTCAAGCAACTTTCTGAGATGCTTATTTGCTGATTTCCATTGATGCAAGAAGCTTCCACCCTGGAGTTCCCTACATAGATGAACGCTGAGGTATAGACCATTTCCTCCTCATCCCCCATCCCCAAATCCCCACCTACTCTCTATTTTTTTTTCTTTTTCTGGAGGGGAGAAGGTAGGGCAATTGGGGTTAAGTGACTTGCCCAAGGTCACACGGCTAGTTTTTTGTGTTGTGTCTGAGGTCATATTTGACCTCGGGTCCTCTTGACTCCAGGGCTGGTGCTCTATTCATTGCACCACCTACCCGCCCCCAGCTGCTCTATTTTTAAGTGGTTTTAACTGACTAGGAAATGTCACGTGGGAACTCAAATTTGGAAAAGTAGAATCCCCTCTCTTTGGCTTTCAAAGCTTATACTCCCAGAGCAAAAGGAACTTTAGAGACTATCAAATCCAACCTTTTTTCACATGAAGGATCTGAGGCTGAGAGAAGCACAAAGGATCTGAAGTTTCGTGATGCGACCCCTCACGCTGTAAGAGCCCCAAGGAGGTTAAGTGTTGGTATCTAGCTTCTCTTTGTGGTTTTAAAGGGCAAGAAAATGACTTACATTGGGGAGTGTCTCAATGAAAGGATGGATGTTGGCGGCTCTGGCTGCGTTCACAATCTCTTCCTGTGATACCACCCGGCTGTTGTTTCCATAGGCGATATTCTCTCCGATGCTGCAGTCAAACAAGATGGGCTCCTGGGACACGATGCCAAGCTGAGCCCGGAGCCACTGCACATTCAGCTTCTTGACATCTTGGCCATCAACTTTCTGAAAGCAAACGTTCAATTCATCCCAGAAGCATTTATCAAGCCCTGACTAAGTGGTAGGCTCCGGAGTTATCGAGATTAAAATGAAACCTTTTCTGCCCTGAAGGAGCTTGTATTCTACTGGAAGAGATTATATGCACACAGACAAGTCCTTACAGGATATATACAACGTAGGTACAAAGTAATGTTGGATGGGAAGGTGAAAAAAACTTCCACAATCACAGAGATGGGATTGCTTGAGCTGAATCCTGAAGAAAACTAGGAATTCCAAGAGATGGATGTGAGGAGAGCAAGTGTGTTCAGGCATGAAGGACCAACACTATGATGGCCCAGGGAGAGAAGAAAGAGTATCATGTTTGGGGAACAGTAAGAAGGGCAGTGAAGACTGCATACTGACAGAGGGGAAGAAACATGTCATTAACCTTGGAAAGTCCAAACACAAAAAACTGTGCCCATTTAAAAAAATTTCTAAGACCAAGTTTTATTTCATGTATAGAATTACTGAGTTATCACCAATTTACCACCATGTGTTGGAATAACAGCATCTTCCTTGGTTTCCTGAAGTTGATTGAAAATGAATCTCAGGTGTACAGAACTTAAAAAAAGTAGCGATGGTGTTTACTATGCTTTGACATTGGTTCCCAACTTTGTGGATCCCAACACCTGGAATGGATACATCATGGTGCCCGGGTTTTCTTATATTTCAGTGTCAGTTTGTTTGGGGGGGGGTTGGCTAGGGAAAGGATGGTGTCCATAGATAGCTCATTTGATCTCCATGCCAGATTATGTCATACAAAATATCATGTAAATACTATGCATTGTAAGTCTACAAGCCAAGTCAATAAATATTTTAAAGTACCTACTATGTGCAAAACCCTGGGGATAAAAAGCCAAAATTGAAATATACCTTGCTTCCAAATATACCCTATACATGTGTCTTCCCCTACATTTCACTGAGGAGAACAACACATATATAAACATGTATATGTGAGAATAAATACAAAATAAATATGAGATGGTTTAGGGAGGAAGAACACTAAAGATAGTTGGCAGGAGGTGGAGAGAATCAGAAAAAGGCTTGCCACAGAAGAGAAAGTATATGAGGTAGCACAGGGGTTCTTAACCTGGGGTCCGTGAACATTTTTAAAAAATTAAAAACTGTATTTCATAATTATTGTTTCCTTTATAATAAGACACATTTTACTTTATGCATTTAAAGACATTCTTCTGAGAAAGGGTTATGGGCTTTAACAGATTGCCGAAGGGAATCCATAACATTCACACACACACACACACACACACACACACACACACACACACAGACACACAGACACACACACACAATTTAAGTACCTCTGAACTAGTTTATTTCAAAGGCAGAACTTGAATCTGACTCTTTGCCCTCTAAGGGCAGAGCTCTCTCCCATCTGTCATACTACTTCTACTCACCGAAGGTATTTATCAATGTTCATTGAATTAAAGGCTACCACCCTAGTACGGTGCCTTATCACTTCAGAATTGCCTTCTCGGTCTTCTGTCTCTCCTCCTGCTAATCCCTCCGACCCTTGCTGCCAAACCGATCTCCTTAAAACATTCTTTTGCACATTTTAAGCTTCTTGTAAGGCCATTTAGTAGCTCTCCAGGGTTCTCTACAACACACCCCACATTTCCTGACTTGTCCCTCCAATTTTTCTATGATCTGACTCCAAACGATCTTGAGAGGCAAGTCTGATGGTGGAGAAGAGAGCATGGGGCTGGAAAGAGCCGACTCTGCCACCAATTAATTACTTGGGTGACCTGGCTAAGTAATTTCCAACACCAGGAGGCTTTATTTCCTCTATGCAACGAAGAGGATGGATTAGATGATCTCTAGGGTCTCCCTTGGCTCTAAACCTTGGATCCTAAAATCTTTTCCCATCTTGTGAGTCTGAAACCACTCAGTAAGAGACTGTGGGGAACCAGAGGTCTTCTGCCACAAAACACGGCACTGAAAGCTGGCTTGATAAAAGAGAGGACCCTTGAATGGAGACACACAATTTCATGGTTTCATAGGACATGTTCACTTACCACCTGTCCAGCCAAGGGATCATAGAATCTCTCGAGGAGTTGTACCACGGTACTCTTCCCACAACCGCTGCTGCCCACAAGAGCCAGGGTCTGACCCTTCTTCACCTCCAGGGAAAGCCCTTGAAGCACAGGGATGTTAGGTCGTGTAGGATAGTTAAACTTGACTTCATTAAGTGACACATTCCCTTCAAACGTTTTCTAAAATCAAAATACCATTAAATTAACTATATGATGTGCAAAAACAGGCCATGAAATGAATCTTTCTCCAGTACCTTGTGAAAAGCATTTTTTTTACTGTTCATTTTTGGCTTTTTCAAACATGCTAAGACTCAGTAAGTTCAGGTCACCCTTTTATAACGTGTGTGTGCGCGTGTGTGTGTGTGTGTGTGTTTTGTTTGTTTGTTTTATAAATTAAGGCAAATCAGGGGCAGGTAGGTGTCACAGTAGATAGAGCACCAACCTGAGTTCATATCTGGCCTCAGACACTTACTAGTTGTGTGACCCTAGGTAAGTCACTTAACCCCAACTGCCTCCAAAAATAAAGAAAGAAATGAGCAAATAAATAAAGGCAAACCATGTCCCCTAAATAATATAGTCAACAATAAACTCTGATATGACAGGGTCTGTTGCCTTTAAGATACGTGTTCTTCCTGATGTCAGTGTAATAAAAATACCCTACATGCATTAAACACGCATAAATATTATACATTTGTATAATGCTGTATCTTATTATAGAACATTTTTACAAATATATTTTATATACAAATATATTTTGTGCAAATATATATTTTATATTCTTATGTAAAAATGTTTTCATTTGGTGTTCTATCAGCAACAAATATTAAAAGCATGTTCCATTGATTTCTTATTATAACTCAATTCAACAAATATTCACTAAGCACCTACTGTCTACAAGGCACCTACTGTCTACAAGGCACCTGGTCTGGGCACTGGGGAGACAAAAACAAAAATGAAAGCCTTTGTTCTGGAGGCAGTGGCAGACTTGAGTGACCATTGACCACTGGCAGAAGGAGCTTGAGGGTCTCACTAATTGCTAGGGGGAGGCATTGGAAAAGTCACAGGTGTGGGGAGAGCCATTTTTAAAAGCCTGGTATTTTTTCCTACTTCCGCCATTTTACCATGTAATCCAAATTAGCTAATGAAGAATCAATATGCAAATCATAAACTCCAAAGGTGAAACTGACCGGCTTCTGTCCCTCCTCACTGTAGCTGTCTATCGAAGGTATCCGTTCCAGGAGCATGATGATGTGGGATGCTGATATTTTAGCTTTGGCATAGTCTGGTGCAAGTGAACTTGTCTGTCCCAGTGCCATGGCACCAAATACAACAGCTGAAAATACCCTGGGAAAAAAAACCCAAAGGTTAAAAAAGTCATGATCACAGTAACTTCAGCTTAAAGTTTCTACAATAGGTCTAATTATTATAGAAGTTTTAAAAAAAACAAACCTCTCTCCCTTTGCCAAAATCCTATTTGTGAATTCTATAATCATCATACCTTGTATCAATGGAGGGGAGAGAAGAGTGACTCTCATGGAGATACTCATGCTTTCTGTGTTTCATATCAAAGTTTTCTAGGGATCATTTTAATCTATAATCATTTCATCTATACACAAAGGAGCTGCACAGGCTCAGTTAACTTAACAACAGTAAAAGCTAGACATAATATTTTCAAAGTACCATAATGTTATTTCATTTGATCCTTACAATAATCAATCCTTTAAGGTTTAATGATATCACTGCCCTCACTTTACAGATGACAAAACTGTGATTGAGGCTAAGTGACTTGCCCAGAGTCACACAGTTAGTAAGTATCTGAAGCCAGATTTGAATTCTGATTTCCTGACTTCAAGTCCAGTTCAGTCACCTTGTCTGACCTTTATCTGATACAAGAATACTTTCACTTTCACCCAGTGTGAACATTCCTGGGGAATGGTAGACTGTTGTCACAGCTTAACAACAACAACAACAACAACAAAATCTTGCCTTTTGTTATTTTTGAGGCAATCAGGGTTAATTGACTTGCCCAGGGTCATATAGTTACAAAGTGTCTGCAGCCAAACTTGAACTGAAGTCATTCTGATTCCAGGGCACATGCTCTATCCACTGTACCACCCAACTGCCCCTTACTCACTTCTAAGGAGAAGTTTGCCTTCTTTTCATTTCCAGACATTATTCCTACTTTTTGCCCTCTGGACCAACAAAGGTTTCTCTTCCATAGTATATCCCTTTAATGTCTCATGTCCTCTATCATTCCCCTTCCCTTTCCCCATCTCAACCTTTTCTAAGATAAACATCTCTCATGATCCTACTAGCCCTCATATACATGGCTGTGAAGTTCCTCATCATTTGGTTTCCCTCCTATGGATATATCTGAGTTTGTCAATGTCTCCCAAGCTGTAGTACCCAGGACTGAACGTAATGGTCTAGATATGATCTAAGTAGTACAGAACACAGGAACATTATCAGTCCTGTGATCTGGAAATTTATTTCCATTAATCCAGGCTAAGATTACATTATCTTTATTAGCAGCAGAGGCACACTGTAGGCTCTAGTGAGTTTGCTGTCAATTAGCTTCCTGCAAAGCCCAGTCATTGTTATATTAACCACTCTCAAGCAAGGTCTATCCAGTTCTGTACTTGGATAATTAAAATTTTAAACCTAAGTGCAAGAGTAGCAAAAGCTTCAACTGAGTCAATGCTTTTCCACAGAGAGAAGAAATACATAAATGATCTTATCAGAAACTTTATGGCAAAAATAACTCATTTTGATTTTCCCTAAGGCTTACCCAAAGAATCTGCATACTTTTTGGTGGACACATATAAAAAAGTTTCATTTCTGCCAAAGCTAGAGCTGAAATTGATCCGAGTCCAACTGTTCCAATCCTATCCTTTCGTAGTTGAAGGAAATAAGGCTCAGTGTCTATTCAAGAGTCACACAAAGACTATCAGAAATGAGATTTCCAGCCAGGCTTTTCTGATTCCTAATCCATTATTCTACCCATGATGCCATGCTATCTCTCATTTAAAACTTTTTCAGAATCCTCTCCATCCCTCAACTCTTTCTCTTCATTGGTAGTACCTCCTCCCCAATATCTAATAATATTAATTTTATATATGCTTATAGACTAGCATGTTATCTTCTCCCAATAGAATGTAAGTTTCTTTAGGAGAGGGACTATTTCATTTTTGTGTCTGTAGCCCTACTTTCTAGCACAGAGCCTGGCATGTAGTAGGCACTGGATAAATACCACCCCATTGATTGATAGTACTATATCCACAAACATGGGCAAGTCAATGGGCCCCAGTGACCTCATGGGTAACATGAAAAATTTGAATGAGATGACTTCCAAGGTCATTTTACAACTTTTAATTTTCTTTTTTTTAATTTATTTATTTTTAGTTTATAACACTCAGTTCCACAAGTTTTGGGGTTTTAAATTTTCTCTCCCTCCCTCCCCAAGATGGTATGCAATCTGATATAGGCTCTACACATACATTCATATTAAACATATTTTCACATTAGGCACTTTGAAAAGAAGAATTAGAACCAACAGAATGAACCTCTATTTAACAACCTTTGATCCTATACTATGGACCTCTGTATAGGTCTGCTTGTCAAACTTTACCGTTCCCATTCTGTGTTCCATCGATCTAATTATAGTCCTTTAAAGGGGATGTCTGAATTTTTCACCCATCTTCAGGTATTCTCCAAAGGGATGAAGACCCTTTGAGAATCTCAAGAAATCTCACTTTCGTATATTTTTTCTAAAGTGCCTAGAATTAGCGTCCCCATAGACACACCTTTGATACACTACCGAAATAAATTCTATGTGTCTTGATTTCTTACATTTAATTCTAGAACACATCACAGGTCAAATGCAGAAACAGACGGAAACACTTACAAGAGAACATCGGAAAACTCCATATATCCACGTACCACCAAGAAGGCACCAAACCGGAAACAAGCAGCATAGGAAAAATACATCATTGCTTGGGTGATAGCAAAAGTGATGCCAAAGATATGGGCTTTCTTCACAGAATTTCTGAAAGGAATTAAAAAAGGAGTCACGATATTCAGGTAGGAACAAATAAATGTAGTGTAATACTGTGCTTATTTTAAATCAATGATATTAATGAGACAGAGGTGGTAATGATATGGGTCATTATGTCCTCTATCGTTCCCTGTTCATTCTTCTTATCCTAAAGGGAAAGCTGTCCTTTTCAGAAGCAAACCAAAATGACTCGTCTTGTCTTTTTTTTCTTTTTAACAATTCAGTTAATTCTTACTAAGTGACTGACTATTTAATCATCACTAATTGAATTCAAATCAGGTCACTGATCTCTTGAAACTTGCTACACTTCTTCCTCTGCTGATCTGCTCCCTCTTCTGCCCTCAACTACCTTGTATTTATTCTATATATAGTAGTACACGTACTTACTGTCTCCCTAGTAGAATATAATCTCCTTGAGAGTACGGAGTATTTAAATTTTTTGTATTTGTATACCCATCCCCTGGCACAAAGTTGGAGTTTAAAATGCTTGCTGATTGCCAAGGAAAAGAGGCACTACTAGTTGTGACGGGAGGAAAAATCTTTGAGGGGAAGGGAAAGTATAAATACTCAATGGAGAAAACAAGGTTAGGAGAGAAGATGGAGGAAGTGAAATGGGTGGCTAGTGTCAAATGTCATTTGTGTCATTGCTACCATAGGATGCTGTGACTGGAACTAATGCTTTTGAGGAGCTAATGGGTTTCCATGAGCTGAACAGAAATTCTTAGCCAGAGATACTGAGGGAAGAGCAAAATAAAAGTGATATGATGGAATGATACCCAATCATCTCAGTTATAGCAATTAAGATCTGGCCTACAAGGAAAAACACACATACATATACAGCAACAACTGATTTTTGTGAATTAAATAAAGTCAGTTTGAAGAGAGTCCTAATTAAAACACCGATGGTATAAGCAGCAAATCACTAATAAGCCCCTATTCTAGAGGCACAACTCTTTGTCCCATAGAAAAAAATATTTTAAAATGGTTGTAGTAGTTGAAAGAAAACCCAACTTTTCTCCCTGTTACTCTCCTTACCTCCACTCCATTTCATGATTCATTACCTGTATGGTCCCAGCAAGCTCTCTTGATACATATACTCAAACTTTTTCTCCTGAGTCAGAGAAACAACAGTTCGGAAATTTTCTATTGCTTCAGTAGCAATCTGCACAAGAGAACGTGAGAGAGGCAAAGGTGAAGCTCTCTAAATCATCTGCACCTTATACTCACGGACTCACTCCAGCATTCATCCCACTTTTACTTAATTGACTTCTTAAATATGGACAATGCAATTCGGCCTCATTTGATCACTGAATCACAGAGTTAACTGACTAAAAGAACACCCCAGCTCCTAATCAAGCTGAGCAGGAGTGAGGCAATCCCTTGTTACCCATCATGCAAAGAGCATATTGGTAGAGAGAATGCAAGAATGTGTTCTTGTATGAATGTATGAAGGATGGAATTGGATTGAGTTGTGAAGAAGATTGATATTCTTCCTTCCTGCTTTGGGAGAGGATATGTGATTTCAGGATGCCTAGGGGCAGACTAGAGGCAACTAGAGAGAATGAGACTGAGACCAATCAGTGAAGTTAGCACCTTACCATGCGGCCGATTGCCAATTTGCTTCCCCAGAGACCTCAGTGAACTTCCTACTGGGTGAGATCAGGGACTTTCTTTTGGTTTAACAGTGCTTCTATCTACACGGTGCTTCTAAATACACAGCTCATTGATTGCTGTGTATTTTCAGGTTTATTTTAATCTTTATAACTGCTCTGATTTCTGCTCACTATTGGCTTGAAAAAATGACTTTACTGGCTATTCATTTTTGGGTGACTAGCACTCAGTACAAAGGGGCCAAGCCAATGGAGGGGAAGCTTGGGGTTACCACTTCCCCTTTAAGGGAAAGCAACCAATAATCTCATGGCTTTTGAACCTAAAAATCCTTCCCCTATGATTTGCAATGTTTACAGGGGCAAAGAGGTATCCCCTCTCTGAGGAAAACAGTGGTAAGCCTCATAACCCCTCTTCCTGTTTTCTTCAAGACAGAGAATTCAGTTTCCTTGGAGACGGGCAGGCATTAATTCCAGAAAGATTTATTAATGCTAGTGCCTTCTCTCTGAAGTTACTTCGTATATGTGGATCTCATAAATACAAAGCTGTCTGCATGTTCTTCCTTAAATCAGACTGTGAGCTCCTTGAGGGGGAGAAACTGTTCTTGCCTTTCTTAGATAACCAGAGTTTAGCCAAGTCCCTGGCATGTAGTAAGTACTTAATAAATGCAAGCTGATTTAACTTGAAAAAAAATGTTTCCTCCCTCAAGTTGCTTGTCTATAATTTTAGACACCCCATGTGGACATACACATACCTACATAGGGAACACATATTTTACAGAAGCAATCTGAAAGGTCATCAAGAGTCTAACTTCCTCATTTCACCAATAATGAAACTGAGGCCCTAAGGGCCTAATGGTTTAGGTAACTTGCCCAAGGTCAAAAGCTCTCAGAATTAGGACCAGACTCACAGTTCAATGCTCTTTCCATGGCAAAATACCACATTTTAATTGATTAACTACTCAGCTGATTTATATTAAGAATTTCCTTGTGTCTTTTCTCATATGCCTTATTTTAAACAACACCATGATGCTTTCAAAATAATAAAAAGTACAAATCCTCAGAAGACAAATTATGGTGTCTAAGTATAGTTACAGTATCTGGAAGCATTATGTAAACCAGGTTCCTATTCTTTCCACTGGTTGTTAATGCATTCTTTCTGAGCTCCTGTTTCCCCCAAGGATACTCGAAACTAAAAATAATCTGGTAGGCAGAGAAAGAGATTTACTTGGGATGCAAAATCCTCTCATTAAATCTCTTATATGTGTATCAACTTGCCACCCCTGTGACACTGAGATTTGCCCACAATTAAGTGTCTCATCATGACTCCTCTGAAGTTAAGAATTGCCATTCAAAGGAGTGAGAGATTGCAGATCTGAAGACCCTCATAAGAAAAGTTTGTAATTTTGCGGTTTTGAGGTCTGTGAGGAAAAGACAATTTGTGGTAGGGAGGAAGAACAATAGCAGCATTTGTATTTGACCTAAAGGTTTGCAAAACAATTTCTAAATACGATCTCCATTTTATTTGGGAAGGTAGGTACCATTATAGACTCCATTTCACAGAAGAAGAAATGGTGACCAATAGAGCTATCAACAGTGACTTGCCCTGGGTCATGTAGCTGGTAAGAATCAGAGGCTGGATTTGGATTTGTCCTCTTGACTTAGGGTCCAGCACTCTATTCAGTGCTGTCTAGTGGTCTTGAGGAGAGGGGAAAGAAAAAATCTATTAAAAAAACAAACAAACCAAAAGCACAAAACAAAGTGCGTAGTTAAAGACCTTAGTCTAAGGCAGCCATGTGGTGTTATAGTGGGTAGAGCTTTGGTGCCTGAAGAAAACCAGGGCTTCCCAGAGGCAGAGATGAGCAGGAATGAGACTGGGGGAATGTATTCCAGGCACAGGGGACAGGCTGCAAAGGCATGCCTCATGTAAGGAAAGGAACAGGAAGAAGGCCAGTTTGGATGGAAAGGAGAATTCACAACAGGGAATAGCAAGTAAGAAGCCCAGAAGGGCACGTTAGAGTCAGATTGGAAGGGTTCTATATGTCAAACAGAGGAGTCTGTATTTTATCAGTTCTAAGAATACGTTTAAGAAAGATTTTCAGTTACAAGAATTGTAAGATAGATCTCTGGTTTAGTTCTCCCCACAAAGCTTATTCCCTAAACTTATTCCTTTTGGAGTCTTACTATGTATTGGAGCGTGAAGGTTTTAAACAAACACATTCTCAGTTTTCTAATCTTACTTTCAGCAGTTAGCCTACCCTGTAGGCAGCACAATCATCAGTTACTTTTAAAATAAAAGCTACAAAAGCAGTAGCACTTACGAGTCACACTAAACAAAACACAGAATCACTTAATGATTAAAGAATTCAGTGTCTAGGAGAAAGAGACAAATAAGGAAAAGCTTCACTAGCACCCCGAGTTATTTTGTAATCAGAGGAATGGTAAGTAGCATTTAGTGTTTCCTATGGAAATCTTTTCACATCACACAACTGGGGGAAATATTAACAGTCTCCTCCCATCTATCCATTCACTCCCCACTCTCCCCAAATGTTGCAGAAATCTGCTGGTTTTTAACTTTTCAAAGACCACAAAAGACCAAATGTTCACATCACTGAAACCATCTACTGAAAATGACCTTTAAAAATGAATTGGCAACCTATAGCACCTGTGATGAAAGACAACCGTTCAGGGGCACGTGGACTGGCTCTTCCCCCACCACTTTTACAAACTGCCCCTCCTGCCTGTGTGAACCAAGGCTATCAAGTAATACATCAATCCTTATCTCTTTTTCTCTCATTCTCCTTAATGGCAAAATGTAAGACTAGTAGTGATACCCAGTTTTGAGAGGTTCACAACTTGGGTCTAACATCTAAAGTTTAGGATTGCTTCTTCCAGAGAGTTCCCCCATGGGGCATAACAGCAATTTTTCAAAGCTAAGTTTTCAGACATAAAATTTATCACCAACTTTCCTCATTGCTTCTATAGATAAATGAACTAAGTATAGTACTTAATTTATTAAGCAGTTGGTTTAAGTATATTATACACAGGTTAGTCTTACATATCCCTCTTCTCTGTGATACATACACCACTTTGGTGTAAGAGATCATAACCTGGTACCTGAATTACTGCAACAGATTTGTGTCTGATCTCCTCGCCTTGAGGCTCTCTTCACTTTACTCCATCTTTCACTAACCATGTCACTCCCATTCAATAAACCCTAGCACCTTTCTGTTACCTCTAGGATCAAATGAAAATTCTATTCGGCTTTTAAAATCCCTCGTAACCTGGCCTCTTCCTACTTATACTTTACTCCCCTCCAGATATTCTATGACATACGGACACTCCATGCACTGTCACTGGATGTCCCTCATGCCTGGAATTCTCTCTCTTCATGACTTCCATGGCTCCCTTCAGGTCTCAGCTAAAATTCTACCTTCAGTAAGAAGCCCTTCCTGATCCCCTTTAATATTAGTGCCTTTCCTCTCAGTTTACCTCCAAATTATCCTTTTTGTCTGTGTGTCTCCTTGGAAAAATTTGTAAATAAATATTTACATGCTGTCTCCCTCATTCAACTGTGAGCTCCTTGAAGCAATGACAGATTTCGCCTTTCTGTGTATTCCCAGAGCTTAGCACAGTGACTGGTATACTATAAGTCCTAATTTTTGTTGACTTGATTTGGTATAAATATAATGACCTTCAGAAACTGATCAGATCAGTTACTGATTTAAGGATATTAATTCTATATTCATGCCAAAGTCCAGAACTGGTTCCAAAGCTTAGAACCCAGATTAATCTACATCTATAGGAATCACAGCTGTAAAAATTACTGGGGGATAGGGCCAGTCAACATTCTTGTACAGGGGCAGACCACAAATCAGGATACCTTCATATGAGCTTTGCATGTCACAAATGCCAGCTGCTTGTCACTACTGCTGTGCTGCTGGTCTAGAGAATTATTTGCCCCCAAACAAAGTCATATCACAAGGACATCATTAAGATCAGACTCTATCATAAACCTAGCTTTATCATGAAGCCATCCAACTAATTAACAATTTATTACACTTTCTCTACTCAACTGTTCTTTGGCAACATTTCCTCTAAATATTGAACTTCAGCAGACCCAAAGATATGGAGTCTTTACTTCACTTGATAATGGAAAAAAATATTAAATTAAATTAAAAAAGAAAGTTAATGTTGAATTATACTCCGAAGGTGGCAATTAAAAAAATTTTCTAAACAACATTTATAATTATTATTTGTAATAATGACAAACTGGAAACAACCTAAGTGCCCAACATCTGGGGTTTGGCTGAAAAGTGGTACATCAATGCCCAGGAATATGAGATTGACATTAAAAAAACATGAAGAAGGGGAGATATACAAAAACTCACTTAAAATTGAGCAAAGCAAAATAAAGCATACTGAGAATCGTACTTAGATCAAGAAACTAAAATCACATAAAGAATGCATTTTTCCCTTTCCCCCAAGATGGTGCCAAAGGCAAAGAAGGAAGCCGATGCCCCACCTCCCCCAAGACAGAAGCCGAATCCAAGGCCTTGAAGGCCAAGAAGGCGGTGCTGAAGGGTGTCCATAGCCACAAAAAGAAGATCTGAACATCCCCCACCTTCTGGCAACCCAAGACACTAAGACTTCGAAGGCAGCCCAAATACCCTTGGAAAAGTGCCCCTCGGAGAAACAAGCTTGATCACTATGCCATCATTAAGTTTCCCTTGACCAATGAGTCTGCTATGAAGAAGACCGAGGACAACAACACCCTAGTCTTCATTGTGGACGTCAAGGCCAACAAGCATCAAATCAAGCAAGCCTTAAAGAAGCTGTATGACATCGATGTGGCCAAAGTCAACACACTTATCCGGCCTGATGGAGAGAAGAAGGCCTATGTTCGTCTTGCTCCAGACTACGATGCATTAGATGTTGCCAACAAAATTGGAATCATCTAACTTACTGTGTCCAGCTGTGTCCCATTCCACCTACAATAAAGAGTTTTCCAGAAAAAAAAGAAAAAAAAAAGAATGCATTTTCCTAACATGTGAATATACAACTTGGAAGGGGCTTTAAAAAGGGATTTTTCAATAAATTCATATTTATTACATACTGAAGCATATTTTTTCACCATAGTTATGGGTTTAAATGTTTTCTGGGTTTTGTGATATTAATTTATTCATATTAAACGTGATTTTTAAAAAATGAGACAAACTGTAGTGATGGAAGGCAAAAGCCCAGGAAGTCCTAGACTTCTTCAACCTAACTGAAGACACATGAGAGGCTTTCCTCCTTTGCCTCAGTTCCCAAATCTATTCTACAAGCAGATAATTCGGTCATTCTGAGGAAGGACAGTTGCTTAATCAAAGGCTATAAGTAAATGGAGAAAATTGAGTTTGACTGACCTTTCCAGCACCCTCTAATTCTTTCTTATCTCTCTGGGCATGTCCAGCCAACATTTTCATTTCAATAACTCCAGCAATTGCTATGATGGGCACAATTCCTAAGAGCAAAAGTGTTAACTGCCAGCCATAGACCAGTGAGATAATAATTCCAGTCCCAAGATTAGCCACGTTCTGGGTAACAACAGCCAGTCTGGCACCAGTAGCCTAGAAAACATAACGGCATTTAAAACAAATGCAAAATGCTTACTTTAACTGATGTTATAAAAGAATGTAATCACATCGACTCCCCAGTTGAATATCTTGTCGGTGAAATAATAGAAACATCCAACATTTATATGGCGTGTTAAGATTTGTAAAATGCAATGACTGAGTCAGATGCCACTATTATTCCCCATTTTGCAGACAGAGACATAAGCTTAAGTGACTTGCCTTGGGTCATATTGGTAGTTATCGTCAGGAAGACCCAAGTTCAAATTTTCAGGTCATCATGACTTTAACTCCCCCACTTTACCACTATTACATCAGGTAATAATAATCATAATCATAATCATAATAATCATAATATTCAAATAGCATTTATCATGTGCCAGGCACTGTGTTAAGCACTTTTAACAATATTAATTCATCTGATCCTCACAACAGCCTTGTGAGATAGGTGCTGCTGTTATTCCCATGTTACAGTTGAGAAAACTGAGAAAAAGAGAAGTTAAATGACTTGCCCAAGGTCATATAGCTAAGTAAGCATCTGAGGTCACATTTGAATTCAGGTCTTCCTGACTCCATGGTCACTGCTCTATCCACTGCACCATCTAGCAGAAGGCAAAGACTCTTTTCCATGTCTGAATCCCCATATCCATGCCTTGTACATAGTAGGCACTTAATAAAAGCTTACTCAATTGGTAGTCTCTAGAATTTACAAAGATAAGAGTACTTTCATGAAAACTTACAGCTTCTCCAGATACCAGAGTTAGAGTGGGGAACCTGTGGCCTCGAGGCCACATGTGGCTCTCTAGGTCCTTAAGTGCAGCTGTTTGACTGAATACAAACTTCACAGAACAAATCCCCTTAATAAAAGCATTTGTTCTATAAATCTTGGACTCAGTCAAAAAGGCTGCACCCAAGGACCTAGAGGGTCACACGTGCCCTTGAGGCTCCAGGTTCCCCACCCCGGATAGGTATTTCATATTTTTATACAATGTCCTTAAAAGTGATGAAAATGCACAGAGGAAGACTATCAAATTCATACTTAATTCAAAGAATGCCAGGAAAAAAGTCAAAAGGAAAGCTGGTACTTACTCCCTTGACTTGGGAGGCATCAGTAGCAAGTCTTGTAGTCAGAGCACCAGTGCTGTTTTTAGGATCATCAAACCAGCTTACATCCTATAGCATAAAACAAATTTTTCACTTGTGGGTACAGAATACTGCATGTTATGTCCATTTCCCCCCAATGCTTCTGTTGTCTTTGTTAAATTATCTTCTTTTCAGTCTCTCTTCCTTTCCCCAAGAACAGAGACAGGGTCAGAGAAAGGCAATGAACATCACTACATGAAATAACAAAGAATGAAATAAGCAGAACCTAGAAAATTGCATATAATAACAGCAATATTGTTTTAAGAATGACTCTGGGGGCTGGGGTAGAGAAAGATCCAGACCAAGGGTGGTTCCTTGCTTTCTGCTAAGGGTATATAAACCTTGTATCTTGCATGTATCTTTGGCTCTGTATAAAATGGTTCTGCAATAAACGGACTATGGAATAAAAAAAAAAAGAATGACTCTGAGAGACTAAGTCATTTTGACCATTATAAATACCCAAATTAACTAAAAAGGACATATGAAGACAGAGGCTATCTGCATCCAGAGAAAAACTGATAAAGAGAAGAATGTATAGAACAATTCCATACATACATACATACATACATACACATACATGTATATAAATATATACATGCATGCAAATATAGACACCTGTTTGTGTCTAATCAGGGCCATCTCTAGGGCAAGGTGGAGGGAAGGAAGAAAAAAGGGAAAAAAGAAATTTATATGTTAACTTTGTGTATTTGAAAGGAGTAGCAACTAACACATCGTAGATTTGCAGTTTCATGTGCAATTGTCTTTTTTTATTATACTATGTTCTGGAGATGCTTGTTTTATCCCATAAATTAAAAATAATTTTAAAAAAGAAAGGCAATGAAGGGATACTGTATAAAACATCCATCTATCTTTTCTACTTGGGGCTGTCTTTGCCTAGAATTGATGGGGAGAGAAGGGGAGCAGCTTTGGATGCAGGAGTATTAGATATAGATGAAGTCCCAGGATGCCAAAGCAGCAGTCCTGATCTCTAACTTCTCCCATTGCTCACAAGTAGAAAAACTACAGGTCAACTCTCAAGGCATACATCATACTGAATGGGTGGTGATTGGTCCCCGCCAGCAGTGACAGTATTAAACCATGGGACCTGGACATCTAGTCCATCCCCTAGATTTTACAGGTGGCAGGGTCAAGATTTTAACCCAGGTCCTCTGACTCCAAAGGAAATATTCTCTTTACTAATTTTATAAAATAAGAAAGTTATATCTGATAACCTCCAAGACCCCTTCTATCTTTAAATCTCTGATCCTGGAAGTGGAACCATAGGAAAAAGACAGAGTCTTGCAATGAAAGCATTAGGGACCAACTACCAGATTCAGTTCCCTCATCTGTAAAACAGAGATGATAATGTCATCTACCTCAGAGCTGTTTTGAGGATCAGATGAGGTAACATATGTAAACTACTTTCCAACATTAAAGGGCTACATGTTTTCTTGCTGTTTCCTCCAATCTGAGTAGTAGATCTTATACAAATCAGCTAAATATTATACCCCTGAGGGGGAGCAAAAGCTTGTCATGCCACTGGTATCTTTTATATGGTGTAATAGAAAGAATGCTCAACTTGGAGGACTGAAATTTGGAATTCTACATCCAATTCAAATTCAAATTCAAATCCTTGTAGATGGAAGGCCTTTTGAGATTCTCAATCCCCTCATTTTACCACAAAGATGAAGCCATTTGCCCAGGAAAACTGACACATACAGAATCTGAACACTGATCTTGAAATTCCAACTCAAGGGAGAGAAGACAAAGCCCTTTCACGGCAAAGTCTCCCCACTCCGTAAGAAGCCTTTCCCTGTCCTCCTTCATCTTAGTGCACTCTCTCTGACATCACCACCCCCCTTTTATTCAGACTTTATCTTGTTTGCACATCATTGTTTACATGTTGTCTCTGCATTGGGATTTTAAGACTGTGAGTTCCTTGAGAGCAGGGATTGTTTTTTTCCCCCTCTTGCTTATTACCAAGCTTGGCACATAAATGACTAATAAACAGAAAGACCCCTAGATCCTCCATGTGATGGTCTGGGTTTGAATCCTGGATCTCCTATTTCACTATCTGTGTGACCTTGGGAAATCATCTTTCTGGGTTTCCGTTTCCTCCTAGAGATCTAAGTTACATTATACTTAAGATAAGGATGAATCAACTCTTTTCAATCTTTTTGATAATCTTCCTAGTTACGTAATGAGCTGAGAGCCAGCTGATGCTCTTCACTCCCGCAATCATATGGACATTTCATTCATCCCTGTGGATTGCTGTTCCAGTATTCACTGACAAGTTCTTAGCAAATCTCTCTTGATTACATCTTTAGTCTTGCCTGACATATTCTAGGACTGAAAAATATATACATGCAGATCTAGGGTAGATATTTCCTCCCATGAGGTAAAAGAGCACTCATTGCAAACCATGAAGAGTAAAATTATTTTGCAGATTTAACAAAGCCCCTGTAGTGCTTGCCAGCCTCTCTCTTGTATTTGAAAATGAAAAAAAAAATAGGGCTACTTCCAGCACCCAGGAGTATAGTGACGTAAACGTGAATGAGTGTTAAACTCTTATGAGGACAGATTTTAAGTTTGCATTAACATTCTAATTTCCCCATTCTCAAATTTATTTAACTCTTGATTCAACGTTACAGCCAGGGCTAATTTGTAAGATGGTGGTGAAATTATTCTCAAAACGGAAAGAATTCATGCAACAGACAGTATTCATTTTATCGTCACAATCAGTTTGTGTCTTAAGAGAGAATACCTGTCTCAACATTGCTTTAAAGGCTTTATACCGGAGCCTCTTTGTAAGAATTTCTCCAGCTTTGCCGAATGTGTAGCCCTGTTGAAAAGAAAGAACACGTTAGGAAAAGGAAGAGAAAAAGCATTTATCAAGTCTTTAACAGTCTGTTTACAAATATTACATTTGTAATAGTTTACATTATTACATTTATTTTTATTTTATTTAAATTATATTTTAATTAAATTATAATTATTTCAATATAATAATATACATTATTATATTTACATTATTACATTTACATTACAATATTACAAATATCTCATTATAGAGTTTTCTTTAATAGAAGACTATTGGCAGTGGTGGATTATTACCACTGAGGAATCCCAAAGCCACGGGCACATCTGGTTCCTGGTGCTGGTTTGCTACATGACCTTAATGGACAAGTACTTCTCTTGGTCTAGATTTCTGTTCCAGTTGGACTGTTTCCCTCATAGGATCACCATGCTTATTTCATCCACTGTGATTTTTCCCATTTGGATTTCTCTGTTTATCTAAATTCCCCACTGCTAGCCTTCAAGACCCTGGCTCAAGATCCATTGTATCAACGAAATCTTCCTTGGCTACTTTCACTCACCATGATCTTTCTGTGAATTCTGAGAGTTCTAGTAGTTGGTACTGTACAATCTTACACTTGACTGTATTTTGCCTTTGTACACATGTAAGTTACTTCTGTGTTACCTCTGTAACACCAGGAAAGTAAGAGGCCTGGTTTTCCATTCATTCTGTCATGCCTGTGGTAAGTATCTGGCACTCATGTGCTTATCACCTTCTATCTCCCTAGCTATGCGTACTCTCACTTTCCCAGTATTATCATGTATATACTTATCTATTTACATGGTATATCTTCCCAAGAGAATGGACATTCCTTGAGGGGAGGGGTAATTTTTAAATTTTGGTTTCAAAGCCATGTCCACTAGCACATTGTTGTCTAATGAGAAGTCCCTTAACAAAATCTTGTGGGATTGGATTACTAAATAATAATTCTATGAGTAGAGGTGTTCAGAGAGCACGGGCAGACAAAAAGAATTACACCGGAGAAGAAAGTACAATGGAAAAATTTAGATGGCGCTTCATCTTTAAGTTTATAATTTCATTCAAGTCATTTGAAGCTATAATATTGGATTCTTGAGAACTATGTTCTTTACTGGCTTTTTATTGCTACTAATGTTTTTACCTTAAGGCACAAGCATAATCATTACTTAGGAAATGTTTTCACTTCCATTAAAAATGGGGAAATGGCAGCCTTAGGAAAGAAAACTTATCTATTTTCATTTTAAGCCTTATGTGGCTTGCTTCTGACTGCTCCTTTTCTAGGTCAAAGGTTGATATTTTATTTAATGTAACCTATTTGTTTGGATCAACGCAAGAATTTTTAGGGTCCTCCCAAACCTCGTATCTAATTATGATATTAAACCCCATGCTCAGTTCTCTCTTATTCTAATTATATTCTCAATTACGTAATTTGGGGATGGGGGGGAATTCCAAGTGGGGATTGGCAGGGGATGAAGAGCTGAAACAAAGAGGAGACAGAAGAACATGCACATATTTTATGAAGACTGACCCATCTTTTAGCAAAATCAACAGAGAACATTCCCAAGTACACAAAACTCTAGTTATAATTTTAACCTTCACTGGATAATCAATCAACACTGATTAAATATCTACCGTGTATCAGGCACAGATGATGTCCTTAATTACTGGTTGCACTCCCTCTGTAACTACCTTGTATGTAACTTGTACTTACTTTGTACTTATTCTACATTTCCTTCTATACTGGCATATCACCTCCCCCAATAGAATGTAAGTCTCATGAGAGTAAGGATTCTTTTATTTTTTTGTCTTTCTATCCACAGCACCCAGAGCCTGGCACTTCATAAGCCTTAACAAATGCTTGCTGATTGATTGATCACACTAAGATAAACATGAAACAGTTCCTGCCCTCATTGAGCTTACATTATATATGGGAAAAAACACATACACAAATCTGTAGAAAATAAGTGAAAATATGGATACGTACCTGAAGAAAAAAGGTAATGAAAGAAATAATTCCAAGTACTAAGAACAACAGTGAAAACAAATCACTATCACGCCGTCTTCTATCATCTTCATAATATTGTGTAAAGATCTACCAAAAAAAAATTCTTTTTATTAAAGGAACGTAGGAATTACCATGCTGGCTCAGCACAAAAGTCTGTGTGCTCCAATATTCTTTTGCTAAGAGAGGTGTTAAAATACCAATGGAACTACTATTTTTTTGAGGATGTTTAACTTAAAGGTTTGTTAATTTTCTCTTAGTAACTCTATAATTCATACATTTGTCTAAAATTTTTAATTTAATTCATATACATTTTATGTGAACCAAATGGGTATCATACATGAAAATGTTTTAAATAACATAGTTCTCTACAAGTCTTAAAGGAAGGCAAAGTTGAGGGCTTTAAACATACAGTGAACTGACACACAGGGCTTTCTCCTTTGGCAAAAGATGAATTAGTTCACTATAATAACAATGACATAGCATAGAGTGTGACAGGGGACTCATCTGGCCTCTTCTGAGTTCTAGACCACATCTCCCCCTGCATAAAGGATCCCACTTGGGCATATCACCGGAACTTCAAATTCAGCTCTTCTTCTCACTCTACATTGCAATCTGTGGCACCTGGTACCAATCTCTGACTCATAGCTCCCTCTCATATCCAAACAACCATCAAACCTCAGCCATTAATAACACAGATAAGAGTGAATGAACAAATCCAACTTTAAATCAGGATTGTAGGGTTTTATTTTGGAACAGAACCTAAAATCAGCTACCTTTTTACTTATTAAATGAGGACTGGAGTCATGAGAGGTTGTGACTTGCTTGAAAAATATACATAATGCAGAGTTACTTCAAATCCACATTTCCTGAACCCAAATCTAGAACTCTTCCTCCTACCTCAAGCTGTTTATACTGAAATAGATCTTTAAATATCTTAATGGAGTCATTTTGAGTCTTGCTGCTCTTTCTAAAAGGGCATAGATGGAACCCATCATTTTGTGTCCCTATACTAGATACCAAAAAAATCAGAGCAATAGGAATTTGCAGAAATGGCAATTTCACTTGGCCTTATTCCCTGGAACTAGAAACACATTAAATCTTCTTTTTTTCCTTATATCCCCAAGAATGAATTTTGCTTCAGTTTGTTTGAAGGTGTGATTTTTTTTAAAGCCCATCCTTAATTCCAGACAAAGTGTTTACCAGATTACACAAAGCAAAGCTCTAAATCCTCTAGTTGTTGGAATATGTCATGCCACTCGAAGCTCTTACCCCAATAATCCTGGAAAATATTATAGCAAATGATGGCTGCAGAGCTCCATTGATAATGGCACAGAAAGTGCCAACCACAAAATAAGGCCATTCTGTCTTATTCATCTTAAGAACCTCAAAAAAAGAAACTGAAGGCACATTTTCATCCTAGAAAATAAAGACACAACAGGTAGTAGATCTTTCAAAATAAAGCAACTTTGGCATGAATGTTCATTATCTGCTTGCAGTTAAAGCTTAGAGGAATAAAACTTTATCCAGCCTGGTTCATAAGGAGCTCTCAGCAAAGACAGACTGTTCAGCACTTGGGTCTCCCCTCTCTTGTGGCTCACTGAGTAGCCAGACATAAGCCAGTACCAATCCAGTTGGGCACCAGGGAGGACATTTGTTTTGTAACCTTCCAACAATTGCCAATCGTCATTTAAGAATATCACACTAGCTCAAATGTAATGTTTGCAGTTTTCACTTAAAAATATCCATGCTCTCTTGACTAAATAGACATGTCAAGTTGCAAGGCAGGGCATCCCTGGTTTTCCTTCTCCGCTCCAATAAACATCCACTTTACATTCTACATCTCACACCTCAAAAAAGTAGTTTCAGTGATTCATTTAAAAAAAAGATAAGCAACATATTTTTAAAAGGTGTCATCAACATATCAATCTGCTAATTTTCACACGATTAACAAGGAATCATAGTTTTAGAGCTGAAAAGGTCAATGGAGACCATCTGATCCAATCCTGACATTTTATAAATAAGAAGACAGAAGTCTATGTAGGTTGGATGACTGTAAGCCTCAGAGGCAGAATTTGAATCCAGGTCCTTAGAATCTAGAACACTATGTTCTTTCCCCTATGTCACCCAGAAAATACTCACTTAAATTGTGTATTTTATTTTCCCATTTGATAAGATTAGCAAGAGTGAAAGTTTTTCTCCTGGTTTCTCCTTTTACATTATCAACTGTTTCAGATAGAAACTTAAATCCAAACTAACTTTACATCAATAATTAATTAATTATTATTGTCTAACTTTTCATCAGTGGTTAGTTTCATAATAATTAATTTCATTCATAAAATAATACTAAGCAACTTCTCATGGCATGAAGGTTAATCTAAATTGCCTTATAATCCCAGTACTCAGCACAGTGCCTGGCATATGATAGGCACTTAATAATTATAGGATTATGTCTTTATTTTTCTTCATATATTATATATAATTATAACTATGCAATAATTAACAATTAGCACGACTTGACTGAATGCTATGCCAGTGGGACAATGGGCTCTCTCTCACAAGTTCTGCCAGGTTGGAAAAGCTTTGAGTATGAGCTTGGTGAAGGATATATACCCACCAGGAAAGAACCAACATAGCTCAGTTTGAAGTGGCCCCTTATCAGAAGGTTAACATCCAGGAGCTGAACTGTTTTATTTTTTTAGACTTTTTAATTGATACATGCACATACAGTTCTCTCTTCCACATAACAGAGATTATGAGAGTAGTGTCTCTGCAACCTGGAAAATCTGCATAAAGTTTCTTGGCCCTTCCTTTGTACCAGAGAAGAAGTCTGGATTATTATGGTATTAAAGATAAAAATATGCTCCTATTATACGATACTATACACATATTTTATGCATTTCTGAGTTTCTAAACTTTGTCTGTGGCTTCTGCAAAACTCCCCCAAATCCTCATTTAATTTCTTAGGTTATCCCACAATATACTGTAACCATGATGGGGAAAGTTGTGATGTGGAATGGATAACTGTATATATGTATGTATGTATATACAGATATAAAACACATCCCTATGTCACCACCTTCATTTCCAAATATATCTACTACTTAGTGATACATTTTATTCTTGAAACAAAAAATAGGGAAATATAGCTGTCTCTGGCATATATGCACAACTCGGCAAAGAGGAGAGAAAGGTGCCATTTTTAATAGAGTTATTTTCATAAACAGTTTGCTGAGATGCAAAGAGGGTGTCACGCTAAAGATCCCTGAACTATGATAGTGAAATAGTTACCGAGTTTTTGCTGCTTTATCATCTTTTTCTTGAAAGGTCATAAAAGCAGAAAGCCAACAGAGAAAAGCTGGCAGTTGATGGAAACACAGACATGGGAAGGTAAGCAAGGAAAACGGAATTTCTGTTGTGTGTCACTTGCTTCCTCTTTTAAATTTTGGATGTTGTTTAGCACAGTCCAAGCTTAATTCTGATCCTGTTTGTGCCCCTTAGGAAAACATCCACAGCCACATGGGCAGAAAAACACCAAGAAACTTACAGGCTTTTCCTCCTCTCTAGTGCCTTTTTTCTCTGATGCCTGTGTCCTCTTGATACTTGACCGAGTTGATCGTCTTCTTAGGCTACTGGCTTCAAAACCTCGTATACCTGGCTCCTGGGCACTCATTTCATCAGTCTGTTCATTTGTAGCACCCTCTGATTCAGTATTATTTCCTCCTGTCTAAAAATAAGCAAAATGTGTTTTAAAGACAGTATCTGTTGTTTAGTTATTCTGGCTTAGCAAAGAAAATTTAAGTTTTAAGTTAGAGGTTCTAAGGTCAATATTTTGTCCTTTTCAGCAAAAGATTAGTAAGAAATAGTTAGCTATTCAACTGTTTACTTCATGCATGTATATATGTATGTATGTATGTGTGTGTATGCATGTGTGTACATACACACACGTACAGAGAGTCAACTAGGTGTCACAGTGGATAGAGCTCCAGCCAGATCCGGAATCAGGAAGACTCATCTTCCTGAGTTTAAATCTGACCTCAGATACTTATTAGTTGTGTGATTCTGGGCAAGTCACTTAATCTTGTTTGCCTCAGTTTCCTCATCTATCAATGAGCTAGAGAAAGAAATGGCAAACCATTCTAAGTATTTCTGCCAAGAAAACCCCAGATAGGGTCACAAAGAGTCAGACATGACTGAAATGACTGAACATACAACAAATACATATATTTATACACATATAGAGAATCTGTATTGTATATTAAAAGGTAAAATTAAGATAACACTAAACCCACTACAATAAGAATCACAGAGGCAAATGAAATAAAATGACACAAGAAGGAAATTGTATTTTCTGAAAAGCTAGAAATTCAATGTCAAAATGTGATATATTTCAAATTCATCTCCTCTTCTTTTCTCTAATGATTCCTTACATACACTCTTTTGTACCATCTTTCTTGTGCAGTAACAGGGACCCAATTACTTTTGTCTTGGCTTTGATCTTAATCATATTTCCAATCTATATTCACAAATTTTCTTCTTTAGGTATCCCATGTTAAGGGCTGAAACTTCAAACAGCAGTTTGAAGTTACTCTTGCCTAGCATTTTTACTACTTTTCAAAGTGATCCTGAAGATGTGCTTTTTACTTACAGTATAAATCAGAATAAAACCTGAAAAACATAAATGCTGAAAATGTACCTGCATAGTAACAAGTTTGAAGTAAACACCTTTCTGTTTCATTAATTCATTATGGTCTCCTTGCTCCACAATGACTCCATCCTCAAAGCCAGCTATGACATCTGCATTACGGATTGTAGACAAACGGTGAGCTATCACAATGGTGGTACGGCCTTCTCTTGCCTATGGACAAAGCAAACTGGAATTAAGCAAAAATTTAAAAAAATTGCTAAGGACACAAGATAAAGTATAAATAAGACATGGCATTAGAGGTGACAGTAACCCTGAAAGTAGAATTTCTGAATCTATCAATGCTATACATTTTTCCAGTGTACAGTACTAGTACTCATGACTGTTCAAAGAAGACAAGGAAAGGAAAATTAATTGGAATGGAAAAATGAAAGGAAAAATGGCCAGCACTCTGGACAGTTCCTAATGGGAAGATCTGTAAAAAACTGCACAGTATCAAAAGCCAGTAGAAAAGGGGCTATCTGCACTGATGGAGGGAGTAACCACACCAACCTCTCATGAACCTCTCAGAGTACCCAAAATAGCTTAATGACTCACAAACTTGTCATTGGTGTTGATGACAATGTTATCACTAGAGGGTGCTTCATTCTTTATATTTTTATCCCCAACACCTACCTAGCCAAGAATCTAGTATATAGTAGACACTTAATAAGTTAATTGCTGATTAACTGATAATGATAATGCATCAAATGGGATAACTGATGACCTGAAAGGCTTAAGTTCTGAGTCACAGATTTAATTTTTATTGACATTTTAACCTACCTGCAGCACAGAGGCACCGTGATACAATGGCTATAGAGTCAAAGAGCCTGGGTTCAAATTTTGCCTCTCTCACCTGCTAGGTGTGTGACCTGGAGCAAACAGATTTACCTCTCTAGGTCTCAGTGTGCTTATCTATAACATGGGGGAGGGCAGATTTTGCTGTTGTTTTGTGACCCCATTTAGGCTTTTCTTGGTAAAGATACTGTAGTAGTTTTGCCATTTCCTTCTCCAGCTCATTTTGCAGATGAGGAAACTGAGGTAAAGATGGTTAAGTGACTTGCCCAGGGTCACACAGCTAGTAAGGCTGGATTTGGACACAGGGCTTCCAGACTCCAGACCAGACACTATATCCCCTGTGCCACCTAGCTGCTCTGGAGGGGGAGGAAGAGATAAATTAAATGGCCTCTAACGTCCCTTTTCATTCTAAACCTATGATTCTTTGAAGGCCAGCTTAATATAATTGTCATGATAAATCTAAATATGCATAACTGCACAGCTGGTTTCTAGAATTATATTATTAATTTAGACTTTTTATAAAAGAAAAACTTGCTCACTGTAGCCATGATTTTTGGTTTCCATTCTATGACTTCCAAGTCAAATTTAAGTAGTGGTTACTTCAAAAACATCTAAAAAGCTGTGTAATACAGTAAGCAGGATAAGCACTTAATTAGGATTCCATGTAAGGCCAGCTTTAATAGTCTCGACCTAGTTATGGCATCTTTAAGAGAGAATGAGATAGTCACATTTGAACTATTATTCTATGAAGAATCTATAGTTAACAAGTTTATATATATATATAGTTACCAAGTTTAGATACTGTTAACTGTGATGGCTTACAAGAAACTACAAGAAGACAGAGGGGGGGAAAAAGACCAAGACAAAATTTAATTGCCTAGAAAATGGAGTTTGACTCTTATCTGATGAAGAAACAGCAAAAGAATTTTTAACAAGAGATTAGACAGTATCTTGAGACAACTGAATGGTGGGACTGTGTTTTGAAAAAATAAATTAGCAGTTATAATAAGGCATAAAGGTGACTTTGGCTGTGATCATTCTCATAGCTGACACATGGTTGACAATTATTTTAAAAATTACTTGTAACACGGTGGTTAAACAGTATAGCCAGTAACTTCAATATTTACTTAAGCCTAGGAAATGAAAAGGTTTTATACGCATAAATACATATAAGTTTCAACAGTTTACAACTGCACTGACACAAACATGTCCCTCCTGCATATGCTGGCCTGCTCCCCTGTCCCTCTTTTTTTCTTTCTGTCTCTGTCTTCTAAAACTCTCAAGTTTTTAGTATAGTTTTAAGATATTTAATCTATTAAAGCTTAAAACTGCACTAAGACTTGTGAGACATCTTGTATATTGGGCATACATACATACATGTGTGTGTGTGTGTGTGTGTGTGTGTGTGTGTGTGTATATATATATATATATACACATACATACATACAACTGTGTTGTGTGTATGTGCATTTTCAAACCTTAAAGCACTATCAAAATTCTTTTAAAACTTAGTCTTCTTAGCTAAACTTCTGCTTATAAAAACCAAAAGTGGCTGGGAGGGATTATCTTAGAAATTACTGGAGAAAGTTCCATTTTCTTAAAACAATTTTTCAAAAAGGCATAAAACTGTCATCTTCTTATTTCCATTTCTACTTAAATCCATTTTACTGAACTTCACGGACCTTATCCAGTGCCTCTTGTACAACTGCTTCGCTCTCAGTATCCAAGGCTGAGGTGGCTTCATCCAGCAGAAGGATCTTGGGATTCCGAACCAGAGCTCGAGCGATTGCTATTCTCTGCTTCTGACCTCCACTCAGCTGGGCCCCTCTTTCTCCAACAAGAGTGTCAAATTTCTATTATACAGAAAAAAACCCACATGAGCAGCTCTCAATGCTCCTTCATAGGTCACAGCCCCTGCAACAATGAACATTTACACACCATCTTCCAGACATACATTACTAAGAAGGAAAATCACTATCAGGTAAAGCCACTACAATCAGGTAAGCCATCATCATTAGGTTAAACGGCATAGTTCCAGGAAGCCCAATAAATGTACCTAACCCAAACACACAGTACACATATAACTGTATACACAATACACTCACATATGTAATCAATCACACATGTACACAACATAAATCCAATAAACATGCATACATACACATATATACTTCTGAAGACAAAATGCCAAAAGACCACTGGAAGGAGAACAGTGGTTTGGGTACAGCTGTAGTACTATGGGACAAAAATCACCAGAGCTAATCTGCCCTTTCCATTCTTGCTAAGCAAACGTACTGAGAATGACTGCTTGTTGGGG
>CM053597.1:41588470-41600604 GCA_028646575.1 Pseudocheirus occidentalis | reverse complement strand
AGAGAGGGAGGGAGGGAGAAAGGGAGGGAGGGGGAGGGAGAGGGAGAATGACTGCTTGCTAACTTTTAGGGGCACCTAATGGGAAGATGGAAAAAAGGATTTATCTGCCCCATGCCAAATATCAGGTGAGCCTTGGGGAGTTGCTGTGAAAGGGGAAGGAAGGCAAAGTAGTCAAAGTGATAGATTTGACTAAAAGAATTCTTGCTGTGTGAATGCAGCTGTGGGGCTGACTTGCCCCACATTAGGGGCAATAAGTCACATTAGGCTGTACTCTCTCACAAGACGAGCTGTAACCACACAAGCAGGGAAGGCTGCTTATAAGTTACAGTTGAGTGGAGAACCAGAACATGACAGTGTAGCACAGAAAGTAGCCCAAAGGGGAACATCAATTGTTCTGTGTGGAAACAGCTATCAGCAGCTCTAGAGACAGAGAAGTCTTCTCCCTGACTTGAAATTTAAGAGCCTGAATGTTGTGCTTATGTATCTTTGTTCCTTCTCTTACCACTGACGTGGAATGTACTGTGACCATATATATATGGTGGTATATTCCTTGCCCTTTGCCCAGCTACTCTGTTTTTAATTCAAAGCTTTGTGTTTTGAATTAACATGCCCTGTTATTTGATATGAATTTTTTTAAAGTACTAGATTGAGGCTTATGAATTTCAGCTTTTAAAAGCTACTGACCGAAGAGTGCCATGACCTTGGAGGAAGGGAGGGAATGTAGCTTTCAGGGGCCCACGCTGAAGAGGAGTTCAGTTTATACCACCTCCAACTAAGATGGAAAATGTCTTACATTAGGAAGTTTCATTATAAAGTCATAGGCATTGGCTTCCTTGACAGCTTTCTCAATCTCTTCCATGGTAACATCTTCACGGCCATAGCGAATATTTTCAGCAATTGTAGTTCCAAACAGTACTGGCTCTTGACTCACAACTCCAGTAATTTCCCTCAGATACCTTACATTTAGGGTCCGGATATCCTGCCCATCAATGGTAACCTGGAAAAGAGGTACATTCCACCATCACATTTCTAAGTGAGTTGAAAAGATTAATGTAAACCCAATACCAAAAAACTGGATCATTAAATCATTTAGTTCAATTAAAGTCATTTGTTGAAGAGAAAACCATTTTCTCAGGCACCTCAGAGTTATCTTTGAATTGCCTTCTCTCTTAGTCCTCATATCCAACTGCCAAGTATTGTTATTACAATTGCAAAACACGTTTCCCTTCTACATCTTTTTCTCCTCTCACATTTGTCACTGTTCAGTTCTTTTGGCTGTGTCTAACTCTTCATGACCCCTTTTGGGGTTTCTTCAAAATGATATGGAAGTGGTTTGCCATTTCCTTCTCCAGCTCACTATGTAGATGATGAAACTGAGGTAGACAGAGTTAAGTCACTTGCCCAGGATCACACAGCTAGTAAATGTCTAAAACTGGATTTGAACTCCAGTTTTCCTGACTCCAGATCTAGCACTCTAACTGCTATGCCATCCAGCTGACCCCTTCTCACCTGGCCACTGCCATAGTCAAGGACTTAATTACCTCTTGTCTAGAAAATTTTGATAGCTTCCTAAAAAACTTCCTAAAACTCCAACTGCCTAACACACATCTTCTGGTCTCCGTCCTCTGTATTTTATAATCTGTCTTCTATACAGTTCTTCTATACAGTTGCTAAAAATTAAAGTAGTTCTGATCATGGCACTCTTCCACTCAAAAATCTTCAGTGGCTCCCTTTTCTTAAAGGAGTAAAAACTCTTTCATATAACATTTAAATTTGATAATCTGACTTGCCACTTACTTTCCAGTCATATTTCACATTCTTGTTCTTCACACTCCACATTTCAGCTAAAACTGGACTGCTTACTGTATCCCAAATATAACCATCTATATCCTGCTTCTGTCCATTTGTATCATTCATCCCCCATGCCTAGAATACACTCCCTCCTCATCTGTCACAGTCCTTATCTTTTTCTCAAGGATCAGTGTAAGCAAGTATTCAATCCTACAAAGGAATCTTTCTTCATTCACTCTTTCCACAAATTACCTTAAAAACACTTATTTGCATGTGTTATATCCTAGTAGAACTTTTGCTGTTCATCCTTCATTTTCAAAGAGGACCAATGACTTTACAATGGGTGATGTCTTGACTTGCGTGAGTCGGATTTTAAGTGAGGCAGAACTGAACAAAGTTGTCAGCCTCACTCTCCTTTCCAGAGTCATCAAAGTTCAGTGACAGGTCAAAAGTCATCCTGACTGGTGATGGCTTGGGTTGCAGTGAATGACTTTGGCATCTTTTATGCCTGACCAAGGTCTAAGAGCTTCATAGCACCTACTTTAGCAGTCTTCATGGCCATTTAGAAAATATTATTCTCATTCACCCATTCCGCCAGAAGGATGACTTCACATGCCTTAGGGTAGACATTCTCTTTCTCTTTACTCATTGACAGTTCTGACATCTCTTGGGTATTCCCAACCTGGTTTTGTCCTTCTGGCCACATGGTTCTACAAAGATGTAGCTGCTGCACATGCTACAATTTCTTGGAGCCACAGATGAGTGTTAGGTAACAGGTGGATACCAAAAGTGGATAAGCAGCCCTGAAAAGGGCCTGGCAAGCCTTCAAACCCGAGGCCAGTCCTCCCTGATCATCCCATACATTCTATATCCTTAAAACTCCAACTGCCTATCACACAGTAAGCACTTTAAAAATACTGGTGGAATTGATTCTTACCACACCCTCAGTGGGATCATATAATCTTTGTATCAACTGAACAGTTGTACTTTTCCCACAGCCACTGTTTCCAACCAAGGCTACTGTTTGTCCGCTGTTAACCTTGAGATTGAGGCCCTTCAAAATCTGTATGGACAGGTAAGAAAAAGACAATCGATATTAATGCAATTCAGAAACAGAGCCTACAAAACTTGTGATTAAAATTTAGTAGTTTTCTGTTCAAAATCATGTTTCAATTTAAGCATGCCATTTGAATTTATTTTTATTGAACAATCTCTAAGCAAAACACAAGAACAGATGAACACAGGATCCTGACAGAAATTATTCCTCCATAAAAACAACTCATCATTTTACTTTGTGTACCTATTTTTATATATGAGTTGGTTCTCCTGTAAACAAAAGCCTATCTTTTTGTTACAAATATCCCACTAGTGTTGTTCAGCTGTGAAACATGGTACACAACAGTCTCTGAAAAACTGAAGATGACTATCTCTCAGTAGGCAAAGGAGAGGTACAAGATGGAGTGTGTACAGGTTGCAATATATAACTGATGGGGAACTCTAAAGAAGAACAGGAATAAAAGATATTATCAGAATAATGTATGACAGGAAGAGAAGATGGGCCAGTCCTGTGGTTCTCAACCTTCCTAATGCCACAATCCTTTAATACTCGTATGTGGGTGTATCTGCGTATGGGCAGAACTGCCTGGAAATGGATAGAAGAGCGGTGTCTTGGTTCCTAAGACCATCAGAAATGATTTTCTGATGGTCTTAGGCAACCCCTGTGAAAGGGTAGTTTGACCCCCAAAGGGGTTGCGACCCACAGGTTGAGAACTGCTGGGCTAGTCCGACAAGTTACCAAGAATGATAACTGAACAGCCCATGTCCTCCACTGGTATACTCTCAACGCTAGAAAAAATCAAGAAAGCCTCCAGTGAACTTATGGGAGGACACAGGCAGGAGACAAACACGGCAGCTGTTGATGAGAGACAATCTGCATCACAGGAGGAAACATACGAATCAATGCTACGATAGATTGATTTGAGCTTTCTGAGCATCTCACCTTAACTTCTTTCCGAGATGGGTAAGTGAAATGAACATTTCTGAACTCCAAGTTCCCATTGATTTTATCTGGTCTATGGCCACTTGTTGAATAGCTGTCTATGTGTGGCTTCTAAATAAATAAAACATGAAAAAATAAGAATAGTTCTAAGTCACAAAACTGACTTTTTTCTCCCCAAGGAATTTGAGCACAGTGTATTAATGGACCAAGAATAACAGTGAGCAAATTAATTCTAGTAATATGAGACGCAGTCATCATACGGGACAGAGAGACGCAGTGTTGCATAATAGGGTGATGGATTCGAAATTCAGAAAGACCCAGGCTCACATCTCACTGGTAACAATGAATACACAAGAAATCCCAAGAAGTAAAATATACAACCCACGTGTAATTTTTTAAATGCCATGTAATTGCAAAAGACTTTTACTGATCTAGCTTAAGAAGAGTTGCAAGCAGCTCAGAACAGGGCAACCCATACAGAATAAGCACTTAAAGCTATGTCTGATTGTACAGATAAACAGGAAAAAAGTCAGTGCAGAACATCCTGAACCTAAGGCTATAGACATGGTAGTTGAAAAAGAACCATGTGATTACGGGTAGCCTCATGTGAGTCTACTGCAATAAGGTAATATGGGATGGAGTGACACTGACCACTCTTCACCCCTTTGTAAAATAACAATATCATAGGTTCTTGAGGTACTGACATATATGTGTGTGTATATATATATATATACACACACACACACACACACACACACATAATACAGATCTAACCCATAGCATTGGGCAACCAATTAGAGCAGTAGATAGAATGCCATGCTTGGAGTCAAGAAGACTCCTCTTTGTGAGTTTAAATCTGGCCTCAGATATGTATTAGCTGTGTGATCCTGGGCAAGTCACTTAACCTCAGGTTCCTCATCTGTAAAATGAACTGGAAAAGGAAATAGCAAACCACACCAATATCTCTGCCAAGAAAACCCCAAATGGGATGACAAACAGTTGAACATGATTGAACAACAGTAACTCATAGCCAATTGATTTCCTCCATTATTACCTTCTAAGAAAATTCATACCAAGAATAAGTATGGAGCCAATTATTTTGTTCTACTTTTTATGCCTACTTAAAACGTAGTATTATATACAATAGAGAATGAAGACCGAATGAGTAGCCAAGACAGTGGTTCTAATCATATCTCTACCATAAACCATTTGAACTCTAAGTATGGATTTCTTTTTAAATTGGGAGGTAAGACTAGATGACCTCTCAAGTTCTTTCTTGTTCAGAAACTCTTATAGTTCTGTGATAAGATTTCTAGACTAATGACAATTCTAGATACCAAAAATCAAGAAAAACACAAACTTAAAATTGTTTTCCTCCTTTGAATTAACCTGAAATTTCACTAGCACAAGAAACTCCTAACTATTTTATAACTCTAGAGTCTTAGAGAATAGCCTGGGAATGGGAGTGAGCATAGGTACTGAGAAGTTAAGTGACTTGCCCAGGATCACACATCCAGCAGGTCTAAGAGGCTGAATTTGAAGCCAGATTTTCCTTATAATGAGATGCTCTGTTCTCTAGCTACGATATCACACTACTTCTCTTTTTCTCTTAAGAGGTAGAAGGTGCTCAGTTATTCCAAGAAAGAATAAAAATAGCCTTGGTGGTTGGAACTAAGGAAAAAACAAATGTACAGTTAACATTCAGTAGTGTCTTAAAGCTTTTAAGATCTGGTCATTTGATGGAACTCAGAAAATTTAAGTAATTCAGGGTCCTACAGAAATTAAAATGATAAAAAGAAGCTTGTATTTAATTTACTTAATTAACTTATTTAATAAATTTATATTAATTTGTTTTATTATTTTATTATTATAACTTATTATTATATTATAATAAATTAATATATTTAGTAAATTAATTTAATTGAACTCATGAATTCTTCAAATGAGGAAACGTAGGTCCAGGGAGTTGAAGTGATGGGCCTAAGCCAGTAAGTAACATAAGTGGGACTAGAATCCAGGATTCCATTTTCATTTGAATTCTTTTCTACTCTAATATGCCACCAATGCAGAACTGAAATCTTTTCTTCTTTTTTGAGGGATTTACAAGTGACATTAACAAAGACTTATTCCATGTAAGAAAACATAACCCAGGGCTCAAGTTTGGGTATTTGCATAAGGTTCTCATCAGTGTTGGAAAAGGTGATTACTCAATGCTGTATGAAGGGTGGAGTTGGTGAGAATCTGGAATCCTGACAGTCCTCTCTAGAAGCCAGAAACCAAAAAAAACTCTTGACATTTAACATGGACACTTAGCAAATGCCCAGGCTTGTGCCCTAAGTTATAGAAATCAAATCAAATTTTCATTATACTACGAACTGTTGCTATTTAAAATAATCTAATAACTGATCTTATAGCATCAATTATGTCTGACAATATATATTCAGAATACTTCTACCCTACTGTGAGCATTGGTCTAATGCTAAGCCCTAGCTGACAGAGTAAATGCATGTTTTACTACTGATATACCATGAAGTTCTTATGCATCGAACAACTTGGCATGGTCAGCTACATTTACAGTTAAGGATGCAAAATTAGCCAACTATCATCTTAACAATCTTCATCTAATCTAAGTATGTAAAGTAATGTAAAAAAAAACTTTAGTAATCACAGTGTAATTGAGGGGAGGAATACAATCCAGACTACCCACTGACTGACTGTCCCTGACTGACTGAGAGGGAGTCCCTTCCCCACCCTCCTGCATAGTCCCTCTGAATCTGCACAGTAACAACAATTAGAAATAAGGGTAGAAACCAAGAAGATACAGGTTCTCAATGGGGGTATGTTACAAACCTAGCCACTGTTGATGTGTGCCCGTGGGACCACATACACTTGCATGCCTGTTAAGTAATAAATCCCTTGACTTAAGATCCTTTGCACATTCATGTTTCTTCTTGGCCCCTTGGTAACCTCACATCTACAAATTTGGATTTTCATATATTGTATTATATTAAGGAAATATGATTAATATGTTTACTTTAAGATAAGGATGAAGAGAAGGGTATGAGATACTCTCAGTTGGTATGTGCATGGGTTATTCATATGGATATGAATGTACATATTTTATGAGAAAAGTTGAAGCTTACACTATCAATTATCCTGAAGACTCCAAAGGCTGCACCTCTGGCATTAGCAAAAGATTCAATGCTTGGTGATGCCTGTCCAAGACTGAAGGCTCCAATTAACACAGCAAAGAAGACCTAGGTAAATGGGAAGAAAGGTAGATGAGGTTATTTAGTGCTTTCCAGCACTCAAATCTTTTTTTTATTGGGCAATTTCCTTTCCTTCTACATAATCCTTTATTTTATTCTAAATATTTAATTTTTATTTTTTCTCAATTACATGCAAAGACAAATTTTTAAACATTTAAAAAAGAGTTTCATATTCTCTCCCTCCTCCTTGAGAAAGTAAGCAATTTGAGGTATATTATACATGTGTAATCACGCAAAACATTTCCATGTCAGCCATGTTGCAAAAGAAAGTGTAGATCACCCCCTCTCCCCCAAACACCAAGGATAATAAAGTTCAAAGAAAAAAGTATGCTTCAATCTACATTCAGACTCCATCAGTTCTTTCTCTAGAGTCCTTCAGAACTGTCTTGGAGCCATTTATTTAAGAAGAGTTAGCACAACTGATGAAAGTTACAGGAGACACAATCCGAAGTAAGGGCCTTAATTACTGCCAATATGAAATTTGGAAAGTTATGTATTCCATGAAATAAAAAAGTGCTCAGAAGAGTAGCACAGAACAATCAGAAAGTTCTGTGTTTTAATTTTACACAAACTTCATATCCAGGCTTTTTTAAATACATTTTTAACTGCAAAATATGGGTGTGTGTCTTTTTAACAGTATTTACCATAATTTCAAAATGAACTGTAATAAATCTTTAAAAAGGTGGCTTGGCTCTCCTGCAAATTTGTTGAGTAGAGAACCGTTTTAGGATTTAGCTGACCAGGTAGGGGAGGCAATGACTTTGCCCCTGGCCTTATCTATACTGTTGTATTTTTCTCCTCTCTTCACACCCATTCACTTACATTCAAAAATAGAAGAAGTTTGGAGATAGAAAACTGGAAAACCCTGAACCCCAGAGTGTTTGGTAGTAACTACTCCTCTTCAGGTTTTACAAACTTTCCGAATATATATAGGGGGGTGCTTACCAAGAGTTAGAGTAAGATTGCCCATGGAGAGAGACCTCAAGCCCACAGAGTAAGGCATTTAGTTTTAACTGAAGATTAAGCCTGAGGGTACTCAGCTGGAGTAACCCTGTTCTGTGTCCTAAACAGTATGGCACTTAGGTTAAGGAATCTGTTACTGGAGATAAATGCCTACTAGTCAAGACTCTGCAAAAAGAAAAGTTGACTCGGGTGGAGTGATGGCAGCCTTGAGAGTACCGGCTTGCCTTTGGCTCTGCCGAGCGGCATCCTGGCGTACAGGGCTCTTGGGCGGCAGACCGCCAGCCCAACCCTGGCTCCCGCTCCTGCTCTCGCCAGGGGCCTGCGGGACTGAGGCTCCTTGTCGTCGGGTGGGCTCCGAGGCTAACTCATGTTGCTTGGAGACAAAGAAGCCAGAATTCACAGATGAGGAAGTTCAAAATATACTCATCAAAATGACTGGTTTGGATCTACAGAAAGTTTTTAAACCAATTAAGCAACAACTTAAGCCACCAACATATAAGCTAATGACAGAAGCACAACTGGAAGAGGCCACAAGAAATGCCATTGAGGCAGCTAAAGAACAATTAAAAATGCCTCCTGTGCTGAAAGAACGAGAGTCAATAAACGATATATTAGCAAATGATAAAATTCTTGAAGGAACCGATACTGCCAAATATGTATTTACTGATTTAGCATATAGCATTCCGCATCAAGAGCGTTTCATTGTTGTCAGGGAACCAAATGGTATTCTACGCAAAGCTTCCTGGGAAGAACGAGACAGAATGATACAGGTCTTTTTCCAAAGAAGGTTGTAAGATTTTTCTACCACTAATGTTCCAGGGAGAAAATCTTCTGGCTGTGTTCAGTCAGCATCGCTATGAAGATGTCCTCAATCTCTGTGTTGCACAGTTTGAACCAGATTCAGCTGATTATATTAAAATTCATCACCAGACATATGAAGATATAGAAAAGCATGGTAAATATGACCTTTTGCGTTCTACAAGACACTTTGGTGGAATGGTGTGGTATCTGGTAAATAAGAAAAAGATTGATGGTTTGCTGATTGACCAGATTCAGAGAGATTTAATGGATGATGCCACAAATTTGATCATTCTGTATCACATGGTTCATCCACATGGACACTCAGCTAAGCAGGCTAAAGAACAAGGAGCTGAGGGATTAGATTTAATTAAGGCCTTTGCAAAAACAGAAGCACAGAAGGGAGGATATATCAAGTTGACTTTACAGGCTTATCAAGAAGCATTAAGTAGTCATTCTGCAGCTTCCTGAAGAATATAAATAAATAAATTATCTTTTTATTAAAAAAAAAAAAGAAAAAAAGAAAAGTTGACTCATAAAAGAAAGGCAAGAAAGGTTTTTTTTTTCCTTAAGGCTGTTGCTGGTTTTAAAGATGAGACAAGAGTGGCTTCTTGTCTAAAAGAACTATATATAAAAAAGGTCCTCTAAGTACTTTTTTAAAATAAAAGAGCATTCTAGAGATAGTAATATACACCAAAGACTTCAGTTGAATCTGGAAGTGGTGAGAAGCACTTAAAGCCATGAGTCCAATGGGCCTTTGGGTGCCACCAGTCAGAAAGACAACATGTCCAGAAAGGACTCTCTTGTGGTACAGAGACCTAAGTTGCCTCTCCACATGTGAGCCCCAGATACATGTGTTCCCTACATTTGTACCCTTTTATATGTTTGCTCTTCTCACTAAACGCCTTTGCTTTGAACTAATTGTGTCCTCTGGGTATTAAAGGTCAATATATTGGTAGGGGCTCATGAGTCACGCTTTTTAGTCATAGACCCACAAAACACTCTAAACAAGATAAAGAGAGTACCTTAAATTTCTGGGGAAACTGCTTATTGAACTAGAAAAGCCACCAAACACTACATTGAATGCCTCCAGGGCCCCTTAACATGAACTGGGCAGTGAGGCATTTCCTATTTTTCTATATTCTTAGAGAGCAAGTCCAGGGCTGAATCCCCTTGCCTAATTTTCACCCTGACATTCAGCTGATCCCAAGGCTATTCTTTTCTCATGGTCTGCTAAGGATATAAGATTGCTTCCTGTTCACAAGGAATTTACAGAAGACTCTCCCCATGCATGTGTGTTGATATGAGGCTGAAATAAGGTGGAGAAGAAGAAGATGAAGAAGAGAAGGAGGAGGAAGAGGAGAAGATGGAAGAGGAGTGAGAGGAGAAGGAAGGAAGAGAAGGAGATGGAGGAGGAAATGGAAGAGGTGTGGAGAAAGAGAAGGAGGAGGAGGAAGAGAACAAGAAGGAGAAGGGGTAGGGAGAAGAAGGAAGAGAAGAAGGAGGAGAAAGAAAAGGAAGAGGAGAAGGAGAAGGAAAAGAAGGGAAAAAAGAATAAAAGGCTGGGAGGTCAGGTTATACAAGGGATTATCAATATGAGGAAATAATGGTATAGAGGGGAAGATAATATTATAGGTACTGAAATCTTTGAAGAAGTTGGTAGGACAAGCTAAAAAACAACTGATGGCAGCAACAAGGATGGGGAGATACAGGAGTTAAGTATAAAACTTACCTAACAGTACCTTGCACAGTGCTGATACTCAGTATATGACTATGAACTATAATTCAAATGATAAACCTATACCCCTACTTCTTGGCAGAGGAAGTCCAAGTCATAAGCATCATTTGGACCCTTATTTTCAACTAAAAGCATTAACCACAGTGGAGTTAAGTGGTTTTCAGATGGATGGAATTCTAGTTAACTGGCAGCGCTGGAGAGACAGTTCTGAAATAATTTTTTGTAAATGCATTTGGATTCAATCCCTACCCCTCAGTGTTATTATTGTCCTTGGTCCTTTCCCAACCATAGACAGTCAAGATTTGTGCAATAAATAAAACTAAAACAATTTACATTTCTTATAAACACATTAAAGTGTAAATTGTGACCAGAATGTAAGGCATCACTTTAAATTAAGTTCCCCCTAAGACAAATTATAAAACATCCTGGCAGATTATTTCTCTTCTTTTAAAACCATACTCCAAAAAGACATCAATTAAACACTTTGAACTTCCCCAAAAAGCAATCCTTCACTTTCTAACATGCTTAGAAATGACTAAGAGATACCTCCCATTACTGTATTCATTAATTTTTGCCTTGAATTCAGATGATAAAGGGAAAAGATGCTCTTCTGAATGGAAACACACATCAGCTACAATGTGAGCTATTTTTAAAGGTTAGATTTTGCCCTTTTTTGCTCATTTTTTTGCTTGATTCAAAATGGCATTTTAGAAGTGGAAGGAATAACAGAAATCTACTAGTCTGACCTTTTTTTATGGGTGAGACCCAGAGCACTTGTTACATAAAATTAAAGATACTGATTTTCCCACTGGTTTTAAGATCAGCAAACAGGTCAAGAGGATTAGGTAAAAAAAAAACTCCAAGCTCTCCTGATTTCCCATACAAACAAGATAAAATAGTGCCTTGGGGGGAACATAGAGTGGTAAAAATAAACAAGAGTTGGGACAGAATGGTCCTCCTGGACAATCAGAGAAGATCTGAAGGAAAATCCCAGTATGAGGTTTTGTCTCTGTGATAAGTAAACACCTCCAGGCTAGTTCCCCTGAAAGGTCAAGTATTATCCCTGGGATTAGCTGCATTGGGAGGTAGCCTTGGCCTCAGTCACAGGAATTTTCACCTGTAGACAATGTGGCAAGTCAGGCATCTGATCAGTGGAAGAAAACCTCTGGTGATATGGGATGCCAGGCCCAGCTGTGCTGTCAAGACCTGGCCCTAGGTGAGAAGGAACCAGCACACTCCTGTGAGTGCAGAAGCAGTGGGGCAGGGGCACTGCTGGTCACTAGCTGTAGGTATTTACAGAAAGTGAGTTCCTGTTTTCAGTTTTAGGTCGGAGGGGAGAACTGAACGAGGCCCAATTCCCTCATGGTCCAGGACTAGAGGTGATTACAAAAAATAAGCTGCTACAAATAAGAAAAAATAAAGTAAGCAGGTGTTTGTGGTATAAAAAAATACCCATTATTCTTAATTTAATTAGAAAAGTAAACACAGAGATGCCTTAGAGAAGAAGAGGAATTTATTCCCTTTCTCCCGGGAAGAAAGGGGTGTCCCATGAAAGGATGTCTTACCCATGTTGATG
>CM053597.1:41568624-41587970 GCA_028646575.1 Pseudocheirus occidentalis | reverse complement strand
CGGAATCAGTAAAACTTTAAAAATTCAAAAGGATTCCTAGTTACAATCGAAGTACTCTTCTCACAATTAATTTCAATTATCCTTCCCCTTCCCCCACCCCAAAAAAAGCCCAAACAAACCTCTGTTTAACCTTAATTTTTCTCATCCTGTTTTAAGAAATGTCCCTGCTTTCTTCCTGTTTTTGCCATACTTTAGTCAGGTGTTCACTCAGGCTAATTCAATTTGGCCATTGGTTCATACCAGACCAGGACACTTATAATAAGTAAAGGAACATCAGAAGTTGCTACTATTTTGTTGTATGGTAATACCTTATGTTGGTTGCCTAAATTTTGTCCCTAGGTTTTTGACTCCTTGCTACCTAATTTCCTTCCTTGAATTCTGACTTCCTAATTGTCAGTTTGTCTTACTAAGTCATGGAGCTATTGTTTTGACAGACCTTTGAGATCTCTTTTTGTCCTGGCAGCCTGCTGCTATCTGTTTCAAAGCCTAGAAGCCATCTAATTAGGCTAATAGAGAGCTTCAGAATTCACCCTTACCTCCACAACAACCTGCTCTGCTCTCCTGGTGTTTCCCTTCCTTTGATCTTTTTAACTACTTAAGATGTATCCAAGAAATGATGTAAATTGCTTTCTAAACCTTCCTACTTAGTTTGTAATCCCAGCTTTCATGCCTCCCTTTCTTTCCTCCATGTGGCTCTACTGTAATAAGGAGAGGTGGTAGAGACATAAATGATGTATACATAGGATATGACGCCCTTTCTGATATAGAAAAGGTCATTCTAACAATTATATTTCAGTTTACTCCATTTCATTTTTAAATTAAAGTCTAATTTTTATTAAAAAGGTTTCTTTAATGAGCTCTACCATTTTATAGTTTAGGTCAGATGCCTAGAATAAACTGTTTCTTTGTTAGAGGGACTAAAACATTTTTCCCTTCTTTGAACATTTAAACTAAATTAATAGAATAATACTTATGTTTTTTTAAAGGAATATTTCTTCAAAAAAGAGCTTTGAATCTGGTTCGTAAGGTCTATGAGACATACTGATGATGTAATCATTTCAAATACTGTTTCTCTCTAATGTACTATTCCAGCGATTCTCAACCTGTGGGTCACGACCCTTTGGGGGTTGAACGACCGTTTCACAGGGATTGCCTAAGACTATCGGAAAACATATCTTTCCGATGGTCTTAGGAACCGAGACACTGTTTCTCTATTTATCCATCTCTTGGTGGGCCCGCCCACATGCAGATACGCCCACTTATGAGTATTAAAGGGTTGCGGCATTAGGAAGGTTGAGAATCACTGCACTATTCAGTTTGAGCTCTATGAGAAAAGATGATAAAGTCAATTAAACTTTAAAATTTATTTTATTTTTAATTTTTGGAATAAAACAAGTACTTCTAGAACATAGTATAATAAAAACGATGAAGAAGTAAATTAAATTTGAAGGTCACTTTTAGAACTCAGTGGAGGATTTAAGACTTCATCTTTGTAAGTATGCTAATTAATTTTCCTATTTTATATGTTCCCCCCTCCAGTTTCGATATTCTGATTGGCTGGATAGGTTATACATGGTGCTGGGAACAACTGCAGCTATCATACATGGAGCAGGACTCCCTCTCATAATGCTTATTTTTGGGGACATGACGGATAGCTTTGCAGAAATGGGAAACGCAAATATAACTAATGAAGGCTCAAATGATACAGGTAAGTATCCCACCACCTCGAGTTGGCAGTATTATTATTGTTTTCATTGAAATATAATAAAAATGACATTTATGTAGTGCTTTAAGTCTTATAGAATATCTTATACATGTTATTTCATTTATCCCCATAACAGTCTTGGGAGGTAGGTATAATTATTATACCAATTTTATGTTTAATAAAACTGAAGGAGACAGAAGTTGAACTGCCCATGGTCACACAACTACTGTGCCTGGGACTAATCTTCCTAAAGGCACGTCTAGTATTTTATCCATTCTACCACCTGGTTTCAAAATAAAACAGCCAACCATTTATTGAGCGTTGTGCCAAGAAGGATACTGAATTAGAAGATGTGAGTCATCTACTTGGGGAACTTAAAATCTGCTTCAGAGACAAGAGACGCAATGTTTACATTGCATTGGGCAAGTTACGTAGCCTCCCTGGGCCTCAGTTTGCCCATCTTTAAAATGAGGATGATTGGACTTGATGGTTTTTAAAATTCCTTCTCCTTCAAGACAGAATTCTAACCCTGTACAAGTAAGTGAAGAAAGTGTATAAACAAGTTAGAAAGTGTGTGATACAGTTGATCAATACTGAAGGAAAAGTTAGAGCTTATTAACTATTTAGTGGAAGAAGTAAGAAGAGCTAGGCAGGATTTAGCCTGGAAAAGAATAGAAAAGAAGGCACTACAAGCAGCAGGAGGGACATGAGGGCAGGAATGAGCATGACATCATGTGTTTGTGGGAAAGAGGGAAATCAGCCTTATTAGCATGAAAGGTGAATGAAAGGGAGTAAAGAGAAATAAGATTCTACGAGCAAAGTGAGTCAGATTATAGAACGCTTTGGAAGACGGATTAAGGAATTTATATTTGATAGGAATGAGAGTGAACTGTTGGAAGTTTTTGAACAAGAGGGATGACGTAATGAAAGTTGCATTTCAAAATTAATTTGTTAACAGGCTGCGTTCAGGATGATGAATTCAGGATAGATTAGTGTGGGAAATTAGAAGATTTCATTCAGGAAACCATTAACCTAGCTGTGAGATGAAGATGGTCTGGTAGTGGGAAGGTAGAAATGGAAAGAGAGAGGAAGGTAAGTGAATGCATTAAAAATCTGGGATTAAGTTAGTGTGCTTCAGGAGCGCATCCTCTCTATCAGTGCACATTGAACCCCATCTGTAATTTAGTAGTAGATATGTCCCTTGGAATTGCCTGAGGCACATAAGTGTTTAGTGACATGCCCAGGTGGTCACACAGAGAGAAAGGTAAAACAGATAAATGAATTATTTTTTTAAAAAAGTAAATAGGTTGTGGGGAGAGAATGAATATAGGAGTAAAGTGGTGAATCATAGGTAACTCTGAGATTTTTGAGCCTTGGTGCTTTGAAAGATGGTAGTGCTTTTGGTAGAGACAGAAATTGTAGAAAATAGAGCCAGATTTGGGGGTGTCAGAATTTCCACAGCCAGGACCTCTGCTGCAGTATTAGAAGTCAACAATCACCTGACAGAGAACAGTGATTCTAAAGAGGTGATGTCCACCTTTCTCCAATTATTGCAGTATTCCAAGCATGACTTTATCCTCCCCATAAAGGATCAAAGAGTCAGTTGACCAACAGGCATTTTTAAGCACTTACCATGTGCCAAGCGTTGCGCTAAGTGCTGGGATATAAAGAAAGGCAAAAATGGAGTCTCTGCCTTCCAGGGAATCATATGAAACGTGTGTGTGTGTGTGTGTGTGTGTGTGTGTGTGTGTGTGTGTGAGAGATATAAAAGGCAAGTCAGTAGTGGGGGTTGGGGGAGTGGCAGACAGGAAAGACCTTTCAGGTGGGGTTTGAGCCAAGAAAACTAGAAAGCACAGATGAGGAAGAAGAGAATTCCGGGCACGTGGGACAACCAGAAAAGACATGGAATTAGGACATGGGAATGCCTTGTGCAGTAAATAGCAAGTAACCCAATGTAGCTGGGTCACAGAGTACATAGAAAGGAATAAAGTACAAGAAGAGTGGAAAGGTAGGAAGTAGCTAGGCTACTTAAACTACAAGGAGATGACTTTTTATTTGATCCTAGAGGTAACAAGGAGCCTCTACAGCTTGAGCAGGTATATGGCATGATCAGAGCTATATGTTAAGAAGGTCACTTTGGCAGTCAAGTGGAAGATGGATTGGAGTGGAGTAGGGAAGCCAACCAGACGACCATAGTAATAGTCCAAGCATGAGGGGTTGAGGGCCTACACCAGGACAACAGCTGTTTATGTGGAGAAAGGAGAACATATACAAGAGATATTGTGAAGGTATCTGACACATTGGATATTTGGGATGAGTGTGAGTAAGGAGTCCAAGATGGCATGGAGGTTGTGAGCTGGGGTAAGGGGGCAACTGGTGGTGACCTTAGTAGTAAAGTTGGGAAGAAGGGAGGATTTGAAAGAGAAAGATGAGTTTATTTTAGACAGAATGGATTTGAAATGCTTACAGAGCATCCCTTTTGAAATATCTAAAAGGCAGTTGGTAATGTGAGAATGTTCAGGGCAGAGAGTCAAGGGACTTGCACGAGATGATAACCCAGCCTGTGGGAGCTCATGAGATCCCCAAATGAAGTAGTATAGAGGGAGAAGAAAAGAGCATTTCTGACAGACCTTTAGGGGACACCCATAATTAAAGGGTATGAACTGGATGAAGAACTAGACTGAGAAGAAGTGGTCAGGCAGGTAGGAGGAGAACCAGTATTTACTGATGTTATGAAAACAAAATAAAAAGGAGAGACTATCCAGGATGAGAGGATAATCAATAGTATAAAAAAATAACAACATGGAGGCCAAGAAGGATAAAGATTGAGAAAAGGCTGTTAGTATTGGCAATTTAAAGATCATTGGTAACTTGCAAGAGAACAGCGTCAGTTGAATGATGAGGTCAGAAGCAGATTGTAGAGAGCTTAGAAGAGAATGAGAGAAGAGGAAGTAGAGGTACCCAATATAGATGGTCTTTCAAGGAGGTTGTCCAGTAAGGGGAAGAGAGAAGAAGGATGGTAGCTAGAAGGAATGGTTAGATCAAGTGAGGATTTTTTAAGGATAAGTGAGAGAGGAGGAGAGAGAGGAAAGGGGGGGAAGGGAGGGACAGACAAAGAGAGATTTAAGATTAGAGAGGGATTGTGATTTAAGATGAGGAGGATGAGAGAAGAGGAAGTGAATGTCCACTGTTTATTGTGTGAAGTATGAGGCATGGTCCTTAGCTAAGAGAGTACAGAACTCAAGAAGGAATAAGAATGGAATGGCTGCTCTGGTGAGTGGGACAGAAAATTGGTTACGAAGGTTTATAAGGTTTGTCTTGCTGCAGTGAGGGTCCAGTTGAGGTTGTGAAACCTAAATTTGTCATAGACTCAGTCAATGACATTTAGTCATTTTGTCTGACTGTTGAGGAGCTCGTGAAAAGGAGTGAGGGAACAGTAGTAATCCAAAATTTCGGTTTGTTGAAGAGTGATTGGCAATAGCAAAAGGGGTGTAAGGTATTTGACCATCAAATATAGTGTATTATTTGACTAACTTACCATGGAGCTGAGTGAGAGAAGGGAAGTATGACCAGGTCAGGGTGTTATGTGTGCATCTGAGGTGGTATGGAGGAACAGGTCATGAGATGTGAGTATACTGAGGAGCTGGAAGACTGGGATGTTGAGGAGACATCAGTAAGTATGTTAAAGTCCCCTAGGATGAGGAAGGGAGTTACGATGGAGAATCAGGCAGGTACTGAACTCAGTGAGTAAGCAAGGAGACTACCCTGGGGAATCAATAGATAATGGTCACCAGGATCTGAATTGGGTGGTAAATTTAGATAGCTGGACCTCAAAGGAGGAGAGATTGCTAAAAGATGATGGTAAAGATTATCTGGGGCTGGCAATGGAGGGATAGCAAAGAGTATTTTGACCCCTCCCCACTACCTCTGTGTCCAAGGGTGGGGGGAACTATTGAATGAACATGCAAGTAGTACTTGGAAAGGGTAGCCAGGGATATAGTGCTACCAGGAGGGAGCCAGGCCTCAGTGATGGAAGAAATGAAAACAGAAAACATTTCAGATTAAAGGAAGTCTAACTTGGCTAATATGGAAATGTGTTGCCTGACTATACATTTATAATCTATATCAAATTACTTGCCTTCTCAAGGAAGGGGGAGAGGAAGGAGGGAGGGGAAGAATTTGGAACTTCAAATTGTTTTAAAAAATGGAAGCTTAAAATTGTTGTTTATATGTAGCTGATAAAAATAAAAATTAAATGTAAAAAAGATTAAAGCAAGTTTGTTAATTTTGGAGCAAACATTCCAGGGAGTGTCTGTGTGTGTTTGTATGCGTGTATGTGTATGTATACATAAACATACATACATATATGCACATTTATGTGTATATGTATATATAAGGCATATATACACACATACACATGTGTGTTATGTATATGTTTATATATCAATCAGAGAACAGGAAAAAAGCTTATTATAAAAGAGGACATCTGTTAGGTCCAGACTTGCCCTACTTCATAAATTGAGATATCTTACTGTAAAGAAAACTACTACTGGAGCAAGGACACAAACTTGAAGCTTTTTGACTTTGGCAAGTAAGACAGCAGGGATAAAAGTCTTTTGCTTTGGTTCCTGTCATCAAATGAAGGACGAGGAATGATGGTTGATAGTTGGAAAGTTATGTTATTGAAGGTAAAGGCTGGGTGAATATGGCTTTGCGATGTCCTTGATTCTGTACTTTGCCAGTAGCTATTACCAGTAGCTATTAAAGAAGTAGAAATTCCTGCCTTTGTTCAATTTAGAATAGATAACATATTGAAGCAACAAGAAGCGGCTCCTGCCAAAATTTTGGCCAGTTGGTTGACTTGTGGCAGAGCGAGTTTCTGTTGTCAGGAACGGAAGTCAGCTCTTGATTCAGACATAGCATAGAGATGTTTAGTAGGACCTCAGATTTGACCAGGGGCAGATAGGTGGTTCAGTGGATAGAGCACCAGGATTGGAGTCAGGAAGATCTGAGTTCAAATGTGACCTCAGACACTAGCTGTGTGACCCTGGACAAGTCAGTTATCCTCAGTTTTCTCATCTATAAAATGAGCTGGAGAAGGCAGTGGCAAACCACTCATGTCTCTTTGCCAAGAAAAACCCAAAGGGGTCATGAAGAGTCTAACACAATTGAAAAACAATTGAACAGGGGCAGCTAGGTGGTGCAGTAAATAGAGCACCAGCCCTGGAGTCAGGAGGATCTGCATTCAAATCAGACCTCAGACACTTGACACACTTACTAGCTGTGTGACTTTGGGCAAGTCACTTAACCCCCAATTGCCCTCCAAAAAAAAAAAAGAAAAAAAAAGAAAAACAATTGAACAACAGCAAAAGTAAAGCCACAATCATTTCCTTAACCCCAATTTCCATTACCTTTAGTCCTCTTCTCTAATCTCAGCTCATTAGGACCTTGAGTGCTCCCAACACTGTTCTTCTAAGAGTTCAAAGTTTCTTCTGAAATTCAGAGTTAAAAAGTTATTTCTATAGTATCACAAACAACGTTTCCTTTCTGGGTTGTTATCACACACCTTTGTTAGTTACAAGCACATGTATTGCTTCTTTGCAACCATGTGAGTTCTAGATAGATGGTCCAAGTATTATCTTGTTTTATAGATAAGGAAACTGCAGTACAGAGGGTTGGTATCTTGTCTAAGCCCTCTTAACTAGTAAGTGTCTGAGACAGGGCTTGATCTTTTGACCCTGCTCTTTCTCTTACACTCTGCTCATAGGGAAGTTCTTAGAGGTTTTATATAATACAATTGGAAATGAATGCAGTTAACCTCTCATACAATTCTGACTTTAAGTGTCAGAAAAGCTAATTATCCACAATTGGAGTTTCCTCAACTATACCATCAATATCATATCAATATCCTTCCAAAAACCTAAACCCAAATGTATTGCAGTTTAAAACAAAATCAATTTATATGTAACATTAAGTAATGATCTGAAGTCTACAGTGTCATAAATGCTAGGTATAATATTTGATATTTTAATATATTGGTATAAATTATTTATACAGATATGAGTCTTAAAGAGTTCTTTTTCTTTCAAAATAGAATTATAATCTTATTCATCTACTTATAGTCTATCCATCATCATGTTGTAATTTATTTATGTAATATGGACAGTATATACGACAAAGGCTGTGCAATTTTGTGTACTTAAATTATAAAGTAAAGTAGGCATAGTTTTTGACTTATGGAAATATAGTGGTATTAAAAAACTGTATTTTTAAAGTTGGCATGTATAAGGCTAACCAGAGTCCTGTGTGTCTTTTTAATCTAACTTAAATATTTCTTTTTCTTTTTTGTGGAGGTGCAAATCTCTTAGATCAACTGGAGGAGAAAATGACCACGTAATTAGCTATATTTCTTATTTGTATCTGATAAGTATTATACTTTTTACAATAATAGTATTATGCTTTCAGTTTGTATTGTGCTAATAGGGAATGGAAATTATCCAGTAACATTATTGTTGATGTAAAATAGAAGAAGCCTTGACTGTTTACAAAATAATGTTCATTTAAGGTTTTGGTCAATTTTCCTTGCTTAACGGCCAATGGATTCGTTTATCCCTAAGTAGAATATAGATGAAAGAAGTTGAATAGCTTTTAAAAACATAGTCCATTGCCAGATGTGCTGGTACATGCCTGTAATTTCTGCTACTTAGGAAGGCTCAGGCTGTTGGATCATATGAGCTCCAGGAGTTCTGAAGGCTAACACAGATTAGGTGTTGCACTAAGTCTGGCATATTGAGCACAGGGACACTCATCTTCCTTAAGGAGGAATGAATGGGCTCTGTTAGGAAGCAGTGGGTCCAAACTTCCAATGCTGATTATCAGTGGAATTGGACCCATGAATGAGTCTCCCAGAGTGAGATAGAGACAGTCTCAAAATTATCACTAATAACAACAATAGAAAAATCTTTAATACAGTTTTAAAAATATTTTAATCAAACATTCAATTCTTATATATAATTGAAGTTAGAGAATTTTAGTTTGCTTCTCAGGTTTTTTTCATCATAATTATATGACAATGATGCCTTCTGGAAGCAAAATGATACTTTTTGTTTAACCACAGCCAGTTTCCCAGTAATAACTTGCCTTCACATTCCTGCCTTTCTCTTCCCATGTTCCTGGTTTTCCTTTTGATTAATGATTTAAAGAATTTAAGAGAGATTTAAATTTATTACCTGTAATGAAGGTACTAAAGACACATAAAATAAATGAAAGAGGAGGTAAAAAAAGGAATAGAAGTCCAAAAAGCAAGACCTGTTGCAGGATGAATTGGAAAAGCATTTGAGCCTTTTAAGGAAAGTAGGAATTTCAGTGTACTTTAGAACTTTATTTTTTTAAAATTTAGTTTCAAATGGAAATCATCTAATGACTGCTTGAATCCATTTTAATTCTTGTTTTGTTTTAAAAAACAAACATTAGTAACAAATATATGGATTATGGGCAGTGGATTGCTTTAGACTTCAGAGAAAACTGTTATTTTTCTCACTTTGGAACATCTATTTCGTTCTCTTCTACTATAGATTATCAACACTGGGGTAATAATTCACCAGCGAGTAATCCATTAACCAAAGGTTTATTGCCCTGATCGAAATTATCTGTTGTACTTACCTTAGAACCTCTAGTGAAAAACTATGTGCCAAGATGCTTGATTCTGATAAAGCATATATAACTCAATGTTGAGATATTATTCTCTGCTCCTTTGTATAGCTCGTGCAAAATTCACACACACACACACACATCTGAATACTGAAATGTCAAAAATTGTGAACTTCAGTTATAATAAAATTCTACTTCATTCAGGTGTTCTGACATTCCACCTTTAAAAGGAATTGTTTGGCAAAGCCCTCGTGTGTGTGTGTGTGTGTGTGTGTGTGTGTGTAAATATCAAAAAGCTGGTCCAGAGAATGTTTGTCACTTATTATTATGGAATTCGGGTTTAAGAACTAAAATAAGCCCTTTTTGAAGGACAAAGCTGTCAGTTGTACTGACCCACAACAAACCCTTTTTCCATGAAGTTTTCCAATATTTGGAATGGGACTTGATTAACATCCCAGAATGCTAAGGAACATCACTGTCCTTGATTCGGTCATCTGACAGGATCTTTTTCCATTGGTTCAGCTGCTGAAGCTGTCTCACCTACTCATTAATGATGAGAAAAAAGTCAGTAAGCAAGAATGGGGTGGGAGAATGGCTGTTCTATAGCAAAGTAACAGCCAACAAGTGATGCTGACATGTATCTCAGTTTATGACCCATTCTTCTTCTTAAGGATGATCAGATTAGGAAAATTGAGAGAGAGTGGGAAAAATTAAATTGCCTCTAAGACATTTATTTGTTTTAGCTGAAGCAAATATTTTCAGTGCTTTTTTGCTGTTTTCCAGGTATGCATATTATTATAGTGCAGTGGGCTTTGGGGTACTCATTGCTGCCTACATTCAAGTTTCATTTTGGACTTTAGCTGCTGGACGACAAATTAAGAAAATTAGACAAAACTTTTTCCATTCAATAATGCGCCAGGAAATTGGTTGGTTTGACATCCATGATGTTGGGGAACTGAACACTCGACTAACTGAGTAAGTATATTATTGGATATTTAACTTCAAGATGATTCTTTCTTTTCAATGACTTTAAAATGTCCTCCTATTTTTAAGAGATCTGACAAACTCTGGAGGAAATAATTACTAGATTGTAAGTACCTTAAGGACAGGAGCTGTGTTTGGTTTATTTTTATATCACGACGTGGGACTTATACTTGTAGGTGCTTAATAATGATTGTTGAATGACATTCTGGAGTATACAGAATTAACCCTGTGCTCATTACAGTGATAGCTCACATTTGGTGTGTTGATTTTTGACATGATGATACAAATTTTTAGACTTCTCAATAATGATAAAAATGTGACTATGGGTGGTTTGCTTCTTAACTTTTCTCCCTAGGGATGGAGAGGTCTTGAGCTGTTTGAAATGTCTGTGCTCAGTTCTGGACAACGTATTCATGTTCACACCTGTGAGCCATAGCTCTGTGTAGCAAATATTTGACTTGGTAGAACAAAAATTAAAAGGAGCATTGACTCTTATTTTACAGTATCAGAAATAATCTTAAACCCAATAGAAATTATTTCAATATTTATATTTTTGACAGTAGTGTTTCTATTCTCCTTTTAGTGATGTCTCCAAAATTAACGAGGGAATTGGAGACAAAATTGGAATACTCTTTCAAGCAATAGCAACATTCCTTACAGGTTTTATAGTTGGATTTACAAGAGGCTGGAAGCTAACGCTTGTTATTCTGGCCATTAGTCCTGTCCTAGGCGTATCATCTGCCCTCTGGGCAAAGGTATGTAAAACCTGTGAATTTTTACAAAAATGTTTTTCACCCATAGGTAAAACACACCTGCCATACTTAATAAACCAGCAGCCCCTGACTTGTCTGTTCATTGGGCTTTATATCTGCCGTTAAAAATAAATGGGAAGTAGCAGAAGTATTCTCTAGAAAATAGTCAAATGAGACTGTGTGTATCTTTATGACTGTAGATGATCCAATAAATCTGTAGTTGTTAAAATCCTATTGATAAAATATTAACATGGGGAATTGTGTTTTTGGCACTGAGCTTGGAGATGGAATGGGACGGTGGGGTGGGGAGAGAGGGACTGTAGTACTGCTGGTAGGACAGTAGATACAGAGAGGGAAATTTCCTCATTGGTGCTTAAAAAATTAAGAAACCTGAAGCTAATTTAGGTAACCAGCTTGTTCTCCGCTTAAGTCTTTTGCCAGTCAACTCTACAGTAAGGCCATGCCTATGAAGGGCACACTTTGGGAGGCTCTACCAAGCTAGAAAGTCCTCAAGTACAGAACCAACTGTGCATTCTTCTAAGAACCAAGAGAGTTAAATGTAGAGACCCTATTTAAAAGCTATTAAAACTGCCTTTGGGGTTTTGGAATCATATATTTAGAGCTGGAAGGGATCTCATTTCTTCATTTTGCTGATGAAGATACTGAGACCTAGAGAGGCCAAGAAACTTGCAGCTCTAGAGAGTAAGTGTCAGAGGCAGCATTTGAACTACAGGCCCTCTGATTGGAGAGGCAGAGTTCTTTCTATGTACTAGGATTCTCTCCGATCATTGCTGGCCTTTCATGAATTATCTTCCCCCATAGATGACTGTTCTTGATATTCATTATGAGCAGCATAAAATGTTTTAAAGGTGAGGGAGAAAGACAATATATAATTAGCCCCAAGTTCTGTATATAAGAACCCAAGTTCTGTATTCCCGAGATTTAACCTTGGGATGCTAAATAAAGTAAAGGAAGACTGAAAGAAGTTGATCAAACCCAGAGAAAATTCAGGCTATAATCATTAGAGAAATTTAGAAAAAAATGATACACTGACTTTATAGTGTGGCTTTTATTTCTTCACTTTCAAGGATATAGAATTTTGTTGTTGTGGGCCCTTTGACACTAATGTAACTTAGATCCTCTGACTTAGATTTTGTTTGAATTTACTTAAGGTTCATTGTTGTGCAGGAACAATCCAACACCAAATGTATATGGACCAACAATAAAATATGTAATTTGGGGGGATCTGAGCCTGTAATTTCATCAGTGAGTAAACTCTCTACCAGTGCTAACCAACCCTGTTCTTCAAGTTTCAGTCAAGGAACAAGAGTTTATAAACAGTGAACTTGTTTTAATATTTTGGTACTTTGGTATTTCTATTTCAGTAGAATTCATTTCCTTTTTTAAAGCTAGGTAATTTATATAATGTGATTGGAAACATTCTTCTGAGAATGTGGTCAAAGAGACAGTATATGTGAAAGGCTGGAGATGGATTCATCTTCTTGACTCTGATGCAGGCTGTATCTACTACTCCACATTGCCTCTCAAAATGACTAAAATATAAAATAAAATTAAAATATAGTACCTAAAATAGACTCCAGTTGGGATGCTTGACAAATTGAGCGACCAACATCATTCCTCGTTGATGGATTAATTGGCATTTTGGTGAAGTGATGGTGGTTAAATAGCATGCTTTTCTCTTTTCATTCTTGTTAATTAGAAATCACTTTTAAACTATGCCCAAAGAGCTATACAACTGTGTATATCCAGTAATACCACTACTATGTCTACTATGTCTGTATCCCAAAGAGATCATAAAAAAGGAGAAAGGACCGACATGTACAAAGATATTTATAGTGGTTCTTTTTGTGCTGGCAAAGAATTGGAAATTGAGGGAATTTTCTATCAATTGGGGAATGGCTGAACAAGTTGTGGCATATGAATGTAATGAAATACTATTGTGCTATAAGAAATAATGAGCAAGCAGATTTCAGAAAAACCTGGAAAGACTTAGATTAACTGATGCTGAGTGAAGTGAGTGGAATCAGGGGAACACTATACACAGAAACAGCAACATTGTGTGAGGACAAACTATGGTAGACTCAGCACTTCTTGGCAATGCAATGATCCATGATAATTCCAAAAGACCTATGATGGAAAATGCTATCCACATCCAGAGAAAGAACTATGGAGTCTGAATGGAGGTCAAAGCAGACTGTTTTTACCTTTTTTTTCTTGCTCATGGTTTTTTCCTTTTCTGATTCGTCTTTCACAACATGACTCATGTGGAAATATGTTTTAACATGTTTGTACATGTATGACCTATATCAGATTGCTCGCTGTCTTGGGGAGGGGAAGGAGAAGGAGAACAATTTGAAACTCAAAATTTTATTAAAAATTAATGTTGAAAACTCGTTTTCCATGTAATTGGAAAAAATACAGTACTGTGAAGTGGAGGGGGGATGCTCACTTCCGAATGAATTATCTCACTTTATTGACTTAGTAAGTTCAGGATGATGACATAATTGGTCTGTGTACATTACGTACTGTCATTCCTCTTAGGAGGGAGAAGTACTGCCTAGGTACTAGGGCAGCTTTGAGTCTGCTCCTTTCCACTTATGTGTGTGACTTTTGAGAAATATTTGGGCCTGTTTTCTCATTAGCATGATAATTACTCTAGGATCATAGGATTTTGAGCTTGGATATAATCTTCATGATAATCTAGGCCAACTCTCTTATTTTACTGGTGAGAAAGAAACCTAGAGAAGTTAAATAATATGGTCTCACATCTTCTTTAGAGGAGAAAACTAGGTTTGAATCTAGGTCTTTAGGGGCTCTTTTTACCACCTTACATTACTTCTCTACTTCTCTCCCTTTGTGGATGAAATATGATAACATATCCAAAATGCTTTGTAAACTATAGAACATTATGTTAGTGTAAAGTTTTATCTTTTTTTTCTATTTTTTTTTTGGAGGGGGGAAGGCAGGGTAATCGGGGTTAAATGACTTGCCCAAGGTCACACAGCTAGTATGTGTTAAACTTCTGAGGCTGGATTTGAACTCAGGTCCTCCTGACTCCAGGACTGGTGCACTATTCACTGTGCCACGTAGCTGCCCCATAAACTTTTATTATATTCATTATTTATTTGTTTGGGTTTTGGTCTGGGTCTATGTACTCAAGGAGACTCCTTTTATCAATACAGGTAAGCCCTTATTCTGTCATTTATAGTCTTAGAAAGTTGCCTAGAATACTGAGAGTCTAAAATTTTGCCTAAGGTGACATGACTACTGTGTGGTTGAAGTAGGTCTTCCTGCCCCTGAGGCTGGCAGGAAGACACCATGACCACGGCCTCATTTATATATTGGTTGTAATTGGACAATGCAAATGCTTTAGAGGATGGGGAGAGGAGGTTAAGTCTTCTGACGTATTGCACAAACCTGGGGTGTTACTAATCTCTAATAAAAGTAGCAGTGCTATAACTGTTTGCAAAGGGCTTTACATATGCTTGATCTCTGATAACAATTCAAGGTTCCTTTTTAAAAAAAATAATGTGTTTTATCATTTTGCCTTTTTCTATTAAAAGTGGTATGGGGAAGGGGGGGCGGGAATTTGGTCAATTTAAAGTTTTTTTGGAGTAAATAAGGAGGCTGGTTTAGCAGTTCATCACTGAAGCTTTCTAGCTGCATTGAACTTCCCAGAACTGGCCCTCCACTGGTGCAGCCTTTAAGAACAACCAAGGATCACCACCAAACCAGCATGAATCATCAGAGTAGAATTTTATTGAAGGGGTTTCTAAACCATGGAATCAAAAGTGGATTTTTCTATCTCTTTTTCAAACAGGTACTGTCTACCTTTACTGATAAAGAATTATTAGCATACGCAAAAGCTGGAGCAGTAGCTGAAGAGGTCCTAGCAGCAATTAGAACTGTAATTGCTTTTGGAGGACAAGAGAAAGAGCTGGAAAGGTTGGTCTCTCTCCCCCTCACTCTCTCTCTCTCTGTCTCTCTCTCTCTCTCTCTCTCTCTGTCTCTGTCTCCCTCTCTCCCTTTCTTTCTCTCTCTCCCTCTCTCTCCCTCTCTTTCTCTCTCTCCTTCCCTCTCTCTCTCCCTCCCCCCTCAAAACTGATTGAAAAAATGTTGTACTTTGAAGTCTCTCCCTGTATGCCTTCTTTTAGTATGTTACATATAAAGAAAATACTCCTGTGATGATTGATATTATTTTTATTGTCCAGTCGTGTTCCACTCTTTGTGACTTCATTTGGAGCTTTCTTAGCAAAGACACTGGAATGGTTTTCCATTTTCTTTTCCAGCTCATTTGAGAGATGAGGAAACTCAGGCAAATAGCGTTAAGTAATTTGTCCTGGGTCACACAGCTAGTAGTATCTGAGGCCAGTTTTGAACTCGGGCCTTTGTGACCGCAGGCTCTGCGCTCTATCTGCTGCACTGTTGTATGAAATATGATATGTTAGAGGCGGTCTTCCAATAGATGCTTGGTATTCAAAGGTAGTCATAATTTGCATTATGCATAAATGTGTTGTGACTGGCACTTCTCTGATCAGATCTAGCAGTTTATCACACAGATGGTTTGCATGTAAAATAATTTTCATTCTAGCCTGAGCCAGTCATTATTAGGATAGTAAATCTACAGGGGTGAAAAGCCCTGTCCATAATGTGAAATATTTTTAATTATTTGATGTTTAGAGTTATTAACATCCTTTTTTCTTTCTATTATGGGACAGACGAAAGTTGACTGTCAGCTTGAAATTTTAAATAATAGCTCCAATGTGTTCTGAAAACAAAAGAATGTGTTTAATTTTGTAGCATATTAATGAATAAATGAGCTTGATTATTTGTCACTGAGTATAAGAATGAAATTAGTTTTCAAATATCTTGAAGACAGAGAACATGAGAACACCTAGCTTTCTAAAAAGCAAGTTAAATCAGTCTGATTTTTCATGACTAAGAAACAGTCTGTTAGCTTAAGGGGAAATAATAATTTTTGCATTGTGTTATTAAAGCCCTTAATTTTACTCCAGGTGGTCTTTCAAGCAAATTTAAGACTTGTAGCTAAAATACCAAAATTATTTCATATGTATACAGCAGGATCCTAGATGTGACATTCAGATGAGTGGTAGTACTGACTTAAAAACCATCAGTTCTGCCTGGCATAGGTTTTGGGCTAGCCCAGAGGAGAACTGGACTTTGCCTATTAGTCTGGACAGTGACCTCCACTTTTTGTCCTTTTTCAGAGGAGGAAACAAATCTTTTTTTCTTACTGAAGAGATTTAATGGAGTTTCTCTCATGGAACTCTGCCTAGTGACTTGGCAGCATTGGGGGCTGTCCATTCTGCTTTGCTGTAAATAGTCAAACCCAAAGGGAGAAAATAAGACCTGGGGTGCTCCACGAATCACTCCACTGTTCTTAATATTTTTGACAGGAAACTCAGTAGTGAAACAGGACTTGCTCATACAGTGAATGAATGCAGGCAGCAGTGGCTAGCACCCTGAAGAAAACATTAAAAGTTGAAACAATTTTGGTACATTGGAGGTGTCATTACACAAGCTCAACTTTGTTGTTGAGGTTTTTCCCCCCAAAACAAGGGTAGAGAGTAGTATATTTAGGAAGTAAAAACAAACCACCTAAATCCAAGATGGGAAAGAATGAATATTGCTAAGGATTACTTCTAAAATATTTTTTAAATTACTGTTATTCAGAAAAAAATTTAAACAATTAAAGAAAGCCCCAAAGGATTAAGATCTTGGTTGTACTCTTGTTAGTTTCACCATCTTGGGAAAATCATTTAACTTCCTGCCTTCCCACTCAACTAAGTGTAAAGAATACTGCAGGGAGAACACCACTCAACACCATATGTCTCTTAGACTTGATTTGAGAACCCACTGAGAGGTCCCGTGTGTAGTGCTTTACAAACTTAAAGACTTTTTCAAATGTGAGCTGTGAATATGGGAAAGATCTGTGATTTCTGTCATAATAGGTTATGTCTGTGTAGGAGGAGCTCCTCCCCAAATAGAGATCATGATACCCTATGTCTTAGCAGGTGAGTCCTAGAGAGATACCTAACACAGAAGGTGCTCCAGTGATTTGCACAAGGTCACATAGTAAATGTTGAAGGTGAGATTTGAATTTAGGTCATCTTGATTCTGAACCAAGTATTCTGTCCACTTTACCACACTCCTTCTGAGTTATTATAATTGCTGTTAAAAAACAGAAAAAGTTCTTTTTATAATCACCTTTTTCTTCTCTACCCACCCCCTTCACTTATCAGTCTTTTCTGGAATCTAAATTATTTTCTTTCTCATTGTTGCTTTGTCTTGTGTGTAATGTTTTCTTCTGACTGCTTGGAACAGCAGGATGTCAATGAAATGGTTTCCACCAGCATTAGCCTGGGTAAGCAATCACATGAAGTACATGAGATTATAGGTGTTAGCTTCAGCTCTTGAGTTTTGTTTTTGTTTTGCTTTTGAATCATTAGCATGGATAACATGCCTAGTAATGGCTGCCTGTAAGTACAAGATTGGGTAATGAACAACCAGATAGAAGGTACTGACTTTTTCAAGTTTGTGAATAAAAAATAATCTTTTTTTGAGATCCAAGATTTTATCTAAGAATGAGATTTCCTAATTTATTTGGGAAAATTGTTTTGTCCTTTTAAAAAAATTATTGGATCACAAAATTTAGGGCTGGAAGGAACCTTTACTAGACCATCTTTTCCAGTGGTTTTCAAATGTTTTGACATTGGGACTCCTTTATACTCTTAAAAAGCTATTGAAGACCCCAAACAGCTTTTGCTTATGTGGGCCATATATATCAATATTTACCATATTTGAAATAAAAACTGATACATTTTTAAAATGTGTATTTGTAATTCATTTTAAAAAAACAGTAGTAAACTCATTACATGTTAATATAGACAACATTTTAGTGAAAAATGACTATATTTTCCAAAACAAAAAAAGAAGAAGGGGTTGTTTTGCCTGTTTTTGCGAATCTCTTTAATGTATGGCTCAGTAGAAGGCAGCTGGATTCTCATATCTGCTTTTGCATTTGATCTGTTGTTATGTTGATATGCTGTTTTGATTGAAGTATATCAAAAAGATCCAGCCCCATACAGATGTGTAGTTGGACAAGGGAGGAGTATTTTTATAAACAAAGAATGCTTTAGAATTGTTATGAAAGTAGTTTTGGTCTTGAGGATGTGCTGAAAGAGTCCTGAGGACCTCAAAGGGGTCCAAGGGGTCTGAGAGCCATTGCTCTAATTCAGTCTTTGCATTTTACAGATGAAGAAACTAAGTTCCAAAGAGGTTAGCTGGCAGCATTTGAACTAAGAGGCTCAGACTCCAAATACAATGAACTTTCCACTCAGTATATGTTGGCTCTTTATTTTGGGAGGTTTCCTCAAATGACAGATTAAGTGTATTCATTTTATTTACCACCTTTTGCTGTGTAGTCTTGAAACTGCCAGTTTGGCATTGGGGGGTGGAGGGGAGGCTTGGGACTGGATGGGATAAATAGTTACTAGAGTAGTTAAATTCTGCCACGAATAGATCCAATAAAAAAGCTGACAAACCCAGCTGATAGAGGTAACAGGACTCAAACTGAGAAGAGATTATCGTGCTTGTCACTCAAAGAGATAAAGTCACTGAGTGGGTTTTAATTTTGTTGGACCTTCATGAGGGTTTATATATCCTGAGCCAGTTATCAAAATACCAACTTAAATATTTGTTTTAATGTAATTTATATTTATTATAATGTAGAACCACAAGTAGAAAGAACACATAGATTTTTAGTGACATAGGAATTGCTTTTGTATATAAACAATGTTTCATAGGCTCAGATACTTATTAGCTGTATGGTACTTGGGAAGTTACTTAACCTCTTTCAGCCTCAGTGTCTTCATCTGTAAAAAGGAACTCATAATAGCAGCTACCTCCCAGGGCTGTTATAAGGATAAAGTAATATTTATAAAGCACTTTGTAAACCTTAAAGTGCTATATAAATGTCAGATATTATTAACATGAAAGGATTTTGTTTAGTTCTTAAATCAAATAATGAATTGTATACATAAATATTTTAATTCTGCAGATATGTAGTTCTTACATAAATATATTTTTTAGTTGTTCAGTTGTGTCCAATTCTTTGTGACCCCATTTGAGGTTTTCTTTGCAAAGATACTGGAATGGTTTGCCATTTCCTTCTCCAGCTCATTTTACAAGATGAGGAAACTGAGGCAAACAGG
>CM053597.1:41525986-41561800 GCA_028646575.1 Pseudocheirus occidentalis | reverse complement strand
CTGGTGGATCCAGCAGTTCCCTTCCCCCACTGCTTCCTTGTCCCGGGAGCAGATTGGCCGAATTGATTTACCTCACCCAAATTAATTTTCAAAGTTTCACTTTCACTAACCGTCTCTGATCAGGATTTAAAGATCCCCTCAGGCAGGTGCTTTAGATCTCTCTGAAGCAGACTCAAGCTGCGGCTTGGGAGGCTCACTCTTCCTGGCAGCCCTGGGGCCTGGCCTGGCCGCAGCTGCAGTTTTGGGCTGGGCCGGTCTCTGCTCTGGTGGAAGCTGCCCCTCTCCCTTCCCATTCCTCACACCTTGGCAGATGTGGAGGTGCTGGAGGCTACAGATCCTCTCCTCTGCAGACTGGCTGCTGTGGGGCTCCACTCGGCTCAGCTCAGCTCCTTCCTACCGCCCCGGGCCTAGCCGAGGTCCCGGCTTCAGGCTGGGCCAGCCTCCGCTCCCGGCCGCCGTAATGAGCCCCTGCTGCTTAGCTTCCTTCAGTGAGAGATGCGTTCTCTGTATTTTTGTGAGTCTGAGAGTCTTAGACTTTGTCTGGGCTCATAGTTTTATGGGTGTTTAGGGTGGCGGTGTGAGAGCTGCGGGACCTTGCTGCTTCTACGCCGCCATCTTGGCTCCATCCCCTTTGATCCTAAAGTTTTACTTATCCATCTGCCTCAAAATAGTATTTAAAGTTCCATAGCCTTATTAGTTCCCTTATCTGTAAAATTGGTGTAATAATTGCACCTACCTCCAGAGGCTGTTAGGAAAATGAGACAAAATAAGAACTGGAAAGCACTACACAAATGCTATTATTATTCTATTTCTTTTTTTTTAGGGTAATTGGGGTTAAGTGACTTGCCCAAGGTCACTTGGTTAGGTTTTGGGTTAAGTGTCTGAGGCAGAATTTGAACTCAGGTCCTCCTGACTCCAGGGTGGGTGCTCTATTCACTGCGCCACCTAGGCACCCCTATTATTACTATATTTCAACTAAAACAATATAGTTATACTGTGCTGGGAAGCCGTCTGAATTTCACGTACATGGTACTGAAAAAAATGTCTTCATAAAGAGCAAGCCTCAAAAACTCAAATCTATGGAATGGCAAAAAATGCAATCGAAAAAACACGGCGCTCCAGGGGCTAGTCTGACGCTGTTCTTGCTTAGATACTGTTTAAACTAAAAACAAATCATTGTTTCATTTCATAGGTAGGTGTTACCAGTCACAAGCTTTATCCTCATCCCTCTGTCTTTCTGTGGGTCTACATATATCAAAGGGGGATTCAGACGACAAAGCTCTGAGGCATGCTAGTCGGTCAATAAACAGTAGACTGGCTGAAGAGCTACACACTTACTTTTGCATATTCTGCTTCTGATAAGGTGTTCACAAATGGAAAATGCAAACTTGGACTCTTAAGTAAATATTTTATCTACCACCACTGAGAGAAGGCAAATGAGAAAGCAAGCATTTACTCCTTCTACTTCTCTTGACATAAGAGGCCAAGTCAAGTCAAGTCAATGAATCATCAAACACACACATCAAACACCCTGAGGGCCTAGCCAATGCTGGGTACTGTGCTAAGCACTCTTTCCTATGGCCTGACATAAATTACTAATTGGGGAAAAGAGGCTATATGCCAGGCAAACCCTATCTCTTCTCAGAGGAAGATTAAATTCTGTGCACCAAATGGATAAAATAAGGCACAATCGAGTTTTCTGAATTAATGAGGACCAGTGGGCATTCTTTGGATATTCCTGTTTGCATAGGTTTTATGTTCATTGCATCATGAACCTTGCAGAGCCTCCTGGATCAGGCTTAAAATCACTTGAGTTTGGCCTAATTAGCCATACTTACAGAAAAAAAAACCAAATGAATAATAGCAATTGTTCGTTCTACAACATCTGAACGCTGTTCCATAGTTTTTGTGGTCTAGTTGTGTTGGACGCTTCATGACCCCACATGGGGTTTTCCTGGCAAAAGCAGTTTGCCATTAGATTAAGGAAAACAGAGGTTAAGTGACCTGCCCAGGGTCACACAGATAGTAAGTGTCTGAGGCCAGATTTGAGTTCAGTAAGAGGAATCTTCCTGACTCCAGGCCCAGGACCCCATCCACTGAGCCACCTAGCTGTCTCTATTAATTGTAGAACTATGATTCTACCAGCATTTCAATAGAGCTGTGAGTCATGAAGTACTACATTCTCCAAAAAAAAATGAAGATGAGCATCAGCCAGAGGGGAACAGAGAGTTGTGTGTTGGGTATGAGTAGGCTATGACATAACAGATAAAAAGAATCACAAAGAAGAACCAGGATAAATATGTAATCAAAGAAATGCATGAGCAAAGAAAAGAATATGGACTGATCACACAGTGAGATGGGCATCACTCCACAGGCCAAAGTAAGGCAGGTTCTCAGCACCTGGTGGGGGGATGGTCATGGAAGACATGGAGATGAATAAATATTGATGGATCATAAATTTAGATCTGGGAGGGACATCACCTGTTTTCACATATGAGGAAATGAAGGTCCAAAAGGCTAAAGGACTTGCCTCAGTCATATAGGTAGTGATAAAGGCAGAGTTTGAACTTGGGCCCTTTGACCTCAAAGCCATGCTTCTGCCACTGTACCATGGAGCCTCCACGTGGTAAGATTTGCATCACCAGAAGGAGAACTCACATCAATGAGATCAGAGATCCATCTGGGCACTGAGTATCAATAAGATCGAATTATCTTTCTCCAATTAGAGTAATTAATCAATTCAATTAGAATAGCCCTAAGTCAGTGTTCAAAGATCTTCTGATGGTCTGGAAGTCCTTGATGAAGAGGGATTGTATCTTACACATACATCCTGACCACTCAGTAAATACATGATCATCATTATTATTATGATGGAAGAAGACAGGGTGTCAATATGGCCATTTTAAAGTATACAACTGTCGGGAATAGAAAGGCTGTATAAAGAAGCACAGTTACCTACAAGAAGTAGGTAGCGACTTAAGAAAAAAAAGCCAAAATATTACCTTCTATGAGGTAGCTCAGTGGCACTATGGATAGAACACTTGGCCTAGAATTGGGAAAACCTAAGCTCAAACCGACAATCATGTGACCTTGTTTAACTTCTGTCTGCCTCAGTTTCCTCATCTGTAAAATGGGAACGACACAGCACTTACCTCTGAGGGTTGTAGTGAGGATAAAATGAAATATTTGAAAAGCAATTCACAAACTTTAAAACACTATATAAATGCTAATTATTATAATTATAATAATAATAATTATTATTATTATCCTTCTTTAAGTGTTATGGAAATCTAACAATGTAAGACTAACAAACTATAACTAAAATATATCCATTTTATGTGGTATCTTTTTTTAGTTTAAAATTATCTTTCTGAAGGGAAAATTTTAAATCCCCCCTGGATATTTCCAAGCCAGGGGAAAAATCGATTTTCTCCTTCTTTACTAACTCATCATCAACGTTTTCCAGGTAGGAAAAAAAAAAAATCTGAAACCGTGTTGGGACATAGTTAACAAACTAAGGTTATTTTGATCTTTCAAGAAAACTCTTATTATTAATAACAGCATTCAGGAGAACATTAGTCTCCCACCCAAGAACTTCCTTAGTAAGTTTTGTTTTGAGCGCAGGTTTTCACAAAATTCTACATGAATTATTCAGGCAAAGACAAAAGTGTAAACAATGACCCAGGACTATTCCCTTTCCAGGAATTTAGAGTTGGTTGCCTCAAATGACCTGCATCATTCCAACCCTGTGTGACCTCTGCTTTTTAAAAATTTATGTGAATTTGGCATGTCTATTGCTACCATTTATTGGTCAAAGGATAGAAACAGGTAGTTTTCTAGGAAGAAAATAAGTTATCAGCATCTACATAAAAATGCTTGAAATCACAAATAATTAGTGATATGTAAGTTAAAACAACTTTGAATCTTTCAGACTGGCCAAGATGGTAAAACAGGGAAATGACAGTTGTTTTAAGGGTTGTGGGAAACTAGACATACTTGTGAATTTGGTCCAACCATTTAGGAAAGGAATTTGGAACTACGATGCCAATGTTAGTAAGCTGTACTCAGTCTGACTCAGTTAGATCACTAGTAGACCTATACTCAAAAAAGATTTCCTTAATGGAAAATAGTCTATATGTTGAAATTATTTGTAGAAGCTCTTTTCAAAGTACCCCACAAACTGGAAACCAAGAATGGACCCTTGCTGGAGAATGGTTAAACATATTATGGTATATGAATGCAACATTATTGTGCCATAAGAAATGACAAAATGGACAGTTTCTGAAGAAACTAGGAAGAGCTTTTACTAACTAATGCAGAGTAAAATTAGCAGAACCAGGAGAATAATTTATACAATGACAATAATATTATATTTATTTGAAAGACTCTAAAATTCTACTCAGCCCATTGATAAATTACAATTTGCCTCATGTCGGAGAGATGATGAACTTGAAATTCAGAGAGACAAATATATTTTGGAACATGGTCCATGTGGGAATTAGTTTTTACTTAACTATGCATGTTTAGCATGAGAATTTAATTTTTGGTTTTGCTGTTGTTCAATCTGAGGGAGAACAGTGGGGGGGACAGATTATAAATGCGTATGTAAATATATTTATGCATAAACATACAAAAATAAATTTATAGATAAATTCTTACCATTTATCGAACAAATATTAATAGTTATGTATTATGTTGCTCATAAGCCCCTGCGTTTCCCCCTATTTTATCCTGAGTATAATATGAAAGAAGAAAATTCAGCGTCCAGATTAGAAATTAAAACTTTTAAATAGACCAATATGTCAAAATGGTTTCTTTTATAGAGACTGAACTATAATAACTCCAAAACTGTGACTTAGGAATTTCAGAGTGAAGCAGACAAGTGATTTCATACTATCATCTTCCCATAGATTCTAAAGGGACAGAAATACAAATCAGTCACTGAAGCATCAACATGTCTATCAGAGGATAATGGAAATATTAACAAGGAAAAGTACTAGCTTCCAGGGTTCAATTAATTTGGTTATTATCTCCTAAAATCCAATTACCTGTACACACATTTAATAAAATGCTCTATATTCTAAGTTCTTCATTAAAGTTGTGAGTGATGACACTGACATGTGAAGTCTTCCTTATGAGACTGATTAGGCTCTAAGTTATAATTCCCATTCATTATCTAAGCCTTCAGTATCCCAAATATAGCAAGGATCAAGGTAGCAGGCATGCCAGCAACACTCAAAATTCCTGATCTCATCCTGAGGAGATCATCAGCTCATAGATTTAAAGATGGAAAGGCTCTTATTTCAAATGGTCTCAACCCCTTATTCTGTAGATGACAAAATAAGTCAAGAGAAGCTAGATGATTTGCCCAAGAGAACCCAATAAATGGCAGTAAGGATTTGAACGCAGGTCCTATAACTCTTAAATTCATTGTTCTTTGTACTGCAACACGCTACCTTCTAGGACGAAATAGAGTTATTCTTTATTAACCCTACAAAATCCCTGGAGCAACTGGGATAAAGAAGTTACATGGCCTTTGTAAATCCCAGATACTCTTGGCTGTTTAGCATATAACTTTGTTAATGGAGGGAAGCAATGATAAGGTCCGAACAGTGAATAATTATTGATACTTCTCATTAATATTAATAACAAGGACTGAGACTCCAACCAAGCAAAGTCTCAAGGCTGTTGCACAAAAAGGAAACCCTGCCAATCCCTTTGCCTTCATGAGACATTCTTTCTTTCCTAGGCTTTTGCATGGATAGATCCAGCTAAAAATTAAAGACCTAGAATCAGAAGAACCAATGGAGACCACCTAGTCTCATCTCTTTCTTTCACCAATGAGGAAAATGAGATTTGGAGAGATGAAGGACCATATGGGTAGTAAGCGGCAGAGCTGAGATGACTAATGATGCACTGAATTAAGAAAGAAGGCGTAGCAAACTGAATCACACATAATCAATAGATGCAGTGATTAGAGTGCTGGACTTAAAATAATAATAACACCTTAATTAGTACAATGGCCAATATGCCTTGTGTCTCCCCCTTGCTCAATGATCTCCTGTGGCTCCCTGTTACTTCTAGGATCAAATATAAAATCCTGTTTGGCTCTTAAAATTCTCTATGACCTGACCCTTTCCTACTTTTCCAGTCTTGTACTTTACTCTGATCCACACACTCCATAACTCAGTGACATTGGCTTTCTCTTTTTTTCTGATAGAAAGATCCTTTTATTACCAATAGATAGGGTCATCTGAATGCATTTCAAGATTGGTTTCATTTGGGGAGATCCGAATCGATTGCTCAGAACATTGAATAGCTTTTGGATGAATTAGCAGCAATTGTGTGGCTATGGGGTTTGATTCTGATGTGAATTGCTGGAGCATAACACAGAACTTGATTTGTGGTGGCGGAGGGGTGGTGGTGGGTTTGGGAATCTGTTGTTCAATTCTTTCCCCCAACACTGGCTTTCTTGCTGTTCCTTATATACCACTTCATATCCCAAACCCTTTGCAATTTCTCTAGCTGTCACTTGTACCTGGAATTCTCTCCTCATTTATGCCTCCTGGTTTTTTTCAAATCTCAACTAAAATCCTACCTTCTCCAAGAAGCTTTTTCTCAATTCCCCTTAATTCCAGTGTTTTCTCTGAGATTATGACCAATTTATCCTGTTCATACATAGATGCTTACATATTGTCTCTCCCATTAGACTGTGAGCTCTTGAAGGTAGGAGATGTTTTTTTGCTTTTCTTTGTATCCCCAGAATAACAAAATATCTAGCATACAGTAGGTACTTAATAAAAGCTTGTTCATATAACTCCATGAATGGGATAATGTGTAAGGTACTTAGCAAAACTTAAAGGGCAAGAGAACTGTTGGCAATGATTATGACTTTGGTCACACTACTCTATATTCTGTCATTTTTATTTATCTTGCCAGAGGTTAAATAAAATCAATACAATTCAACAAGCATTTATCAAGTACTTAAAATAAGTAGATCACACTGATACTGAGAAGACATAAACAAGAGAAAAAATCTCTGACCTCTAAAAGTTTACCTTCCCTTCCGATCCTGTACTCAGAACTTCTCCTAATACAATACAATCTCTAGTTAAATGTTAGCATAAGTGTGATAAACATGCAAAGAAGAAAATCTGTTTGGAAACCTGTTTTCTATTTTGAATCACAAAGAGACCAATAACTAACTCACCATTGCAAATGTCCCAACAGTTGGCTGGATTTCTTTTTTCTTGCTTTTCTTGCTGTTTAAAAAAAAAACAAAAACAGGACCAGAGGAGACATTGATCACTTTACGCTTATAGAAGAGAGAATGTACAGTTCAAAATTTAATTACCCAAGTAGCCTGCTCATGGCAGAAAATTAGATTTGTGGCTGAATGTCATTAAAAAACCAGTGATTTCTTTACCAGCAGTTGATGCCAGAATAGTTGTTTCTAGTTTGTTTATTTAAAAGAAAACATTCAGAATTCCCAGTATATTTGTCATGTACATTCACCACAAAAGATTTCCTACATATTCTACTTGGAAGTTAACATTCTTTGTCATATCACCAAAATGGGTGAAATCTCAAGAAGCAGACTTTACTACTATACATATATGTTCAAAATACATTCAAAGTTTATTTTCACTTAATAAAATCAATTAAAAAGACAAAATTAGCTCATAAATCATTCACACAGCAAACAAAAGCATCATGCCTTAAAGATTTAATTTTGTAAAAATGTGAAACAAAGATTAACTCATAATAGCAAAAATCCTAACTTCACATTTACTTAGCCCTTCGAGGTTAAAGAAGTACTTTCCTCACAATTCTGTGAGGTAGATCAATAGGCATTATTATGTCTTTGTTATGGAAACAGAGACTTTGAAAAGCAAAGCAATTTGTCAAGTTAGCAAGCTGAAGCAGTGATCAAACCCAAGGACACTGACCGACTCCAAGTCCAGTGGACCTTCCATGACATTAGACTGCTTATCATTAAAAATATCTAACACAATACTACCCTCCCTCACCCCCATCTCAAAAAAGCCCAACCCAACAATCTCAGAATAGTATAAACAGAGAAATGATAAAGAGATGTAAAAGGGAGAGAGTTGAACATCCAATTCTCTGTCTATTCTGGTTGTTGAATGCCTTACTAATGCTTCAAGGGGAATCATATTACAGTAATGACTAAAACTTAAATGGGAAAAAGAAGCCAGGAAAAGAACAAACCACTTAAATAATTTAGGCCTAAAATGATTTCTCTCATTTGGAAACTTAGATGAGCCTAGTTTATGTTTTCTGAATATTTACATCAAATATCTCTTCTTCCCTTGAATGACTGGGTCCTCAGAGATATGTGATGTGTGTCACACATGTCTATCTATCCCAAGTACAAAAAACAAATTAAATTGCTTTGTATGGACAGAGCTGACGTTAACTGGCTGCTCGACAAGAGGCAAGTCATAAACCCAGCCTCTTCATCTGTAAAATGGGGATAATCTGGCACCTGCCTCACAGGGCTGTAATGAGGTATAAATGAGATAGATCATTCATGTGTCAAGAGCTTTTCAAACTTTAAAGCACCATATGTCAGTTGTCATTAATAATCCCTTAATATATTCCTGAAACCCAAAGTACACAATTATACCAATAGAAGTCATTACTAAAAAGGAACAGATCTGTAAACAGTTAAAAGTATTTTTTCCCCCAAAAGCACATAAACAAGCATTCAGAGGAGAAAGACAATACTAAACGAGTTATTTCGTCGTTATTTCCTTGACTAGGAAATAATATAATTATCTGCAGAGAAGACTAACTTGCATCATTAATTTTTTGAATGATGTTAATGTTAAAAAAAATAGAATTATACACAACAGTGTGTGTATAACATTTCTGACAAAAGGTTATGACTCAGCTGTAAGACTTTTATAGGGAGGGAGCCAGATAATAAGAACACACAATCAATATTTACCACTCTTTATGGCCTATTTCCTATGCCATCTCCAAGAAGCCTACCCTAACCTGTCCTGCTAAACGCCATCTCCCTTCCTCTAAAATCTCATAGCACTTTAAGAGGGCCACTGCTGCAGCATTTTGTAATACTATCTTATGTTCTAGTTAATATAATATATATTCACATATTTATCTTTTACTTTATAGACTCAAAGAGTTTATCATCATTGCTCATTCCAAATCTGTCCCCTCTCCCAGCATGCCTTGCACACAAGAATGATGTGGAGGGAGAGACAGAACACTATAAAATGCTAGATCATAGTACTGAAGGCACCTAGAAATTTTTCAGAAAACTAGTTTTTTTAAAAATTGGAAATAAAAAGATGGCATCACCAAAAGATAAAAAGGATTTTTGTTACTTATCTTTGTTCTGAGACAACACTATTCAACTCAAAGCAACAGATTATAGCTTAAAAGAGAAAGGATGTGTAGACTACGAAAGGGCCTGGTAGAAAATTGAGATACTTATTTGTAGGTTATTTCAATTCTGGGGTTCCAATCACATTCTCCCCTAAAATTTTCTAGGTTCAATTTTATTAAATCTGACCACAAGTAGCTCTCTAGAAATAGATAAGGTTTTTTTTTGCTTTTTTTTTTTTTTTGGCTTTTTGGAAGGGGGAAAGCAGGGCAATTGCGGTTAAGTGACTTGCCCAAGGTCACATGGCTAGTAAGTATTAAGTGCCTGAGGCTGAATTTGAACTCAGATGCTCCTGACCCCAGGGCCAGTGCTGCATTCACTATGCCACCTAGCTGCCCCTAAATATATGTTTTAAACATGTTTACAAAACTTTTAAAAATTAAGTAAAGCACTTCACATCACAATGATTAGATTATAAATTACCCAAGGACCTTTCTTTATATCCACAGCACTCAGTATAGTACCTGGCCTATAACATACACTTAATAAAATGTTTGTTGACAGAAAAACATCAGATGTTTTTCTGAGAATTATAATTCTTTTAAATTTAATCACTTTAAAACCACTAGAAGAAAGCATTTTCAAAAATAAGTCTGGGATGATGAATCCTTTTACAAAGTGAAACCTCTTTCTATAAAGTGAATAAATCACCTCCCTCACCTACCACCCTATGTATGGATTTTTGCTCTGTATATTGGATTTCCTTACGGTGAGGTACAAGTATACTAGAAGCCCCAGGATGCTTCAGGAATTTTGGCTATCTAGACATAAACATATCCCCTTTCACTAACCTGGTGGTGCCCACAATTCTTAATGAGTTAGGAGTTAACTAGCTTGCCAAGTATGGCTTATTTTAGCCCAGGAATAGGGAACCTCTGGCCTTAAAGTCACTTGTGGCTTCTAAATCCTTAAGTTTGGTCTTTTGACTGAATCAAAATTTTACAGAACAAAATAAAAGGATTTGTTCTGTAAAAATTTGATTCAGTCAAAAGGCTGTACTTAAGGATTTAGAAGGCCACAGGTGGCTTTAAGGTCCGAAGGTTCCCCACCTGTTTAAGCCTATCTACGGAAGTTCCAAACTAGAACTGGAAGAACATTTACAACCTTTTTTTCACCTGAGGTTTTTCGAATGTCATATCCCATGCCTTACTAGCAGTAGAGATTTTTTTTTTCAATATAAACATATTTTTGGTCAAACTATATCAATAGAAAATATTTATAGCATTTTAAAAGGGTGAATCTTTTTATAATTCAATATCCCCATAGACTAGACCAGTGATTCTCAATCTGTGGGTTATGTTCAATTTGTAACAATGAAAATACATCCTGCATGTCAGATATTTACATTACCATTCATAACAGTAGCAAAATTACAGTTATGAAGTAGCAACGAAAATAATTTTATGGTTGGGGATCGCCACAACACGAGGAATTGTATTAAAGGGTCGAGGCATTAGGAAGATTGAGAACCACTGGTCTAGAGGGAGGAGAGATGTGTAATAAAGCTAATTTTGGATTCGAGTTTTGTTTTTACCTTTACAGTATCTCAAATTCCTCTTTTTCTCTTGTACTCTAATAATAAACTTTCAAAATCACCTCAAAACATCCTCTCCCCTCCTGTCACACTTATCCTTCATCTCACTTCTGTTTGGCCTTAAAAGCACGAATGCACCTAAAAGCAAATTCTGGGCTTTCTCCCCCTTCCACTTTAAGGATTTCTTCCACAGAAGCCAAAAATATTAGTCACCAGTTTAAAAGGGAATACTGGAGTGTTCCTTAATTATATCATCTTCTTAGTGGGTAGATCTGAATTTCTGGCAGCCCGTGACTCTGCACATTTGTAGCCAGGGGCTGTTTTGCTCCTGCTCAGACAGGAAATTACAAGTTCACTTCTAAAGTAATGCTTTGAAAGTTAAGCACGCTAACAAATACTCGGAGCCTGCCCTCGTTCCCCGCATCACATGTACCTTACATGAACCTCTGTTCAACCACAGGAAAACTGTTCGCAAAGGATGTTAATTGTGGGGCGTCGTTGTGGTTTTTTTCCTTGGGGGATGGGGGGGGGGGAAAGAACCAAACTAGGAAGCGGACCTCAATTACTTGTTTTTTTTTTTTAAGTTTATCATAAAAATGAAAAAAAAAAACCCACAGCCATTTCCTATCTGATTTCGAGTCCGTCTTCTCCGTGGGGCTTCTCGCCGATCCATTGCTATCGCCTTTCCAAGACATCTCAACCTTAAAAAAAATACAGCGAGAAAATAAGATTAAAACCAATTCCTTTTTCGGCTTTAGACTGACGGGAAGCATCCAGCCCGTGGGATAAGGAAACAAAAGGATGGCTCCGGCCCAACAGGGACTGGGATGGCAAGTGATGCGCGCCCACCTCGGCACTGGGCCCAAGCACACTCAGTATCTACGCTCCCGCCATCCCCAGGACAATGGTGGTGTCAGAATGAAAGTTCAGCCCCTTCGTGGTGCCACTGAGGACAGGGGCTGAGGTCTGGGGCTGAGGATAGGGGCTGAGGACAGGGACTGAGGTCAGGAGCTGAGGACAGGGGCTGAGGACAGGGACTGAGGTCAGAAGCTGAGGACTGGGGAAGACACGTGCTTAGCTTCAAAAAGCCCTTCAGGAGCACGCTTGGGACTAGAACCCAGGGCTGCCCCCTCCTCCCCTCCGCCCAGGCCAGGACTGCCCTTTGTTTACAATGTCCAGGTGGTCTTAATGAGGGGCTGGACGGGAGCTTTCTACTTGGGGATCCCTCTGGTCCTTACTTTTCCCACCTGTTAAGTGATCTCTGCCTCTGTAAACGCTAGGAACCTAGTAAGTTCCGACTTCACCCTTCCGCTCTGAACCACAGCTGGCTGGAAAGGGGGCTGGACTTTGCTCACAGCCGCTTCGCCTCCCCCTTCCTCCCACCGCTCTTAGGCTGTTAGCCCAGGCGCTGTTGAAGATTCCCCTTTCTCTTCTTCCTCCTCCCCCTCTCTCTCTGTCCGATATTTCCAGGAGCTTTGGGTGTACTCCGTCCCCAGCACTCCACAGGTACTGAAGCCCCCGCTTCAGGGTACGGGTGTGCGACCCCTCCCTGATTACTGAGCTCTGACTGATATAGGCCGGCGGCAGATGTTGGGAGCTGAATGACTCCAGAAGCAGAGCTCTGCCACCGCCGCCTCTGCCATCCTCTCCCTACCCGCTTTAAAACCCCGGGACTGGAGGGGATGTCCTGTCCTCTGGCCAGGCTGCCTATCCTCTCCCCCGGCTGCCCATCCTTCAGCTGGCCGCTGTGCCATTGAACTCTGTCCCTTCCTTCTATCAGCTCCCAGGCTCTCCAGCTGATTGCCCATCCTTGGGCCGTGCGCACTCACCTGGGGTCTGCTCTCTCCAGCACTCTGTGGAGGTTCGATGTTGGAAGAGGACAGAGAGCAAAAGCCTCCCTTGGAGACTGATCCTGTATTCTGGGAGGTGATCCTTCTTTCTAGACGCTGAGCAAATGAGCCCGAGCGTCTTGTGGGAAACTCTTGAACCTTTGGTAAGCTGTCCACACCCTCTTTAGCCCAGCCAATCAGCCCTACAGCTCAGTAGGTACTTTGGTGTGAATACTCCCTTTTATTAAAGATTAGTATTTAGAAAAAAAAAAAGATTATAAAAGGCATATGCAGCCATCCCCTTGATCATCTTGATAAGAGTGTCCTATTTTGTGAAAGGGGAAGCTGAAATACTTCCTGGGCCTTAGAGCACAGGTAATATTTAGTGAATGCATCTTTTAAAAAAAATCACTTTGTAAATTTAAATGTTATTTTATTTTAGCTACAGTACACGTGTGCTGAGATGTGATGCGTTTTGAGGAGGGGAGTTAGATGGGAATATTTAGACTAGCCGGGATTCTTAGCCTTTTTTAAATATCACAGACATTTTTGTAGTCTGCAGAAGCCTATGAACTTTCTTCTCAGAATGATGTTTTAAATGTTTCAAATAAAATATATGGGATTACAAAGGAAATCACTTATATTGAAATACCAGTATTAAAACATTTTTTAAAAATTGTATCCAAATTCATGAAACCACAGGTTAAGAATTTTTCCTCTAAATAAATAAATAAATAAATAAAAATTTAAAAAAAAGAATTTCCCCTCTAGAACCTTTCCCAGGATTATGATAAAGGAAATGTGGTTAAAATGCAAGATAGAAGCATAGGAAATATTAGGTTCAGTTTCTGCCTTGAATATTTGACAGCTGTTTGGCCATGAGAATGTCACTTAAGCTTTTGAGACCTCAGCTTCTTCACCTGTAGAGTGGGTATAACTCCCTTCCCCCAGCACCTGCCTCTCAGGGCTAGGTAATTCACAGGAGACTGTGTGAAGAACTCTTTGCAAACCCTAAAGCACTAGCAGGAATCATTAACTAATTAAGTATCTGTTATAATCTACATAAACTACAATGTTGGTTATTTTTTAAAAATTTCTGCCTTGGTGATAATATACCCAAAAGACAAATTTCACTAATTACCTGACTATCCCTTAAGGGAACAAAATGGAACCAAATACTTTACTTCTAAGTGCAGTAAAATTCTTTTAAGTAATAGTAACTCCCCATTGAACGTTAAGCACTATGTACTTGCAGTAGACAGTGTTTTCAGTATGAACATATTTTTTGGTCAAATTATACCAATTGAAAACACATCTACAGCATTTTAAAAGGGTGAATCTTTTGATCTTATTCCAATATCCCCATGGACTGGAGGGAGGAGAGGTGAAATAAAGTTAATCTTTGCATTAGAATGTTATGTTTACCTCTACAGTATCTCAAGTTACTGTTTTTCTAGTTAAGTGGCACAGAGAACAGAGTGCTGGCCCTGGAGTTAAAATCTGACCTCAGTCATCTACTGCTTGCTGTGTGATCCTAGGCAAGTCACTTAACCCTGTTTACCTGTTTCCTCACTTATAAAATGAGCTGGAGTAGGAAATGGCAAACATATCTACTTTTAGGTCTAGAATCTGCTGAAGACTAAAATCTTTGAAACAGAAGCTAGAAAGGAAGTTAGTTTATTTCATTTTTCTATCAGAGTTTACAGAAAAATATTATACTGAATTAAATCCTTTCAGAGGTCACCGGGGGAACAGAAGGGTAGAGTAGACAGTGTACTGGATTGGACAAGGATTGGAATTTCCCTGGCTCTGCTACAAAGGTCTACCTTTGTGACCTTGGACAAATCACTTAATGCCTCTAGGCTCCTGTTTAGTAGGGGGATTGGAGTGGTTGAGTTTAAAGGTCTCTTCCAGCTCAAAATCTGTCATATGGTATGGTGGGATGTATTAGCTTCCTATAACTCTCCCCTTTCCAAAAATATCCTCACTGACTTTTCTTTATGGTTAATTTCCTCTGCCATTATTTAATTATTTTTTTATTATTTAATTTGGGTGACCAGCACTTTTTTTAAAATGTTCATTGGGAATTTAAAAAAATTAAAAATATAGCAAATATCTTTGTTTTCCTCAGAATTATATATGCTACCTCTGGAGAGTCTCTTCAAATTAAAACTTGCTTATTGACATGATATCAACACATGACAGAAGTGAACATAGCAAATCTAAAAGTCATCTCAAGTTATCTCCTTTCTTCTAGTTTCTCTGCATAAGATTCACAAAGAGAATAAAATACAATATTCTAAGTGTAATGACCCTAAGGGAACGAATAGTAATTTTTTTTCTATTTTCTGTGTATTGTTTCTACCATCTTACCAGAGATCTCCAACTTTCATTTATTCAGTTTTTTTTTCAGTTGTGCCTGATTCTTCATCATCCTCTTTGGGTTTACTTGTAAGAGCTACTGGAGTGGTTTATTGTGAGTTCCTCCAGCTTATTTTACTTAGGATACTGAGACAAACAGGATTAAGTGACTTGCCCAGGTTCACACAGCTGGTAGGTGTCTGAAGCAAGATTTGAACTCAGGAACTTCCTGGCTATCCACTGCATCACTTAACTGCACAACTTTCTTAGGCAACTTTACACTTGATTTGTAATCTTCTTCTTGACTTCTGCTATCATTCTGCTTCAGTATTTCTAATTGGACTTCATAAATCTCCAGCTATGTCACATGAATCACTTATCAACAAGGACACATAACGTTATTCTTATTGTAGAGTCTCCAACCCTTTGCTCATGCTGTGCCCCTCCCTGAAATACTCATTCCACTTCTGCCTTCCCAACTCCTACCCACTTTTCAAGGACTAAGTTCAAATTCCACATCTTCCCTGAGCACTCGAAGTAAGTGTTGCTTATCCCCTTTTCTGAATACCTGAACTCTGGATTTTCTGACCAGCATGGCACTTTGTCATAGTCACTGACATTCACGTGGCCCCTTTCCTCATTACAGCCTCATGTGGTGAGATAGTGTAAATATTAAGAGTCACTGACATTAACCATATAAACGATACGTAATATTTTATAGTGTTATCTCATTTTATCATAACATTCCATCCCCGAACTTCCCTCTTTCTCTCAAGGGCACCATCACCTTTTACAAGCAGACTCATCTACTCTTCATTCAGCATATCTAAAGCATTGCCAAGTCTTGCCCATTCTATCTGTATCACATGTTTCTAACTCATCCCCTCCTCTCCATTCCTAAGACCACCACCCTAGTGGCAAAAGCCTTGTAACTTGACAGGTCTCCCTGTCTCAAATCTGTCCCCATTTATAACTCTTCTCAACAGGACTGTTAGTGATATTTCTGAAGCACAAGTCTGACCATATCATTCCCCTGCTCAGTAAAGGATAGTGTTTCCCTAATGGCTACTTGGTCCAACGTATGCTCATACGCATTCCCCAATATAACATACCTAATAGGTCATCATCCGGTCTCTGCTTGAAGACCTCCAGAGAGGAGAAACCCATCCCTTCTTGATGCAGCTCCTTCTGCATTTCTATAATTCTAATTATTAGGATATTTTTCTTGATATCAAGCCCAAATTAGCTTCACTGCAACTTCTCCATTGTGCCTGGTTCTGTCCTCTGGGGTCAAACAGAATAAATTCAATCTTTCTTTTATGTAAAAGCCCTTCAAATATTTGAACACAGCTATTTTGTTTCTGTGACTCTTTTTTGCAGGTTAACTAGACCTATTTCCTTCAACTGTTCCTCATATCACTCTCTAATTTCTATTCTATTTACTTGTGTCTATGTGTTTTTCCCCAATTAGATAAGGTTCTTTTCTTACTCATCATTGTGTCTCCTGAGTATCCATTTCTAGCATAAAGTACATAGCTAATAAATGTCCATTGAAAAATTAATTGATTGAAAGACATAACACTCAAATATCCACTTTGGTTCTAATTCCTCATAAATCATTCTTTTGTAAGCCTTTCCAAGATAGATACTCAGATACCCAAGAAAGAGGAGCTCAGTCAATTTATGTTATTGTCCAGAAAATAGGCATTCTCATACATTTGCCTTTTTCTCTTTTCTTGTTAAGCCAGTTGTTAGGCCAATCATTTTTCAGTGACTGTAGGCTTCATTGAGGAGATCCCCACAATGCCACTACTTAAAAGGACCTTCCCATTACAGGGAATCCCTCTTTCACTTGACATCTGGAAGGAGATTCAAAGAATAAGAAGAGGGGGGTGTTTAAGTGGGCTACAGTATGTTTCCATGGTTGAATTGCATGTAAGAAGTAGCATGAAGTAGCATATTGTAGAGCAAACATATGATCAGAAAAGGAAATGGGCCAGTTTTTCTGCAAGAGTGAGAGATAAAAGACAGACCACTTGAGTGCATCAACAGTAGATAAATAAATGGATGGTAGGTGACGGATGATGGATATGTAGATGTAAATAAATGATAGATCAATATATGTCACATTGACAATAGATGATTGATAGACAAATAAATGAAAGGTAGATTGATACATAAATGAAAAATGAAGGATAGATAGCTGATAGATCAATAGATATTTAGATATAGATAATAGATTGAGAGATGACACATTAAGGATAAAAGACAGACAGATAGAAATAGGTCAATACATGATGGTTTGATGATAGGTTGCTAGTTGACAGACTGATGATAAGTAACATTGACATATAGATACAGGTAGATGATACATTAAAAGATGGTAAGTTATAGATAGATAGAAAGAAAAAGGTGGTGGGTAGGTAGATGGATGGATGGAAAAAGTCTGTATGAAGTACTTATTATATGGCAAGTACTGTGGTAAGTGTTTGGAATGCAAATTCAAACAAATAAGACAGCACCTGCCCTCAAGGCTCTTATGGTCTAATAAGAGAAGATAACACTTAAGACAGAGATAGAAAGGAAAGAGAGAATTACATCTGGTGAGGAATCCTGTAGAGACAGCTAAGAAAAAAAATGGCCTGATTCTAGGTAAGATAAGACAAAACCTCACTTCTTAGAGCTGGGAGACCCTAGGAACAGAGTCCAAGGCTTCAGTAAAGGAAGTGAAGATTGATGGCCTGAGTGTACGTAGCCACAGAATGTAAAAAGGTCTAAAGAAAGGTGTCTAACACTCTGGACAGACCTTCTATGAAGAATTTATGGGAGAGCCTGGACAAGAATGACACAGGGATGAGAAGGTGTAGATGGGTGCGGAGCTCTACTACCAGAAATATTAACCATATTAAGAGATCATAGATCTATGGATGCATTTAGTATGTGCTTAACACATTATTTTCGTGAAAGGATGATGCAGAACAAGTTCAAGGCTAGACGCAGTAGAGGATGTTGGGAGATAGAATTACCCAACTTCATGCAGTTACATCACATTTCCCAAAGTAGGAATTTCCGTACAAGGCTAAACATCTTTCCGTAAATATCACGTGATGATCTAATGCATCAGCCTTGAAATTGGCCTGTTTTATCTGATAAACAACCTTGAACAAAATTATGTCCTTTTTCGTGGAAAAGTAGATGTCCTCTCCCTGTAACACTGATGAAAAAAAATATAATTGTCGATTAGACATGAAAGTAAGATAGTTGAGGAGTGGAAGTATGTTAAGTAGAACTTAAACATTTTAACTAAAAACAACTTTCTTGAAATGACTAGAATTCACACTTAAGTTACCTAACTATTTTTTTTATGGCTCTTAAGTTTAGAGCTGGAAGGGACCTTCATATTGTTCAGTTGTTTCAGTCACATCCCGCTCTTTGTGACCCCATTTGGGGTCTTCTTGGCATGGATACTGAAGTGGTTTGCCATTTCTTTCTCTAGCTCATTTTACAGATGAAGATGGTAAGGTAGTTTTGCCCAAGGTCACATATCTAGTAAGTGTCTGAAGTCAGATCTAAACTTAGGTCTTCCTGCCTACAGACCCAGCACTCTAGGGAACTTAGAGGTCAACTAATCCAATCTCTCCATTTTATAGATGAGGAAACTGAGTCCTACAGAGGTAAGTTCATACTGCTAATGAGGAATAGATCTGAGCTTAGTCCCACATTCTACATCTCAAAACCTTGAGCTCTTTCCATGGCATTATGCCGAAGTAGTCCTTGAATGAATTGGTGAATAGAGCTTCTGACACTTAATATCAAAACAATTCAGTACATTATACATCTAATTACTCATTTAGGCTTAACGAATTCCCTGGATGGGACAGAATGGAGCCATATCTAGCCAGCATTTGTATAGCGCTTTAAGGTTTGCAAATCACTTTTCCAAAAATTGTCTGACTTGATCTTCCCAACTCTTCATTTTATAGAAAAGAAAAATCAACAAGTAAAATGACTTGCCCACAGTCACACAGCTAAGTGTCTGAGGTAGGATTCGAACTCAGTTCTACCTGACACTAACTCTAGCACTCTATCCATGAACCACCAAGCTGCAAGGAGAAGTACAGTGTTCTAGAAGATCAGAAAATTTAGTTTTTAAATTAAAAAATTTTAATTAAATGTAATATTTTAATTTAATTAAATTCAATATTTTATTAATAATTGAATAGGTTTTCACTCTTTCTTTAGTCCCTCTTTCCTAAATATCATAGAATCAATCAGTGATAGGATCTACTAGTATATATTTTATACTTAACCTGTTTTGTTTTGGTTTTTTTGCTTTTTGGAGGGGGGGGTGGCAGGGCAATTGGGGTTAAGTGACTTGCCCAGAGTCACACAGCTAGTTATTTGTTAAGTGTCTGAGGCTGGATTTGAACTCAGGTCCTCCTTGACTCCAGGGCCAGTGCTCTATTCACTGCTCCACCTAGCTGCCCCTATACTTAACCTTCTAAAGAAAAAAAGATGCTATTTTTCCTTTTCTTTTTAGAATATATAGCCCTTGTCCCAAAGCCCATTATTATGGGACTTTCTCCTCATTGACCCCTGCATAGGGCTGAGCTGAGACTTCCAAAAAGGGAGAGCTTGAGGTTTCTTCAGTCTTCTTTGGAACTCTTTAAGGTTCAAATGCAGAAATGGAAGAGGCCAACCCCTCTTCAGGAGAGAGCTTTAGGACAGGGGCTACCAAAATTAAAATTGTATTATTTTGTTTTTACCTCACCTAAGTGTCCAAATGAGTTCTTTCAACTGAAAAAACAACTATTCCTTCAAAGTAGTCACCTTGGAAAGTGGTACCTAAATTCCAGTAATGTTGCCATGGCACATCCTGGAATTCCCTTGAGAGCCCACGACACAGTCTTCTGGATATTCCTGCTGGTCGCAGATCTTTGTCCTTTAAGAGTATAATAGCTTTAAAAAAAATAAACCACCAAAAGTAGCTGGTAGATCAAGTAGCTAACAGATGCTTATGCTGGCTTGAGAAAATGTTGAAATGTAGCTGGAGAGGAGAGGCCTTTCCACAATAATGATTTGGACGTATTGGGAATATTTTTAGGTTCTCATTACTTTCTAAGCATACATACCCTGCATCTGTAGAGAATCTACCAGAGAAAGTCAATAAGAAATTTGTTTTAGGTGGTTTCCAGTTTTAGAAGAGACATTTACAATGTTATTTCCTGTTGAGGTGTGTCTTTTTGTTGCTTTATGGTCTATAGACTTTGGAACAAAGATGAACTCTCTCCCTGAAGCTCAAGTTCAAATGAGTTCAGAACTTCATTGAGAAATCATCTATTGATTCTTTAAAAAGAATAGACTATTTGAAGAGACGTAAACTGCTTCAAATAGATCACCATGGCAGAATTTATACTATCAGAACAGAAACCCAAAGTTTGGGTATAATTACTTTAATCTGCTTTAAAAATTATGAGAGTTGGGGTGGCACAGTGAATAGAGCACCAGCCCTGGAGTCAGGGGGACCTGAGTTCAAATGTGACCTCAAACACTTAACACTTACTAGCCATGTGACCTTGGGCAAGTCACTTAACCCCAATTGCCCTTCCAAAAAAGCAAAAAAAAAAAAATGAAGAGAGTAGATGGGTTTTATTTTCAATTTGTAGCAGGTATTCCTTAACACAGAATCATGACATCTCACTTGTAAGGCCAAAGACCATCTTCTCCAACCCAGAAGTTCTAAACCTTCCTAATGCCACGACCCTTTAACACTCATATGTGAGTGTATCTGCATGTGGGGGGAGCGACCTGGAGAGAGATAGAGGAGGTTCCTAAGACTATTGGAAATCTGTGTTTTCTGATGGTCTTAGGTGACCCCTGTGAAAGGGTTGTTGGACCTCCAAAGGGGTCGTAACCCACAGGTTGAGAACTGCTGCACCAGTAATGGTAATAGCTAGAGCATTAACGTTTGCAAAGATTTTTAGATTTTATCTCATTTAATCCTCACAACAGCTCTGGGAGGTTGATGGCATTATTTTTCCCATTTTACAGATGAGAAAACTGACACTAAGAGATGTTAAGTGACCTACCCAGGCTCATGCAGCTAGTACATAACTAAGGCTGGATTGAACTCAGGTCTTCTGAGTCCAAGTCCAGCACTTTACTACACATGAGTCAGATACATGACCAGCAGGCTGCCTGCAGCCCACAGCCCTCCCAAGTGTGTACTGTACCAAATTATGATGTAATTGGGAGATATCTGACAAAATGAACAAAAATACAGTGTGACATAATTAATATGTCATTTTCAAAGTCAGCATGTGGCCTGCGGGGATCCCTGTGTATGGTTCAGCAGTGACCATTTCTATCTGAGCGTGACACCTCTGCTCTACAACATTACTAAGAAATAGTTATCTGGTCTTTACTTGCAGCCCTCCAGGGAAGGAGATTTCACTGTGTTCCAATACTTTTAAAGACAACTCTTTATTTCAGAAGATACGTAAGACGTCTTCTCTCAGGCCAAGTGCACTTAGTTTCTTTGTTTGATCTTCTTCTGGCATGATCTCTTTGCTATCCTGGGAATCCTCCAGGCAGTCTCTAATATCACTGCCTGTCCTAAAATGTGTCACTTCAAACTGAATGCAGTAAATACTCGAACTGTGCTCAGACCAGGGCAGAATACAAGGGGACTATCACCTACCTGTGCCGATGGTGGGGGGGGGGGGCGCACTATAGTGCATAGACCTTCAGGCTCAGAGTCAGACTCATCTTCCTAAGCTCAAATCCAACCTTAGATACTAACTAGTTGTGTGACCCTGGGCAAGTCACTTAACCCCATTTACCTCGGTTTCCTCATCTGTAAAATGAGCTGGAGAAGGAAATGGCAAACCACTTCAGTATCTTTGCCAAGAAATCCTCAAACAAGATTACAAAGAGTCAGTTATGACTGAATAACAACAAATCATTTCCCTAGTCCTGGATGTTCAGGGGCCACTATGTCACACTGCTCATATTTACCATAAAGCCTACTAAAATAAAACTCTTAAAAAAATTTTTTTTTCTTCAGATGAGCTGCTATCTTCCTCATCTTATCCTTTGGAAGCCTTTTAAAATTTTTTTAACACTAAGGCAATATTTTACATTTATCCTTATTGAATTTCATCTTTTTAGATTGACTCACTGTTCTGGCCAAACAAGAATTTTAATGAATGTGTCCTTGTCATCCAGCATTTTAGTTATCCCTTCTTGCCTTGCATCATCTAAATATTTGGTAAGGACGCTTTCTATTCACACAGTAGGTGTTGCAGTGGAAGACCTGAGTTCTGGTTTTGCTTTAAATGCTTACTATCTGTATGACCCTGGGCAAGTCACTTAACCTTTTCCTTCCTCAGTTTCCTCTCCCAAGGTTGTGGCAAGGATCAAATGAGATCTCTGCAAAATGCTTCCTAAACCTCAAAGCACCATATAGATGCTCGCTATCATTATCATCCTCATTAATTCAGATGACTGATGCAAATGTTAAACTGGGGAAGATCAAGGACAGTTTCTTGGGGGATTCTACTAGGGACTTTACAAGTTAGCATCAAACTATTAATGGTGACATGATTCCATCTATTCAACAGGTTCTAAATTCCCTGGTATGTTGGGGAGATCCTCTATGTTAAACATATGGAAGAACACGGATAAGGATCTCAAGGGAAGTGAAGGTAGGGTATGAGCTGTGATCTGCATCACTACATTACCCACATCAGTGAGATCACAGAGCCATTGATGACTGGCAGAAAGTAAATATTTAATAAATGCCTGTTGCCATTGAAGTACTGAAGTATAATGTATAAAAACCAACAACCAAATAAAGTCTTGGATATCATCTTCCTCAGCAGCATTTTATTTTCTTTAAGTCATAGAATAGAAGATAGTGGCTTTCTGCCATATCTTCTTTCTGTTGTTCAAGGCTCTCCAAGGTAGAACAGTCCTATACTTCCTTCACTAGGTCCCATTTTCCATAGGGAGCAGCTTATCTCTAGGAGATAAGGAGGAGGAAATGGCCAGTCCTGTGCAATATTTGAAGGAGATACAGGCTGTGTTTACATGGCATTGACTTACTTTTTCTCTTTTTTTGATTTCTCTTCTCATCTTTTGATCTGTGAGTAAACTTTTTAATATATATTTTAGGGTTTTTAGGGATAGGAACTGGACCTGTGATTCCACTGATATAAGACCTCTACTGTGAAGAAGTTTCATTTACAAAATACAGGCTGCATTTTGTTGCAACATAAAGTTATAGAGAGTTGCCTAGAACACTGAGAGATTAACTGATTTTTCCAGGGTCACAGAGGCAGGTCTTGAGGTCAGGTCTTCCAATTCCAAGCTCAGCATTTTATCCACTTTACCTCTCTCTCATCATGAGGACTCCCTTATCACAAAGAAAAACAATCAAAAACACCCAGTGGAATAACTATACCTGACAATGAATACAATACTTAATGCCTAACTTATAAAGGAGAGAAATAAGTTTCATTATCCCTTCTCTAGGACTTTCATTGGTTTTTGCTCGATGCATTTGAATTCCTCCTAATGAGTTTTTCATCTTGCATTGTTATAGTCATTGTGTATATTGCTCTCTTAATTCTACTTATTTTGCTCTGTATCAATTCACACAGATCTTCCTGTGTTTCTCTGAATTCCTTGTGATCATCACTTCTTACATCACAATATTTTGTTTCACTTAAATATTTTAACTTTTCAGCTATTCTCCAAACAATGGGTACCCTCCTTTCATTTCAAGGTCTTTGCTGTAAGGTTTTAATAGGTGGACTCATTAGAATATTTTGCTTTTAAATGTCATTTAAAATTAAAATTTTATCAAATATTGTCCCCAGATCTCTGTCCCACATTGTTTTCATTAATTCAGACAACTTTGACTTGAACAAGATCTCAGAGATCCCCTTTTCCAATACTCTCATTTTATAAATAAGGAAACCAAGGTCCATAAAAATGAAATTACTTACCAGATATCACAGAGACAGACCTGGTACTAAACCCAGGTACCCTGATTCTTTGTCCAGTGCCCACTTGGAAAATTTCAAATTACATGGTCTTTCTCAGGAATGTCTACTTTGAACTCCAGGTTTGACTTGTATTTTTCTTTTTGAACTCCTGCACTGCATCTTGAAATCTAATATCGAAAAGTTTCGTACTTTTACATTGTCTTACTTGAGGATGAAGGAACAGAGATAAGGAAGTGGTTTAAAAGACACTTGAAGCAATGACCTTACACAGCCATGTAGCAGCTCATCACGTGCATCATCATGGAAATGTCATCTAGAGTACGTTCTCACACAGAAGATTGTTTTTTAAATGCTAAATATAGATTTTTTTTACCACATCAGAGTATAGTTTTGAAATTGTTCTTTCTACTCAAACCAGTTGTACATTGTGGTAAAATGCAAAATGATGTTGCAGGACGAGAAGATGCTCTTAGAATTAACTAAAACAGGATGAGCAAAATCAAGAAATTTAGAGATGCCTGAAGGGAGAATAGGCCTTTGTTTCTTGGGTAGCTGATGAACTAAGTACCAAGGACATCAATCTAATGGTAGAATCCAAGTAGATTTATTGAATTAACATATATAAAGGACTTGGCCATATAATCACTAGCTATTTTAAGTATTGTTAGAAAATTTTCTATCTGAAACATGCAAATAAATTATGATTTCTAGGCAGATGATTCTCAGATCTATATGTCCAGTCTAGGCTCTCTCCAGAGTTCCAATTCCTCCTCACCAACAGCGTATTTTGGCTTTTTTCAACTGGATGTCCCACAGGCATCTCAAACATAGCAATCGCCTCTTTCCCAAGCTCTCTATTTCTGACCATCCTTCTAGCCACACAAGATTACAATTTATGGCACCATCTTCAAATCTTCATGATCACTCTTTTCACATATCCAAATCAGTAGTCAAACCTTGCTCTTTCTACCTCCATAACAATACTACAATATTCACTGCCTTCTTTCCACCTATAGAGTCACCACCCTAGGCCAGGCTCTTATCACCTCTGGCTTGGATTTTTGCAACAGCCTTCTCATTGAACACTCTAGGGTCTCAGGTCTCTTCCCACTCCCATTTTTCCTTCTCACAGCTGCCCAAGTGATTTTCCTGAGTTGCCAGTTTGGCTAGATCCCATATTCTCCTACTTAATAAATTCCATTGACTCCCCATTGATTCTAGAATCTAGCATAAACTTCTATATTTGGCCTTTAAAAGCCTTTACAAACTGATTGAAACATGCTGTTCCAGACTTTTAGCATATTGCTTCCCTTCATTCTTTCTCTGGTCCAGCAAAACTGACCATATTGTTCCTCATTTGAGACACTCCATTGCCCACCACCACACCTTTGCACTGGCTCTCTCTCATTCTAAGGATGCATTCTCCCATGACCTTTGCAATTCTGTGGTTTCCTTAAAGACTTAGTTCGTGCCCTATCTTCTACAGGAGAACTTTCTTACTCTTAATCTCCCCAGCTGCTACTTTCCCTCCCCCCAAAATGACCATTTTGTCTCTGTATATTCATACAATATATATAAGCATGTATACGTGTGCATATATACATATGTGTGCTCACATACACATACATACATATATACACATTTATATATATGACTGTTTTATTTGTCTTTGCATGCCCAGTGTTTGGCATAGTGCCTAGATGTTGCAGGCATGTTAATAAAAGAATGCTAATGAACTGATTGAAAACCAGGGAAGGCACAGGCAGTTAGGTGATGCTGTGACTAGGGAACTTGACTTGGAGTCAGGAGTGCCTAAGGTCAGGCGCTTACTAGCGTGTGACTCGGGGCAAGTCACTTCATCTCTGTCTCAGTTCCCTCATATGTAAGACAGGAATTATAATAGTATCTTTTCCAAAGGGTAATGATAAGGAACAAACGAGATGATATTCGTTAGGTGCTTAGCCTTACAAGCGCCTGACCCATAACAGATACTGCACAAATTTTAGCTACTATTGCTGTTGCTATTGTTGTTAATATTAGATTAGCTTTTTTAGATATAGCAACTCCTGAAGGCCGTCACAAAGGAGGTACCATCTATGGAGGGAGCACCCACAGTGATGCGATCGTGGGTCTTAGAATATTAAAGTAAGAGGGAATAACCTGAAACTGTTGATTTTGAATATTGTCCACATTCTGAAGGCAAAATGAAGAATTAATAAATGTGGAAATAATTGACTTATTGCGTGTCATCTTTAATTCTTGGGGGAAAAGACAAGAAGAAGTCTATTTGAAGGACTGGAGAGGGCTGAGCATTGAGACGTAGGTCTTCGAGGTTTCAGAATGCTTTATATGTGTTCTCATTTGAGCTTCATCATTCAAGTGAGGAGACGGGGGTGAGGTAAGTGACTTACCAGGTGGGAAGGGTCTTTCTGACTCCAAGACCAGCACTCTTTCTCCTGTGCCACTGACTTGCCTTCAGTATTTGTAAAGTTCCTCCCAAATCCTATTTGCTTGCCCTTATATTTCCCCTAAACTTAATTCCTCTCCATATCAGACACACTCCAGTATGGCCTACTCAGCCTCACAGTTCAACTTCTAAGATTTAAATATGGTTCTTCTTTGTGACCACAGTCTACTTGCTGTGTGTATTGAACTTGCTCTTCAAGCACAACGGCATCTCCAATAAGTCTCCCAATATTTCTGACTTTACTAGTGTGGCGGCCACCACGCCAGCACACCCAGGACGGCTGCTAGCACAGGTTCTTAGATCTGCTTTACCGGGAAAGATAGCAGTTCAGAGGGTCAACAATCTTTTTTTGATCACTGTCACTAACTAGTTCAGAGGCAAAATCAGCACCCTGAACTTCAGAGAAAATACAAGCAGGAAAATGAAGACCAAAAGATAGGGCTCTGACTGCCTGAATCAACTATACACTTTACTTACACCCCTGGATGGAGAGAACCTTTACATCTGAGCAGTGGGGGAGCTCTGAACATATGGTCACTCAGAATCTTGAACCAGGAAATCACAAGATCCTTCTTGTAAGCAAGCCCCCAAAGCAAAATACCAACTCAGAGTATATATATACTTCTCATAGCCAGAAGGCATCACAACCCTCCTGACTCAGTGCCTAATTGGAAATTTGCAAAAGGTGTGAAAGCCTTCCCACAAATAAGCCTCCCCTAAGCAAGCTTCCCTTAATGGGCTCCATGTGAAGCCTATTAATGAGTGGGGAAGATCTTATCCATTAACATTACAGCTAGTCTACTCCTAGGTGTACAATTTACTCTCTACCTATTTTAAGCTTCATAGTCAGCTCTTCTTGTTGCCAACTTAAGATGCCCATGCCTGCCTGGTGTTCTGCCTCCTCCACTATATAAACCCAAATCCTCAAATCACTGCAACCATCTGTATCAATCAGAATCCTCCAATGACTCTTCATTAATTTACAGAATAATATACAAATTCCTTAACTTAACTTTGAAAGCCTTCTACAATCTGACCCCACCCTGTCAGTCCTGTCTGCCACTGCCTCTTACTAAAGCCATTTTCCAGATAAAGTCATTTCCTTGATAATCCCTGAATACACTGTCTACTATTTTTCTTCCTTCCCACGTTTTGCTCATTTCATTCCTTCTCTAAGGAATGTTGTCTCCCTACCTTTCTATCTCTCCCTACCTTACCCGTTGCTCAATACCTAGCTCAGATCCTGCATTATTTCTTCACACCTTCCTTGACTATTCCAGGCTAAAATGATCTCTGTCTCTGTTTCCATCTCTCTCTTTCTATCTGTTTCTCTGTCTTTCTCTGTGTGTGTGTGTGTGTGTGTGTCTGTGTCTCTGTCTTTCTGTGTATGTGTGTGTCTCCTCTCTGTTTTTCTCTCTCTCTTCCTCTATGTCTCTTCTCTTAGAGGAGAGATTTCCTTGCAGCTTTTTGCTACTACTAACCATTCTTGGATATAAAGTCACAAATTAAGATATGAGAAAACTGGTAGTGAATAACTGAGGGGATGTTGTTTCTGAGCCATCATCGGTGATCTATGCAAGATCAAGGGGAAAGGGAGAGGTATCATGGGGCTGGAGAAGGGCACACGTCCTAACTTTTTTTTTTTTTTTTTTTTGCTTTTTGGAGGGCAGGTTGGGGTTAAGCGACTTGCCCAAGGTCACACGGCTAGTTTTTCGTGTTAAGTGTCTGAGGCCGGATTTGAACTCAGGCACTCCTGACTCCAGGGTCGGTGCTCTATTCACTGCGCCACCTAGCCGCCCCACACGTCCTAACTTTCAAGAAAGTTGCAGGCTACAGGCCAATGAGCATAACTTTGATTTTTGACAAAATTCTACAATATGTTAAAGGGATGTTTAGTAAAGGTCTAGAAAAGAAAGCAAGATCTCAATCTCATCCATTAATGCTTCTTCAAGAACAGGTCATGCCAAATTAACATCATTTCTTTTTTTTTTTTTGGAGTGCGACTGTATTGGTAGACGGGGGAAATACAATAAATATTCATTTATCTAGATTTTAGCAAAGCACTGAACAAAGTCTCTAATATTATCCTTGTGGACAAGCTAGAAAGATGCAAGCTAAAAATGGCAAAAAAAAAATGGATGTATTCAAAACCGACAGAATGTCTGGATCCACAGAATAGTTATTAATATTTCTACATCAGTGTGAAAAGGGAGGGGAAGTGGGAACAAGAATTTATTAAGCCCCTACTATGTGTCTGACAGGGTGCTAAGTATCTTACAGGCATTATTTCCTTTGACCCTCAAAACAACCCTGTGAGGTAGGTCCTGTTGCGATCTTCATTTTACAGTGGAGGAAATTAATGCAGATAGAAGGTTAAGTGACTTGCCCAGGGTCACATAGCTAGTAAGTATCTAGCTATGAATTTGAACTTAGTCTTCCTGACTCCGGGCCCACCACTCTATTCAACAGTGTCACCTAGGCAGATATTCTTTGAGTAAATGAGGGATAACTGTATGATCCCATGCTACTTATCATTTTTATCAATATCATGATATAGACAGATAGTGTGCTTATCAAATAGGCAAATTATAAAGATAAGTGATAGCCATACTTCTCTAGTCATCTACTACAGGCTAAAAGGATAGTAAGCTTCTATAAAGGATGCTGCTAGGGAAGATTACTGGAGAAAAATGGTCAATAATTTGGTCCAATTGAGCCAAATATTGATCCAATAAATACTGGAGAAAATTGGTCAAATAACTCAACTTGTCAAGACATTTTGAGAAGGGAGCTGCTATGATGAAGATAATCTCCCTTTGGAATGTCTTCTTGACCAAAGCTTCTTGTCAAAGTCCCATTAAAAACAAAACCTTTGATGAGTTATACCCAGGAGCCTGGTGTGTGCTATCCTCTGTTTTTCAATACCAGAATGAGTTCTAGGCCACCAGGCAGAGCCTCTAATAAATGATTTCATGTCCACAGTTCCCTAACGTGACTTATGTGGTGTGGTCAAGACAGTGTGATGATTGCTCTATAGTATAATAATAAAGTTGATCAAAAACATGCACATCATGAGCAGATATTGCCTGTTGACAGCTTGTGAATGGCTTGACTTCCTCAGGCAGTTTCTCTACTGTATACTTCCTACACACCCAATTAAGGTTATGGTTCAATATAGCATCTCATGAAATTAATCATGTAGTTTAAGTAGCCTGGAGCAGTGGGTCAGGAAGGCCTTTATAAAAACTTCCAGTGGAACTGGTACAACATAATCTAGAATCAGTGGTGATGGTGGTAGTGGTGGTGGTGGTGGTGATGGTGGTGATGATGGTGGTGGGTAGATCATGTCACCTCCCTTTGTCTCTGTTAAGAGCACTGGACTAGATGATCTCTAAAGTTCCTTCCATCTCTAACTCCCAGATCCTGTGATCTTCTTAGGGCATGACTTCTTAGGGCATCTGCATTAGATATTTATGTGCAGCTAGGTGGTAGCATATAGGTTGGGTATCAACCTAAGGACAGAGTGCTGGGCCTGGAGTCAGGAAGATTCATCTTCCCGAGTTCAAATCTGGTCTCTGACACTTACTAGCTGTGTGATCCTGGGCAAGTCACTTAACCCAGTTTCCCTCAGAATAAGGAAATGGCAAACCACTCCAGTATCTTTGCCAAGAAAATCCCAAATTGGGTCATGAAGAATCAGACATGACTGAAAAACAATTCAACAACTTCCAGATTAAAAATTAATGCAGTCATAAGTACTGAACAAAAGACCCTGTTAAGTGTGTTAAGGTACCATCTACTTTTTTTGGTGTTATGATTTCAGATAGATACAGAGGCCACCTCAAGGTCATACTCTCAGACAAGAGCCTAATTCGTATGATCTGTGGTCAATTTTCATTAGTAACTATTACTACTAGGAGTCTGACTATCTCCTGCCAGTTTGCTAAGTCTATCCCTCCACAGACTATCAGGGGGCCACCTCCTAGGGGCACAAAATAGAACTGGTTTTCCTTGTGTCATTCATAAATTTTTTGAGCTAGAAGGAGACATTTAAATTCACACAACAGGTTAGTTGTAGAGAAGGATCTAGAAAACTGAAGAAGGATTGCCTAGTCCTATATAAGCCCTCTGGCTGTGAAGTCACACAGCATTCCTCCTCTGTGATAAACCTCTCAGCTTGCTTAATAAAGAATTAAATCACTAGTTCTATATACGAAACATTTCCAATGCTGGTTCTTATAGGGTTAATTTCCTAAAATGGGGTGTGTAGCTGATTAGAAATCACTTTAGCCACATCACTGCAATGGCTAATTTCCCTCTAAGATGTACCTGAACTTTTATTTTCTCTCAGTTTATCCTTGTTGACAGTTGCCTCTACTGGATAAGACATAAAAGGTGTGGCTTTCACCAACTTCATATGGCTTTGCTTACTTTCTGTTGGACGTCTGCATTCCACAGCCTCAGTGAGTTTCTGCTATTGTCACCTTGACGAATTCACAGTGACATAATTAATGCTACAGGCTGATGCTTAGGCAGCATGGAGAAATGGAAAGAATGATGACAAGGGACCTGAGCTCTACTACTGATGACCTTGGGCATGTTGCTGTCCCTCTTGGGACCTCAGTTTCTTTACCTCTAAAATGAGGGGATTTGGACTATATGACCACTAAGGAACTTTTCATTTCTGAATCTGGGATTATCTGATCGTAATTGTAAAGACCAGACAAATAATTGGTTGTTGTTTTTTGTTCAAACTTTTTTTTTAAGTTGTGTCCAACTCTTCAAGACCTCATTTAGAGTTTTCTTGGCAAAGATACTGGAGTGGTTTGCCATTTCCTTCTCCAGCTCATTTTACAGATGAGGAAACTGAGGTAAATAGAGTTAAGTGACTTGCCCAGGGTCACATAGCTAGTTAGTGTCTGAGACTGGATCTGAAATCAGGAAGATGAGTCTTCCTAATTCCAGATCCAGCACTCTGTCCTCCATGTCACCTAACTGCCCCATACAACTTTACTCTCATGATAATAGCAATTGCTATTTTTGTGACTTGTGTGAAATTTTCATTTTATAGGTGATAATGTTCTTAAATTATTAGCATTTGGTGCTTCAGTGACAGGGCATTTTGTGACTAGGCCTTGCTCTAACATTGTCATTTAAAACATTAGGGTCAAGAAGCAGTAGTTCCTGTTCATCCTGATTTGATGGCACAGTTTCAGAAGTCAACAACTGCCCTGAAGTCCAGAAAAAAATGTTCTTATGCTGATCAATCCAATGCCAACAAAACCATTTTTCAACAAAATAACAAAATGGCTCAACAGTGATTAATGTAGGACTTTCTAAAGTCTTTCTTTGAGTTCAACCATCATTGGTCCTTGGGCAGGATATTGTCAGGGTCCTAGAAAGACTGACTATCAGAGACACATTAGCTCCAAAAAAGTACAACAGAGAGAGAAGGAAAGAGCTTGGGTAGAAGGTATCATCAAGAAGGCATCTAGTGCTGACCCTATGGTTCACCGCTGCCATCGTTAAGTGTCTCTGATCATAAGAACCCAATTATCTTACCGTATAGACCACTGCAGAAAGCTGTCACAAAGGTCACACACAATAAAGGAAAAATGCCCACACAGACATACAGGGAAAACCACTCGGGGAACCAGACTCCCCAGAGGAGTACTGCTTTGCCAGAGTTTTCTTAATCTTCTTCCAAAATATATAGTTTATGGGATTTGATTAAATCATTTGGAAAAGTCTTATGAAATTATACAAAAAAAATCATCGAATGCTCATACTTTTCAACCCAGCAATTGCATTTTTATGTTTATAATTAAGATTAGTAACAGGAAGGGCCAATATATACAAATATATTAATAGAAGCACTTACTGGTATTAGCAAAAAAAAAATAAGAACGAACTCTATGACTAATGATTTTGGAATGGCTAAATAAACTGTTGTATCTAGTTGTGGTAGAATTTTATTCCACTATAAGAAATTATAGAGTTAAATAATAAATATGCAAAGACATGAAATAGTGCAGAGTAAGAAAAAAAAGATCGAAAGAACCATTAAACCCTGATTTCAATTGTTTAAAGAAGGGTGACTTTAAACTAGCGATTCTGATGGCAAATACAACACATGACACGTGGGTTGTCTCATTAAGGTTCATTGTTTTCATTTTTTTATCATTTGTTGACAGAAGAATAGAGTTGCATATACACTCATTTGCAACACCTTTTTTATGTTCCTTTGCTTAATTGTTTGTGGGGTTTCAGATCTTGGGGAAAGAAGGAAGGAAGGAAGGAAGAAAGGAAGGAGGGAGGAAAGGAAGGAAAACCTTACACACACACACACACACACACACACACACATATACACATATACACACACATACACACAAATACAGAGATCAAGCCCTATTCCTATTAAATTTCTTTATTCTCCTTGCTTGTAGCTGCTGACTATATGCAGGGTGGAGAAGGAGCTATTGTCCACATTAGGAATATTGTTGACAACTGCTGCCTTATTACCCCACTGTTTAACTTTCCCACCCAAGTAGTTATAACATATTATAAAAGTGTGGCATAACACTTGGGAAATTCCAAGTACAGCAAAAACTCTGAACTGAAATAACCTCAAATGCAATATAAGAAACTGCTATAGCTTTTGAAGTGATACCAGTGAGTTCCAAAAAGTCCTTTTACCCAACACCTAGAGTAGATCAGTGCGCACATGAGTTTGGTAGAGAAAGAAAGGGAAGGTCAGGAAGGAAAATGCCCCTGGGCATTTTAAAGAGGGCATTAAACTATGAATCTAAAGATAGATTTGAATCCTAGCTCTGATATTGGGGAATGATAGAATTTGAGAGTTGTAAAAGTCCTTACTTGTAACAACATTTTCATTCACAAGGACTGAAAGTTATAGAATATACAATATCTGGCTATGTTTTATTGTTCATTGATTAAAATAAGAAATGTTAATCTTGGTATAATAAAGTAGAATCTTAAAGGTTTTCCTTTCACAAAGTGTCCCTATCTATATATTAAGATCACTCCAGATTACTTGAAAGGTGCAACCATTGAGAGCCCTGTTCAGAGTTCATCTGATTATCTCTCTAAGCAAGGAGGTATATGCTTGCCATAGGTGTCCCATACTATCAGAGGATGGCCAGTCTAGATTCCAAATGAATGGTGAAATCCTCTCGATAACTCCTTTTAGCATGTGACAAGCAGTACTGTTGAGCACAGTTGCTGGTCTATGGTTGGAGTAAGATGTATGCTTGTTGAATGGATGAAATTCCACCTATATCTTTTAACTTCTTAATAAGAATACCTATTGCTTCATATCCAGACCATGCTCTTCCCATGTGAAATGAATATTAACCAACTAAAAAGACTTACCCATGATTTAGATATGTTAAGAGAATTAGAGGTGAAATGACTATAGATGGACAAAGTTTTTACTAAAGTGACAGCCATCTGCTAACCTTCCTTCTTGTTTAGGCTCCAGCACTAATTAGCTGTGTCACCTTGGACAAGCCATTTAACTTATTTTTTTTTGTTTGTTTTTTGGAGGGGAAAGGGCAGGGCAATTGGGGTTAAGTGACTTGCCCAAGGTCACATGGCTAGTTTTTTGTGTTAAGTGTCTGAGGTCTGATTTGAACGCAGGCCCTCCTGACTCCAGTGCCAGTGCTCTATTCACTGCACCACCTAGCCACCCCCATTTAACTTCTTTATTTGTAAAATTAGGGAGCTAAATAACCTGACTTCTAAGGTCCCTTCCAGCTCAATGCTTATGATGCAATGATAATCTAATGAGACCAAATAGTATTGAAGGTCGCTTGTTCTTTTGCACCCTCTGATTCTAGCATATTGGCCCTGTAAAAAATGAAGGGTGTGTAGCTATCAATGGTCTCATAAAAGAAGAATTTCAAGATGTTCCAAAGATTAGATTGTCTGGAAGAAGATAATTATATCAATTACATATCAACTAGATGGGTAAAGTGAATGAAAGCATCATTGTTTTGAAACTATACATAGATGTATAGAAAGCAAGGCTGAACTCAAAAGATAAAATGTTAATGGTTCAATGTCTAATTGGTAGGAAGTCTACAGTGGAGTTTTCCAGTGATCTGTGCCTGGCCCTGTCATTGAACATTGATGTCACTGACTTGGATAATTGGCACAGATGGCTACATTATCTGTAGAATGGTCAGAAGAGACCTCTGGAGCCAACCCATTCAGAAAAGGAATCCCTAATACCTGACAAGTGGTCATCCAACCTCTCCCTAAGGACCTCCAAGGAGAAGAGATGCATCCTTCCCTCCCAGATGGCTTATTCTACTTTTAGGCAGCTACATAACAAAAATCTGATTCCATTGCAAATTTGTCTCTGCAAGTGCCTCAATGTTCTCTATAGATGTTACTTAACTGAAGGTATCCTTTTCCCATCTATAAAGAGAAAAATTAAGAAATTGCACAATTAGAAACATTTCAGTTATTTTAGGGATAATTTATGGAGCGTGCAATCCTCTCTGGTTAGTGACTGAGAACACAGACTAAACTCCATGCAACAATTTGCTGAGTCATTTGAGAAAGAATCATAAATTAATCGTTTTAGAGCTAGAAGGGAGTTTAACACCCATCTATTCTATTTTACAGATGAGGAAATGAACTTGCCCAAGGTCACACAGGTCATAAAAATGAGAGGTATTATTTGAATGTGGGTCCTGAGAGTGGATCACAACTATTCTTTCCATCATGCCAAGAAGATACTCAGTTCCTCAAATTCTATTATATATGTGTGTGTATAAATATATGGATATATGATATGATATGATGATATAATATAATACAATACAATACATATAATATAATAAAGTTTGTAAGGGACAAACCTTAAGCTTAGGTTAAGATTAAGCACATGATGATATGAAGCAAGTAATTCTAGGTAATTCCAAAATGACTATTTGTAAGCAAGTTTCAAATATTTGTTCTCTTTTTTATGTATCTTTTTACCTTATTTCCCAAGGATGTGGGAGCAAGGAGAGGGAGAGAGAGGAGGGAGGGAGGGAGTTAGAAGAGAGGAGAGGAGAAGAGGAAAGAGGAGAGGAGAAAAGAGGAGAAGAGAGGAGAAAACAGGAGAGGAGAGGAGAGGAGAAGACAGGAGAGGAGAGGAGAGGAGA